>CM065684.1:21744663-21749663 GCA_017654935.2 Phymorhynchus buccinoides
TCGCAATGAGGCCTACTCTTCTGAATGTTTAAAATTAAAGGTCGCATTTAAAATGTGTCTAACCAAATTGCTTTAAAATAGGTGCCATAATTTCTGAGAAATCTGAGAATTAAAATATTCCATTTTGATTTTTAAACGTGTTAATAATCTTTAATTACTGAATGAGCGCTTCTGGTCGCCCCACTGGTGACCACTCTACTCGCTTATAGCACTTTACTTTATCAATAGAAGGCAATAATCTATTTTTTGCTGTGCAAAAGAGAGTGAGTTTGACATTGCTTAGAAACAGCCTTCAAATGAAGCACTGTGTCAAGCGCTAATGACAATAACTTCGCCTAAAAAGCCCATTAACAGAATCATTGGAAGAACGTAGATGGAAAATAATATTATGTTCGACTTCTACACTTCAGCGAGGAGACTGTATAAAAAAAAAGTTCCTTTAATTTACTAGATTTGAATGAAAGAGATGTCAATGAGATTTGATTGAAGGAGAGCTATTGACTATTTTTGACCGTTATTTAACTTTCCATTTTAACTGAAATTGCCATCTCCTTCAAATAATTAAGGAAGATCAGGTCTGAGCAAAAATACAAAACTAAACTACTGTGAAATAGTACTTGAAATATTCAGAATATGGAAATTTCATTTGTGACCGTTAAAACCGTTAATTTTGTACATGACATATTTTTAATGGAAGAATGGACAAAAGAATGATCATATTGATTAAATCAATTTAATAAGCGTCTTTGTAATTATTAAACTGACTGTAAATTATGTCGTCTTTGTTGCATGAGTTAACAACCAATCAAAATCAAAGCTCTAAAACAAAGTTCATACCGGACGTGAACAATTTTGGGCATGAAAAGGTTGTAGAAATACCAAAGATGTCCATGGCTGCTTAAAAATCAACATTATTAAATACTAATGGCCGTTTTAGACTAAACATTATCAGTAAAAGATTGGTTTTGCTGTTTTTTGTGATTCGTCCTAAGTTCAAGACAAAACAAACCGGAAGTACTTACACATTTCAGTAAGCCATGCTGTAGAAGTCCCAAATCATCGCACTAATATTCCTTAATCTCACAATAGTAAAATTATTGGTTTATAATATAAATCGAGTTCTTTCTACGATTTTTACTACCCCTACCCCATATTTGACACTGACTAAATAGACCCCTTCATATATAGAGGTATAACATAGTGTAGCCCTCATTTTATTTTTGGCAAACAATTAAATTTGAAAAGTACTCTCACCAAACTTTCAGAAAAATATAGTGACCAATCCCCCCCCGCCGGGGTGAGGGGGGTCTATGGACACCTGGTAGGTCTATAAAGGTCAGTTCTTAATCACAAAAGGGATGGTTCGAGAGAAAGGAGGGGTTCCCTGTCTGTACTTGGTACGATGGGATGGGACATCGTATCGTACGCCTGAGTGTTTGTTTGACGTCCACGTTTGTGTTTGTTTGTTGGCGATGCACGCCGGTTGGCCCGTGCTTTGTCTGGACTTTCAAGAGGCCATTGGTTTAAATGAATTTGTCTTTAGAATCCCATAGTAAAGCAGCAACAAAAACAAATGAGAACGAGCACAACAAGCTTAAAGACCCACCACGTCACGTGTTCAAATCACGGTTTTCACGTGTTTCCCCTCTTACAACTAGTAAGAAATCTTAAGAAATCTTCCTAGCATAAGAGGGAATGTGGCACGTGACTTAGGATGGAAGTTCAGTTTAACGTCGCGTATCGGCTTTCGCCATGTACGACGGGCTGAACAAACCAACCAGGGTATAAACAAAAATGTATGTTCCTGAATCACTGTCTTAGCCAAAAGGCCGAGAAGCGATCAGAATTTTTGTATGTCTTGGGGGGTCTTTAAAGCTTATTATACAAGGCGCTCCTTCCTGAGGCCATTCCTGCATGTCCTTGAACCGAGAGTGGTGATCCTGGCCTTTTCCCTTCTTTCTTCCCGCAGCGAAGGCCAGGAAAGCTCTTGGAGCGTGTTACCACACAAACAAAATACGGTAAAGGTCAAGATGTGCCAACCCCCCTACCTATCTCGGTTAATTCTATTTTTCCGTTATTGCCTTTCTGACCATACATAAAGCTGTATTTTAGGAACATTTTTAGCTAATAACCTTTTTGGAATACTAACCCTATCCCTAACCCTAACCCTAACCCTAACCCTACCCCTCACCCTATAAGACGGAAAAACGCAACGCACCACAACTGTGACAAATCGCGGTGTACTGCAGTACATAGTGGGGGGTAGGGTTAGGTAGGGTTAGGGCTAGGGTTAGGGGATAGGGTTAGTATTCCAAAAAGGTTATTAGCTAAAAATGTTCCTAAAATACAGCTTTATGTATGGTAAGAAAGGCAAAAACGGACAAAAAATAGAATTAACCGAGAAATGCAGGGGGGGGGGGGGGGCACATCTTTACCTTTACTTCCCCTCTTCACAGTCGAGCAGACTGAGAGGGTGAATGCCAGAACTGCCTATCTGTGTTCTTTATTCCTTTTGAGATAGCCCGTTTCTGGCAGGCACCCCTCGCGAGTCTCCACGTGGAGCATGTTGTCAACGCTGGAGGACAACTTGAAGTCTAACGCTTCACATTAACATTATTCACGAGATAATTCTATTTCTCCATGGCAACACACTCTTAAATTAAAAGGTCTGTGTACACGTGAACACTATTCACAAGATATTTCCAGTTCCCCATGGCAACACAGTGAGCTGTAAGTAGAGTGGGCTATCTCACTGTGTTGCCATGGGGGGGAAATAGAAATAAATAATATAATAATAATAATAATAATAATAATAATAATAATAACAATAATAATAATAAAAATAATTTGAAAAAAATACTACTACTACTAATAGTGATTCATTTATATAGCGCACTAGACTCCTCCACCAAAAGTGGGTCTCTATGCGCTTAACAACAACAAAAATTAAAAAAGCAAGAAATTCAACAAAAACAAATAATCGCTCACACACATGCAAATAGGCATGCATACATACCCCCCACCCCCCACCCCCCACACACACCCATTCACGCAGGCACACGCACGTACACACACATACACACACACGCGCGCGCGCGCACGCACACGCACGCGCACACACACACACACCACACACACACACACACACACACACACACACACACCATTACCATTACCATCACACCACCACTCACCCAATCTCGTGAATGATGTAAACGTGTGCACATACCTTTAACAAGGGCTCCTACTTCGTGAAACTGCAAGTAAATGTATAGATTTGAAAAGGTGCATGCTTGAAGCAATGAAGGTAATACAATAGTGTGCTCAAAACGTGTAGCATAGCGGTGTCAGGTTGGGGTGGCTGAGCTTGCTAAGTTGAGGAGGAAGTGATCGTTGAACGAGTTAGAGGACGGCGGATATAATTGTGATTTTGTTTAGTATGTGATACTTTATTACTGAAATCAGTTAATAATGCTCGCCATAACGAAAGCAGTGTCCTTGGTTTGTGCATGGCTAGGGGAAGACGGGGTAAAAAGCGCATGGGCGGGTAAGAAGCCCACCCCAATTATCTCATGAAAATGAAGCAAAATTTCAGTCTCATTTTGCCCATGAGACGAGCGTTAATGTCTAGCATTCGTCTCATGGGCAAATTTGACTGAAATTTTCTTTATTTCATGAGATAATTGGGGTGGGCTTCTTACCCGCCCATGCGCTTTTTACCCCGTCTTCCCCTACGAGTGAGTAAACGTTGACATTGAGATAACGAGTTAAAGACCCCCCACGTCACGTGTCACATTCCCTCTTATGCTAGGAAGGAGATTTCTGAAGATTTCTTACCAGCTATAAGAGTGAGAAACCGTGATTTTGACACCTGACGTGGTGGGTCTTTAAAAGTCTTCTTCATGATGTCAACTACTTTATTGCGTCGTTTCTTGAATTCATGACCTTTATTTCCCCCCCCCCCCCCCCCCCCCCCCCTCTATTATATATCAAGGTTGTGTTTCTCTTCAATAGAGACTGAGGGAAGTGAATTGTTCTTCTTCTTTTCAGGTAGTGTTTAGTTGTTATAGTTGTTCTTCTATTAAGGCTCCCACAAACATGGGGTATGTCAGGTAAGGAAAAACCTGCCTTAACCCTTTCACCGCCAGCCATTTTTCAGCCAAAAAATACCAATAAACTTAACTGGGTAGAGAACATAAAATACCTGCAATATTGCGATTTCCTCTGTGACATGTAGAACATTAGGCCTATCCTTACCTCCCAAAGTTAAGAAAATAGGGTCTTTGGATAACAGGCTCTGGTTTGATGCAAGTTAGTGACATGGGTGTTAAACCATTGTGGTGCTAAAATGCAACATTGGCGGTAGGAAGGTGAAAGGGTTAAACCCCTAGGAAGCATTTACAGGCGTTCCATCAAACAAGTTATACTTTTGAAATCATCTTCCCTGCCCTACCGTGTGGATACCTGGGGGTCTTTTGAATAAAATAGTTCCCCCACCTTCTGGAAGTTCTGTGCTTGTAACTTCCTCTAATCTGTCACTCTCTTTGACTCTGCCTTTTCCCTTTGCTTGCTGTCATCTACTATCTGTCCATTCTCCTGCCTTTTTTTTCTTCCATGAAACACTTAAAAAAAACTATTTTCCTCCAGCCGAAGTCGGATATGATGGGCCACCCACATACGAAATAAAAATAGAATACAACTATTTCCTCGTACGCCGTCCGGGAACTGATCTCTATATTTATTTATTAATATTATTATTATTATGTAGAACATTTAGGACGCCTAATCAATTTAATGCCCTAGGCGTTTACAATATAAAAATATAATATACACATATAACACACACATATAATAATATTTAACATATAGCATAAAGAATGGGGAATAAAAATTAAACAAACACCCAAAGACGGTCAGACAAACAAACAGACATAGAATTACACACGCGTGCGCGCAAGCGCACGCACACCACACTATGCATGACCTCTTTGACTTACTCG
>CM065684.1:21754663-21756289 GCA_017654935.2 Phymorhynchus buccinoides
GCTGCGGAGTAATCGCTCTTTGTGTATATTCAGGCTTTTCGCCAAATAACCCATGTTATTTTGGATTTTAATTCCTTTTTCGAATTAACCCTTTCATTCACCGCCAATGTCGCATTTTTTTGCACCACAATGATTTAACACCCATGTAATCATTAATACTCTTGAAATCAGGGTCTGTTATTCTATGATAGTGTGTCCCTACATTTTGGGAAGTATGGATTGACCCCATTCTAAATGTGTCACAGAGAAATCCCAACAATATTGCAGACAAAATCTTTTCTGTAGCCAAGTAAGTTTAATGGCAAATTTTGGCTCAAAGATGGCTGGCGATGAAAAGGTTAATACAACAAACTTTTTAAAAAATTAAAAAATAGACCCTTAATTAAAACAATGCTTTGTCAAATGTGTGCATATATGTGTTTCATACATGTGTGCCTTTAAATTAAGGGTGACACTCTGTTCTTTTGGTGAAAGGGGTATACAGGTGAAGTTGCAAAAAAATTCTAAGAAACAAGGAAAATATGACCAGGCCACCAACGAAGTTAAGTCGCTGCTGGGCTAGTTTTTTTTAATAACAGGCTTGGAAAGTCCAAAATCTAATATTTTTGTCAGTTCTGAGTTATGGCTAATTTTTAGTGTTCTCTAACATCTTGCTCTTTCATATTTATAAAGGACAGTCTTACATGTGGTCTCTAAATGGTCTTATGCGTGCTTTACAAATGAGTAGGTCAAACCGTTTTCTTCAGCCAGGCTAGACTTTTGAATGTGTTTTCTCAAAATGTCCGACTCTCACCCTACTAACTTTAAATGCTCATAACTCTGGAACGGAATTTAAAGATACAAGAATGGTTCTTGTATCCATTAGAAAGAGAATCGATCTGAAGTTTTCAAATGCATAATGTTCTGAGAATGGTCATTTTGACCACTTAATGTCCCTTTCGTGGTGCAGGGTCACATATATGTGTTTCGATGGTCCTGTTGTGCTTTGCAGCTGGTCAAAGTTCACCTGCATTCGTTCACGTCAGGAGAAAGTGCCCTGGTCCCTTGCTTACAGCCGACCCACGCAGCCAGTGAGGCCTCGCGGAACCAGGGAACACTGCAGCAACTTTTAACGTCAGGTGGGTACGCACCATACAAATATCAAGAAACGATAACTCTTCTCGGCGCCTTGTGACGTCAACTGAGAGTTTCCCATAGCTGGACATGGATTGAAAGCATGGATAGTTTTGTCCGTGGAATGAAGCGTATTTGTTATTTGAATTATAAAATATTTTGTCTGTGGATTTAACAGATGTTTACGGATTTCCATCAGCTTTTGAAAACTTTAACCCATTTGTGGATAGTGATCCCCCCCCCCCCCCGCCCCCCCACCTATTATGTCCATAATTCTCATTTAAATGTCACAAATTCAGATTCATCAGTTTCAGATTCGCAAATGCATGGTACGGGTGCTCAAATTTGCCCGAATGATGCAGATTTCTGAATTTTGAGTAAAAAACAACAACACCCTTGTGAGTTCTGGATTTTCGCGTATGCCCGTGGATCGCAGCCGAGTCACAAGAGAGAAAAAAGTGGCGAGGAGTATGCAAATGGAAGGAGGAAGAAGGGGGGAAAGAGGAGGTGGAA
>CM065684.1:21756789-21766789 GCA_017654935.2 Phymorhynchus buccinoides
TAAAGGAGGGAGGATAATGAAAAAATGAAATAGTAAGGAGGTAAGAGAGTGAGAGAATAAAAGGTGAAAAACAGGAAAATTGTCACAGAAGGAGAAAGTGTTTATGATGTATTAGTAAATGAAAGTTTGAAAAAAAAAAAAAAATTAAGTATTACTTTAAGAATGTGAAAAGAACTGGTTTTTAATGAAATCAAATGTCCTTTGTCATTAAATTAGAAAAAAAAAGAGGCTGATAGAAATGATAGTGTTGATAGAAAGTGACATATCCCTATGCTTGAAATACATGAATTAAGACCAATGAGAAAACGCTGCTGCTTCTTTTAAATTAAAATTATTTTAGATTTTATTATTAAGAAGATCTAATGCTAGAGAAATGGAGCTAGTAAAGATCAACCATGTGCGGGCAGCAGATTTGGCTAAAAGACCGACATTTGACCCTTTCGAACTTGGCCAAGATAGACCTAATACCTACCGCATGTAAAATGTGATTCAATGCAGTAGGAACAAACAGATCTGCAAAACCATCCAACTTTCACTTTGGTGAACTCAGCTGCTTTCATGTACACTAAGGGATTAAACTGTAAATAGATCTCTGAAAGGCAATAGCCAAGAGGTTAGATTTGTGTTCAAATACTTGAAAGAGGAAGCTGAAAATCTGTATTTCCCTCATTTGAGATCCTCTTTCTCAGTCTAATCACTGTCCACGAAGCTTTTTGACCTGTCTTTTCTTCTTCTCTATCTCATTCCGCACAGTGCATTTCAGTTTCCGCCATGATCTGCTTTGCAACAAAGGATTAGTCTTGAGTACCTTCTCACAATCTGCTTTTCTTGGAACAACTCTATCGTCAATGTGTCGTCTGAAAAGTTTGTGAATAAGATCTGTTTCTTCCTCAGTTAAGATATCTTTAGTCTGACTGGTCAGGGTTTTGCTGCTGGATGATCCTGGAATCATGCTAGCTTCACTTGATTGAGGAATCACTGGAATCGTGTTTTGTTTCTTGGTCTCTTGGCAACCACCAGGATGTGGACTTCTTGGTCTTTTGTTTCTTGGTCTCTTTGGTCGCGACACCCTTTCTTCTCCAAGTGCATGAGCAGAAGGCTGTGACACCCTTTCTTCTCCAAGTGCGTGAGCAGAAGGCTGTGACACCCTTTCTTCTCCAAGTGCGTGAGCAGAAGGCTGTGACACCCTTTCTTCTCCAAGTGCGTGAGCAGAAGGCTGTGACACCCTTTCTTCTCCAAGTGCATGAGCAGAAGGCTGTGACACCCTTTCTTCTCCAAGTGCATGAGCAGAAGGCTGTGACACCCTTTCTTCTCCAAGTGCTTGAGCAGAAGGCTGTGACACCCTTTCTTCTCCAAGTGCATGAGCAGAAGGCTGTGACACCCTTTCTTCTCCAAGTGCGTGAGCAGAAGGCTGTGACACCCTTTCTTCTCCAAGTGCTTGAGCAGAAGGCTGTGACACCCTTTCTTCTCCAAGTGCATGAGCAGAAGGCTGTGACACCCTTTCTTCTCCAAGTGCGTGAGCAGAAGGCTGTGACACCCTTTCTTCTCCAAGTGCGTGAGCAGAAGGCTGTGACACCCTTTCTTCTCCAAGTGCGTGAGCAGAAGGCTGTGACACCCTTTCTTCTCCAAGTGCTTGAGCAGAAGGCTGTGACACCCTTTCTTCTCCAAGTGCATGAGCAGACGGCTGTGATACCCTTTCTTCTCCAAGTGCGTGAGCAGAATCAAACTCAACATCAGCCACACCTTTGTTTTCCATTTCTGACTCTGAAAATTCTGGATCAACTTCAATATCATCCAAGGTCTTGCCTTGAAAATGGGCCAGTTTTCCCTGCTCCATAGAAAAGTGATCTCCAGATCACAGATGTTACTTCCAGCAGCTGCAACATGCTCAGATGAGTTAAGGGATAACATTTTCTCTTCAATGATTGGAGATGAAATCACACTCGTAGCCAGAAACGATGGCCTCATTGTTGCGCATGCTGAAAAACTTTATGAAAAACACAAGCACTTGAAGCATCAATGGATATACATTAGACAGAAGATAAGAGAACTTGCCCGATTTCTGCTTTTAGCCAGACAAAACCCAGGGATCACAAACCTGCAGAGTTGCATTGACCCAAGCAAGTTTCCTTCACTAATATCCGCTGTAAGACTACTGTGCGGTTATTCCACAGAAGACCATTCCTACCAGAACCCATCCTTGGCCCTCAAAACTGGCCATTCCTTGAAGAAGTGTGCCACAGCACTAAAGAGCATTGCCCTTGTTGAAGGTAACACTGTTATGAAAGAAAGGTGCGATTCTTTTTGGGATTTGTGTGATGCCGAGTGGAACACATATATTTCATGTTCTGCCCATGCGTCATTGGAACGAAGAAAACAGAACAAACCACACAGGCTGCCACTGACAGAGGATATCAGACTCGTTTCAGAACATCTAAAAGAAGAAAGACAGAAGTGTCATCATGACTTGAAAAAAGTGCCATCAGCATTGACTTGGCATGCACTTGCCAAAGTTACTCTCGCATACATGATTCTGTTCAACAGGAGGCGAAGTGGAGAGGCAGCAAGGATGCTACTATCAGATTACAGTGCAGCTAAATCTAACTCTGTTCCTGAGGATGATGTGCTTCAAGCCTTGTCAGAGCTTGAAAAGAAACTTTTGGATAATTTCCGAAGAGTTGAGATAAGGGGCGAACACGGCAGAACAGTTCCTGTGCTGTTGACTACAGCAGCTTGTGGAGAAATAGACACGTTGATTGAAATGCGAGATGCAGCTGGTGTCAGCAAATCGAATGGGTATGTCTTTGCAAGACCCTACTACTCTTCTGAGGACCATATGTCTGGTCATACAGTACTCCATGCAGTTGCACTTGAGAGTGGTGTCAAAGAACCAAGTAATATCACAGGAACCAAGCTGAGAAAACATCTGGCGACTGTTTGTCAGATCCTGAATCTCTCAGAACATGAGCTGGAACAAGTTTGTGGATATATGGGGCACAACATCCCTCTTTTGCTGTCAGTGCTGAATTTGCACTTGGATTCATGCCGCCAAAGTTCTTTCTTCCTAAAAAATCCGAGACAATGTTCACATGGAGAATAATCTCCTGCTTGAACTGGTTCTGAAGGAGCCCTCCAAGGAATTAACTGACCACTGCCTTGTTTCAAAACGTCGCAGTTGTGCTTGAAAGTTCCTAAATTTCTTAACTTTTCTAACAGCAAAGCCCTCTCAGATGATCCCTTAGGTTTGGCTAAAACTTCTGCTACCTGTGGTTCTGTTTTGTGTACTGACAGCATGTGTGCTGTTACGTTGGAGCTTGTGTAGAGTTTGTTACAGAAATAGCAACTTGCAGCTTTGTCCCACTTTCTTTTACCCTGTTCGGTTTTGGAAGCAACATGAACAGAAACACTATTGCTAATGTCAGGTATGCTAGTTGTAACAACACAGTCTGTAGATGGTGGTGACTCTGCTGTAGTAGAACAGGAAGAAACAGTTGCTGCTCCGAGATCAGCTGAAGAGGAAGAAACAGCCATATCTACACTGCTGACATACAGCCCTGCTGCTTGAAGATCAGCTGAAGAAGGGGCATCTACGGTTGCTGTCTGGCGATTCGTCTGGGACTGGCATTGGACTGAACTGCTGACTGCACCTGCATTAGCATACAAACACCTATTTCTTAAAATTCTGCAACAAAGCTAACGGGAGAGAGAACACTGAATGATCTATTTACAGAGCATCAGATTGTTGGCGCAATGCGCCATTCACGCTCACTTTTTTCAAAATGACTCATGTTTATGCTTGTAAAAGTAATGCGCCTGTCTGGCGCATGTCAAGCATGAGAGGAGAGAGAGAGAGAGAGAGAGAGAGAGAGAGAGAGAGAGAGAGAGAGAGAGAGAGAGAGAGAGAGAGAGAGAGAGAGAGAGAGAGAGAGAAGAGAGAGAGAGAGAGGAGAGAGCATATCCACCGGCCTCTCGGCGCCCGTAGAGAGGAGAGAGAGAGAATAATATACAATTTTTTTTTTTCTTTCTGTTCCCATCAAATCACTAATAACAAAAATAAAATGTCATAACAGTATACATCATTCAGTCATCATCGTTACCGTTACTAGGCGTTACAGTTACTAGGGAGAGCACATCACTCTCAGAGCAGCGCCAACGGAAAACGGGGCCTTATAACTCCACCTTTTCTTAACCGAATCGCTTCAAATTTGCTGTACTCAGCGTTACCAGTACTTGGCGTTACCGTTACTAGGCGTTACCGTTACTAGGGAGAGCGCGTCACTCTCAGGGCAGCACCAACGGGAAACGGGGCCTTATAACTCCGCCGTTTTCTTAACAGAATCGCTTCAAATTTGCTGTACTCAGCGTTACCACTACTTGGCGTTACCGTTACTGGGTGTTTTTTTTACTAGGCGTTACCGGTACTTGGCGTTGCGCTAGTTCTTTAAAAAAAAATTGCAGTACAGAAACGTGCATATTTGAATTTTTTTCTCTTGATTTACAACACATATGGGCTAAGCTAATGTTCCTTCTCTGTCTCTCTCTTCCCCTTTGTTCCCTTTTGACAGGGGCATTAGGCCATGATCAATTAAACCGTATGCTCCCTTGCATGCATTCATGCACACACATACCTACACTCATAATGCATTGTAATAAAATTTAGGTTTAAAGTTAATAACATTAGTAGGCCATCATTTTTTTTAAATGACCCCTCAATCTGAAGTTCTGTATTTTATATAGTATTTGGTATGTTGATACTTTATTATCACAGAAACGTCTCTGTGAAATTTTGGTTGCACCCAACAGGTGAATGTGTCGCACTTAGAGGTGCGCCACCCGTTAACCTGTACATTCAGTATAATAATACATATATGAGAGAGAGAGAGAGAGAGAGAGAGAGAGAGAGAGAGAGAGAGAGAGAGAGAGAGAGAGAGAGAGAGAGAGAGAGAGTACAACAATGTTATATATAAATGCTGAAGCTGGTGCCACACAGGTGTGAAATTGTAGGACTATGCGATACTGTTTCTCCCCCAGTTACCTCAAAAACAAATTTGACTGGTGCTTAGATACAATTTTACATGTCAGTGGCCTTGGCTTAAATTAAGTTAAAACTGAGGAGCTGCTATCTTTTTATTTACACTTTTATTGCATCCTCAATAAGGCAATGTCAGTGACAACTTGGGGATTTTTTGGTAACTGCACATCGATGGCTTGGAGTCAAAACGGACTATCTTTAGATAGTCTATTGACATATTATTGGACTTATTACAGAAACTAATAACTTGTATCAAATAATGACTGCAAAAATATAAAAAGGGGGTTTTGCCTTTTATATATTTCTGCAGTTTTTTTTTTTAATACAAGTTATTAGTTTTCGTAATAAGTTCAATAATAATGTCAATGGACTATCTAAAGACAGTCCGTTTTGACTCCAAGCCATCGACATGTGCAGGTCAAACACACTTTAGGAAGAATACCAGGCTCCTGACATCAGCCAATACTTGCCAAACAGTAGTGTGTGAATCAGCGTGGGGGTGGAATAGCGACTCTCAAAACAGCAACATTCAAAAAAGCAACTTCAAGTTAGTGACTCTTATCATAACAGCGACTATAAAAACAGCAAGAAAAAAAAGAGCAATTTTGTTGAAACTGTTCTGTCAAAAACAGCGATTTGGGAGAAATAAAGTTGTATTTCATTTATCAGAACATAAATAGGTGTACAGAACTGATTGTAACAAGAATTAAAGCATAGGTCCTTCCTGTTCCAAACATACCCATGACATTAGTTTACCCAAATGACAAGCCACTTAAACATGGCTTAAATGAGTTGATCTTTGCTGTTTTTAATAAAAATCGTAATTTTGATTATCGTTGGTTGGGAGATCGGTATTGGATGCTTTAGCTATTATTGCATCCTCAATAATTAAACTATCACCGTTAAGATCCAGTCGCCATTTTGATGTCGCTGTTTTGACAGCTGCTATTACATGGGGGTGGAATGGTGATTTTCAAAACAGTGACAATCAAAAGAGCGACTTCAAAATAGCGACTCTATCATAAGTAACCACACAAAAATAGCGACTGTGTTGAAACAGCGTATGTCAAAAACAGGGATTTGGGAAAAAGTTGTTTGCATTTCATTTCTCAGAATCTAAATTGATCTACTAAACTACTTATACTCGATAGAACATAACATTTGCACACCTGCTGAGAGTTCCTGGAGTTTTGTGAAGGCTCCACTTCGGTAGTCTTCCTCCCATTTTCTTCCAGCTGATTTGCAGATGCCACTCAGGGGTAGACTTGGAAGCAATGAGGGCTCTTGATAAACGAGATACAAATCATGATTTTAGAATGCATTCTAAATTTGTGTAATACAAAGAATTGTTTTTTAAAAGGCACCTGCCTTAAATGTGTGATTTCAAAGTACTCCTTGTTCAAATGTCCCTTTCTTGTCCTTCAGAAAGGGGAAGGGTATCCCTGGTGTCATTGCATTCACACCATTCATTCCCACCCTTGCACCTAAACATATTAATATATTTATGAACTACATACAACGTGCTCCTGATTATAAGGCAAACTAAAGCACAGAAGCTTTATAAATGAACTAGCCCTTCACCCCGCTTTGCTCAGGGTTTCCCCTATCCCCACGCTGCCCCCCCCCCCTCCCCTTTAAAAATAAATAAAGAAGAAAAGAGTAAAACGAATGCGTTGAGAGCCAGGCTCGATTCCACGACCTCTGGCTTGCAACGCGGCACAATAACCACTGGACTATCAATGCCCCTTGAAAGACAGTGTAAAAATGTCGTTATAAAAGGAAGAAGTGAAAGCAGTCAGTTTCGCCTAGTGAGTGTAGGAATTCATTGAATTCTGATCCCCACATGGGGATACCGTGGGGGCTTTTGTATAAATAGTTCCCCAACCTTCTGTGCTTGTAACTTCCTCTAATCTGTCACTCTCTTTGACTCGGCCTTTTCCCCTTTGCATACTGTCGTCTGCTATCTTTCTGCCTTACCGGTCCATTCTCCTGCCTTTTTTTTTCAACGAAGCACTTTCAAAAACATTTCCTCCAGCCGAAGTCGGACTTGCTGGGCCTAACTATTTCTTAGTTAGGCGCATAAGGGCAGCATGACGCATCTGCGCTCATAATTGACAGGAAACGGAGCGATCGAAGAAGAAGAATTGAATTCAGAAATTAGCGAATGTATTGTAAAACGTTATACCTCCTATTTAACCGGAGGTGTGTCAATTTTAATAGGACAATGGCCTATGACAGGTGCCTCGGGACATTGATCACTGAAATCCGGGTAGAAGTGGATTAATTTGTTTCCACTCAGTGACATTTCTGTAGCTGGTTTTATTCACTGAGCCAAGCCATCATTCAGAGGAACCAGGTTTTGTGTGTGTGTTGTGTTACTGTTAGGGTTTGATCCCTAACACAACACATGTCTAACAGCAGTGGAACCCTCCTTATAACTATAAGACTTTCAAAAATCATCTAAAATGAGGTCTTGTATGGGAGGGGGTTGTAAAACGGCATGGATTGTAATACTTACAAAGGCGAGCAGTGTCTTAAAAAAGTAGTTCTTAAATGGGAGTCTTATAATAGGTTTTAATTATCAATATAAGGGGGGGGGGGGGGGGGTCACTGTACATATCTAGAATTATTGGACGTGAGAGCAGCAACATGATGCCAAATCATCTCTGCACAACCATTCTATAAATACAAACACAAAATAGACTTACATAATCTGCTTTTCAAAAATTCCAATATTGTGATTACATAAACAATAATTACACATTTAATACAGTTTAGCACATTTTCGCCTCACCTGATTCTGAACTTTCAGTCATGCTGTCTGGTACATACTCTGATCCAGAGTCAGAGAAATCTAGAAAGAAAAAAATCAACAAACTTATGTAAAACTCAAGATGCATGTGTTTGCTAAAAAAACAAAAAAAACCAGCCAAAAGCTAACATTCAAATGTGACTTTAATTACCAGCTGAAAATGCTGCCGTGCAGTTGGTGATCTAGCGTCTTAATGCTCTAATTTTTTGTTTACATCTGACAGATAAAACACAATGAAATCTGAGAGGGATGTGGACGAGGATAGGGATTCATAAGTTATGTCATTATCAAATGATTAGTCCTAGCACAATTGTATCCAACATCTGTTGTTTGCTGAACAACAATACACTATTAAGACTCAGTATGTCACTCACAATATCTCACAAGTCACATCTTTCAATGAATTAAAAAATAAAAAGTATGGATTAGCTGTAGAAAGGAAATGCCACCCTAAAACGTCCAAGGTCACTAAAGGAATGGGTGTAAAAGGCTTCGAGGCCCACCTCTAGCCCTCAATACTACTACTATTAGTATTACTACTATTACTACTACAACTACTACTACTAGTAGTACTACTATGTATACATTGTTTGGGTTAACATCATTCATCTCATGAAGCATTTTCAGTCAAATTCAAAGTACTGATGGAATGAAAGTTCATTCAAAAGAATAAAGTAAAACCTGGATAGAGCTTAGGATTGTCAGCGAGCCCGGGTCATTGACCCATATTGATGGTGATTTGACCCCTCATTTTATGCAGCCATGGGTCATCTGACCCATGAACTGAAGTCTGTAATGAAATTCAAGTATACTACAGTGATACATCCTTGGCGGGCCCATTATGTTCGAATTATGTTGTGGATTCCTGTATTAAATAAGAGTTACTGATTATATAACAGACAGTAACTTTACCAGGCATTACCTTGTTCACTGTTGTCAGACTCCATGCTCTGCAGTCATCATGGTGTGAACTCCTGTGAAAAAAGCAAAACTTTTGTTTAAACTACATTGTAACAGATTAGTTCTATTCTGGTTGTTTTTATTTAAAACAATCTATGATCGATTGTACTGCTTAAGAAAATCTCTGAACATATTGATAGCTTTAGTAGCATTTAACAATTCCTCATTTTCGTTCTTAAAAAGGTTAACTTAAGTTAAAGCTATTATTTGTGTGTGTGCTTCCCTAAGTTTGTTCAGTAATTTGTAATCTTCATGAATGTATCATGTGATAAAATTTGCTGCGCCTTCAAAAACAGAACTCAGAGATTAATTACTGTTGTACGATGATGTCTATACTTGCACAAAATTGTCACATTCTGCGACAGTGAAGTCAAGTAGTGTGTTGAAGTGTGTTGATGGCCTTACTCAAGTCAAACTCGAAGGGCATTGGACAAGTTTTATGCCTCTACATTGTTGAACAATTGTGTAGACCGTTGTTTTCATTCCCTGGCTTAACTCCTCTAGCTAGTCTAGGGATCATCCCAACAGCGCCAAAGCAATTGACTATTGTACAAATGCCCCAACTAGGTATGAGAACATTACGTGTGTGACCGGTTTTTTTTTTTATTACCTCGCAATGTGGGCAGCCACACTCCGACTTCGGAGGATTTTCGATTGATGATGTTATGCTAGAAGCTTGCCATGGCTAAAGACAATCTCCACATAACTATGCAGAACATAACAAACATTTTGATGTAGCCTTGGTGTTCTAGACTATGTCAATTGGTCTGACACAGCCTTATGCCAAGGAAAATGAGTTATTTAATGTAAACATACGCAAATAATCAGTGAAAATCATTGACAATTAACATTTCTAACTTTGTACTTGTGGAAGATTCCATTCTCTCCCCATCCCTTCCCACAACCTTCACCTAACCCCCACCCTCTATTTCCCCCTCTTTTCCTCCATCCACACCCCTACCCCTACCTAGGGGTGCGGATGGAGGAAAAGAGGGGGGGTGCGGATGGAGGAAAAGAGGGGGACATAGAGGGTGGTAGTATAGTGAAGGAACCAGGCGCAATGATCTTCAGCCCCCAGCAAGCTGGAGGCCTAGTATGGCCCCAACCCAGCCTAGTGCTGGGCCAGGCCCCCAGTCGACAGATCAGAAAAAACAAAAGTAATGAAAAAGAAAACAAAGTCGGTAATGTGGAGCAGA
>CM065684.1:21809289-21859289 GCA_017654935.2 Phymorhynchus buccinoides
ACCTTCGGCAGGTCCAGGTCAAGGTCAAAGAGGTTGCGGTTGACCGGGGCAACGGGGCGGCCTTGACGCTGGAGCTGGAAAGGCTGAGGAAAGAGTTGGTGGTGAGGGCTGTGTGTGTGTAGGGTGTGTGTGTGTGTGTGTGTGTGTGTGTGTGTGTGTGTGTGTGTGTGTGTTGCGCGTGTGTGTGTGTGTGTGTCAACATCAATGAAGATGTAGATATCGTAGTATTTCTGTGTGCATGCGTCACTGAGTGTGTATGTGTGTGTGTGCATGTATACATGCGTACGTGGGTGTATATGTGTGTGTGCGCACGCGTGTGTGTGTGTGTGTGTGTGTGTGCCATTGCGTGCGTATGTGTATGTGTGTGCGTTTGTGTGTGTGTGTGTGTGTGTGTGCGCGCGTGTTTGTGAAGATGCAGACACTCGTAATTTTGCTAACTTAAAAAGAAAAGAAAGAAAAAAAAGATTTGAAAATTGTTTGCTTAAAACACTCAATACATGTATACAGTGTTCTCCATTTTTGTGTGATCCAATCCAGTGTGTCTCACTACGTAAATTTATGCAAACTCTGTGTGATCAGAATCGGAGTCAGACGAACGCGGGGTACAGCTCGCGCCTGGCGGCCCAGCGCCATCAGCTGCAGCAGCGCAGGGACCAGCTGTCCCAGACGGACGCCCGCATCCTGGAACTGCAGGAGCGCCTCAAGAAACGGCAGCTCCAGCGATCCTCCCCGTCCCCACCCCCCCCCCCACCACCCCGCCACCCCGTCCAGCAGCAGTACTCACCACGCCCCTTGCCGCCCTCACAACCGTCTCCGTCTGGGGCCGTGAGCTGGAAATGGCCAGGGGCCGGTGAAGGGGTCCGGAAACAGAACGTAGCGGCCGTAGAGCCCTACATTCAGCACCCGCCTGCTACTAGGAACGTGACTGAGAACACCACCAGGGACGTTGCTGTCAAACCCGCAGCCAAGGGTGGAGGAGGAGGAGGAGGAACCAAGGGCGTGGAAGATGAGGAGGAGGAGGGCCAGGGGGGGTTCTTGAAGAGCTCCGAGCCCCGTTCAAAATCTGGTCCCAGGATTTCTTCGAGTGATGGTGTCTCCGTTCGTCACGAAGGCGATCCTCAGCCTGCCGGTGATGGCAATAACAATGAGAACAAAGGAGGAGGGGGTCAGGCTCCTGAGGAGCGCCAGGTTCGCCCCATCATCTCCTCCCATTTTGATGCTCAACGCCGTGGTGGGACAGATGCGATCCGTGATCCAAAGGGCGATGGTGAGGCGACCCACACCAAGGGCCCATCGCAAGGGCATGCACAAAGTCTGTCGCAGACCCCGGCAAAAAACCCTCCCTCTTCTCTGACCCCCACCTCCCTGCAGACGGTCAACAGTTTCGGAAAGGCCAGCTCTCTGTCCCAGTTGCCGTCGCCTTTAAGGGAAAGTGGCGGAGAACCCTCGCCGGTTTCTCCCCTCCAGCACCCACCTCACCATCCGCACATCAACATCTTTGAGGAGGAAAGGCAGGCGGGGAGCGGGCAGAGTTCCCCGGCCTCCAGCGAAGGTTCAGGGGCTCAAGCGGTGAGCCACGGATCAGCTCTGACTCTGCATCCCTCCACTCCCTCCTCCCCTCCCGCGGGACAGACAGCCCCAGGGGTCTCCACTACTGCAGGCGGTGGTCAGACCTTGTCAACGGAAGGCAACAACAAGCGAGGAACCCAGTCGGTGGCACCGAAAGAGTCCAGGGGACGGCAACCGCCCAAGCCTCCCCCTCGTGCTCCTCAAACTGTTCTTCACAGCAGAGCGCCAAACGCTCCTTTCTCCTCCAGGTCTGCGCCATTCTCTATCTTATCCACTTCCTTCTCGTCCATTTCCACCGCAGCCTCTTCCTCGTCGGCTCAGGCCTGTTCACCGTCAGCCACCCATTCCTCCGCAGACGCCCTCTTCTGCAGCGCTACGTCAAGCGCTCAGCTGGTAACGGTCAGTTCTGCTGGTCAGCCAGGGGTGGTCAGTTCTCCCGCAGACCGGGGCAGCTTAGGGTCTGACCCGAAGGTTCGGGATAGTTCACAGAACTGTGGAGTTCCCCGTGGTGGCTCGTCAAGCGTGGCTGATGATGGGACGGTGGGGACATCCCTTCATCTTAATCAGCGACCAGCTCCTACATACAGGTAGGCTGTGGTGATGAGCTTAGCTTAGTGTTTCTGTTTAGGTTTACAACAACATCGACAGCTAGAGGCGAAATGTTGTGAAGCAAACTGAGAATCGAGTTCTTCATAATAACGTATCCTAACATTATGATTTTAATGATAAATTGTTGATATGGCAATTACGCTTATGCAATGTTTTCTAATTAATGTTGCAAAGCAGTGCCAGCGATAATGGAGAATTAGAAATACAGCCTAAATTGGCTTGAATAAATGAATATCGTATTTTATGTGTTTTGATAAACACCAGTGGTAAAAGGTAATTGTAAGGTTATGTTCACCTTACTTTTCTGTTC
This sequence comes from Phymorhynchus buccinoides, assembly GCA_017654935.2. NCBI lineage: Eukaryota > Metazoa > Mollusca > Gastropoda > Neogastropoda > Raphitomidae > Phymorhynchus > Phymorhynchus buccinoides. The sequence continues at coordinate 21,811,778 of CM065684.1, forward strand.
ATTCTTTAACCAAATGTATTAACAAAAGTAGCGGTATTTGTTTGACTTTCAAAACACTTTAGTCTTCAGTTCCTTTCCAATCAGTTGCAAATGCCCCTCTACAGTATCATCTCTTGCAGGCACGCCTCCAAGAATGTCACCAACAGCGCCTACACCAGTCGCCCTGGCAACCACCATGGTACAACATCCTTTCAGCAGAAGACTAAACCGCAGAACGGCGCACCGAATCCCGAGGCGAACGGTCCCAGAGCAACAACAACACAACAGAGCACAGACTTCGAACTGAAAGACGATGTCGCGACTTTGTCCAGCGGCTGGCAGACCTCACTACCCTCAGAGGGAGCGTCACCAGGAGGTGTAGGGGTGGAGGATGGTGGTGGAGGAGCAGGAGGAGGAGGAGGGGAGGTGCGCCGCTTCAGGGGGTCGGCGGTGGTGGTGATGGCGGGGTCCCCATGCTACCCGGACATCGCCTCGGACAAAGGCAGCTACAAGTGCAACACGCCCAAACAGGTGCGGCGCCGCCACTCGGACAGCGACAGCGAGGAGCTGACCAAGGCACTCAAGCGGGGGGGCAGCAGCAGGGAGGAGCAGCAGCAGCCGCCCATGGAGCAATTCGCTGAGGACTCCGGCTCTCAACAGGACCCAACGTCTCCCCGTTCTGACGGTGACAGCGCGGGCCTGCCCCTGGCCCCGGACGAAGGCAGACCGAGGGCGGCCCCCATCTTGGTGCGGCAGAGGAATGGTGCTTGTGCTGGTGGTGGGGGTGGCAGGGAGAAGGAGTGGAGGCGGGTCAGCTTTGACCCCCTGTCTCTGCTGCTGGACGCCTCGCTGGAGGGGGAGCTGGAGCTGGTCATGCGCACCGCCAAGGAGGTCAGTTGATGGACAGGCCGAAATGTCTCCTCCGTCTGTGCACGTTAACGTTATTCACAAAATATCACTATTTCGATCCCCAAGACAACACAGTGAGTTATAGTATGAGTGGCCTAACACTGTGTTGCCATGCGGAAATAGTGCTATGTTTTGTGAATATTGTTAACGTGTACACAGAACTTAAAGATCCACGTGTCAAAATCACGGGTTTCACTGGGTTTTCCCTCTTATAGCTGGTAAGAAATCTTGTCTTGACCAGGTTTGACTCCCATGCAAATACCCCCAAATTGAAAATGAAACATCATTTTAAAGAGCAGCCTCAATTTAAGTTGGGGGCATTTGTATTGGGTCACAGCTACCCATAAAAAAACAAGGGATGGGTCAGTGTGACTTAATCGTGGTGGGTCAGTGGGTCTTTAAAAGACACACTGACCCACCACGATTAAATGCAGAATAAGACAATTTACGATAACCATCATTGTATGGCAGTACCAAGTATGAGAGAGAGAGAGAGAGAGGGGGGGGGCTATACTTAGATTTTACTGTTGTGTATTGAAGCGGCCATTTATTCATGCAACTCCAGCAATTTTAATAGAACGTCATTTCTCACAGGCAGAAAAAAATACGCAGTTGAAGAAAGACAAAAACTTAAAATTTTCTGTGGAGGTACATTTCTTGGCTGCATAATGTTTTTGTTTTGTTTTTCAATCAGCTTTCATTTGTTTTTCAATCAGCTTTCATTGAAACACAATGTACTTTACTGCTGATATGAAGTTGTACAAATGATTCACATGTCTTAATTGATTTTTGTTTTGATACGATATTGAAAGGGACCTGTGTGTATGTGTGTGCGCGTGCGTGCGTGTGTGTGCGTTTGCGTGTGTGTGTGTGCGTGCGTGTGTGTGCGCGCACGTGTGTGTGTGTGTGTGCGTCAAGTCAAGACATGTCAAAATCATCTTTATGGAGGGTTAAAGAATAAGCTGACAAAGATTGTTTTCATCCTGCCCTGTGTGTGTGTGTGTGTGTGTGTGTGTATGTGCGTGTGCGCGCGTGTGTGTGTGTGTGTGCGTGTGTGTGTGTGCGCGTGCGTGCCCAGGTGGAGAACGTGAGCCAGGCTAACGATGAGGGCATCACCGCTCTGCACAACGCCATCTGTGCCGGCCACTACCCGGTGGTCAAGTTCCTCGTGGAGTTTGGAGCAGACGTCAACTCCCCTGACAGTGACGGTTGGTGAGTGTCCCATCGAAGAAGGAACCAGTCCCCCATGGTGTTATTATTTTTAATCTTTGTCAGCTGGCTACAGTTTTCAAGAAATGCACCGTTCCTGCATAATGAAGAGAAATAATCGTGACACGTGTACAACTACAAGTCATCGTTGTTGGGTTTTTTTGTCCCCAAATTGTTGAGCTACGCTATTTATTGTATGTAAGTGTATTGAATTTGTGTACTTGGTTAGATCAAAAGGGCTGTGTGGTCTCACTGAAATGAGTTCTCTCTCTCTCTCTCTCTCTCTCTCTCTCTCTCTCTCTCTCTCTCTCCCCTCCCTCCCCCCTCCTCCCTCCCTCCCCCCTCCCTCCCTCTCTCCCTCCCTCTCTCCCTCCCTCCCCCCCCCCCTCTCTCTCTCTCTCTCTCTCTCTCTCTCTCTCTCTCTTCTCTCTCTCTCTCTCTCTCTCTGTGAGTGTGTGTTGTGGAAAAAGGGTTCTATGAGTCAAGTTGGAAATCAGTATTCCATAATTATACCACCCGAACGCTTCATTGTGAGTCATACAGAACAAGGCACACATGTCTGTTTCTTCTTAGAATGTTCATATTGTAACTATTTCACTCTTGTATAATTGTGTGCGTGCGTGCGTCCATGTGTGTGTTTGTGTATGTAGGCTGTGTGTGTGTGTGCCTGTGTGCATACAGGCGTGCGCGCGCACGCGTGTGTGTGTGTATGTGTAAGGAAGTAAGAGAACGTTGCGTGCAATCATCGTGTTTATTTTACTTTCTAATGATTCATTATTTGTTTGCCTTTAATATTCTTGTTATCAATGTAAAGCGCACTGAGCTCATGTGAGAAAGAGCGCTATATAAATTCCCATTATTATTATTATTATGTGTAAACGTATCTACGTGCGTGCACATTTTCCAGGACCCCCCTGCATTGCGCGGCCTCCTGCAACAACCTGCCCATGGTTCGGGTCCTGGTGGAGCACGGAGCCTGCGTGCTGGCCACCACCCTCAGCGACCGCGAGACCCCGGCCGACAAGTGCGAGGAGGACGAGGACGGCTACGACCACTGCTCCTATTACCTGTATGGTGAGTCCATCCATCTGTGCTCAACTAGCCTTGGCTTTTCATCGTTGGCAGCCTGTGGTGGATTATCTGTGTGGTGAGTCCATCCATCTGTGCTCAACTAGCCTTGGCTTTTCATCGTTGGCAGCCTGTGGTGGATTATCTGTGTGGTGAGTCCATCCATCTGTGCTCAACCAGCCTTGGCTTTTCATCGTTGGCAGCCTGTGGTGGATTATCTGTGTGGTGAGTCCATCCAACTGTGCTCAACTAGCCTTTTCATCGTTTGCAGCCTGTGGTGGATTACCTGTATGGTGAGTCCATCCATCTGTGCTCAACTAGCCTTGGCTTTTCATCGTTGGCAGCCTGTGGTGGATTATCTGTATGGTGAGTCCATCCGTCTGTGCTCAACTAGCCTTGGCTTTTCATCGTTGGCAGCCTGTGGTGGATTATCTGTGTGGTGAGTCCATCCCTCTGTGCTCAACTAGCCTTGGCTTTTCATCGTTTGCAGCCTGTGGTAGACTATCTGTGTGGTGAGTCCATCCAACTGTGCTCAACTAGCCTTTTCATCGTTTGCAGCCTGTGGTGAATTATCTGTTTGGTGAATCCATCCATCTTGTACTCAGCTGGCTGATCGGTTGGCTTTTCATCGTTTGCAGCCACTAGTGGATTATCTGTATGGTGAGTCCATCCATCTGTACTCAGCTGGCCTTGGTTTTTCATCGTTTGCAGCATGTGGTGAATTATCTGTGTGGTGAGTCCACCCGTCTGTACTCAGCTAGCCTTGGCTTTTCATCGTGTGCAGCCTGTTGTGAATTATCTGTTTGGTGAATCCATCCATCCTGTACTCAGCTGGCTGATCATTTGGCTTTTCATTGATTGCAGCCAGTGGTGGATGATCTGTATGGTGAGACCATCCACCGTATGCTCAGCTAGATGCCTCCTTGGCCTTTCTGGTGACCTCGACGTGTTTCTTGCAAAACCTCATCCGCCAGGGTGCCCCTTTAAAAGACAAAAGCCCTGCACACACACACACCCACACCCCCGAAAATAAACTTCCACTAACAGAAAACCCATTTGTCGTTTCAGGCGTGCAAGAGAAGCTGGGCATCGTGAACCAGGGCGTGGTGTACGCCGTGTTTGACTACACGGCCCTCCGGCCGGACGAGCTGACCATGACCATCAACGACCGGCTGACCGTACTGCGCAAGGGGGACGACGAGGAGAGGGACTGGTGGTGGGCCTCTGGGCCCAACGACAGGGAGGGCTACATTCCCCGCAACTTGCTGGGCGTGAGTAAAACCTTGAATATAATTACCATCATCCTCCCCCCGTGGGGATACCGGGGTGGTCTTTTGTATAAATAGTTCCCCCACCTTCGGCTGGAGGAAATCTTTTTGAAAGTGTTTAGTGGAAAAAAGGCAGGAGAATGGGCCGGTAAGGCAGAAAGATAGCAGACAATAGTAAGCATAGGGAAAAGGCAGAGTCAAAAAGAGTGACAGATTAGAGGAAGTTACAAGCACAGAACTTCGAGAAGTTGTTTTTTTTCCAAAACAAATGTAGCACTTTCGGATCTTGGATCGGGTCTTTTGGATGAGACGATAAACCGAGGTCCCGTGTGCTCATACACTTAGCACACGTTAAACCCAGTGGCAACGAAAAAGTTGTCATTTGGTCCAAATTTACCCCCCTCCCTTCCTTCCTCATCAGTGACACAAAAATCGCATGCCAAAATTAAAAAACAAAATTGGGTGGCGCGCCTCTGGCTGCGACGCGCTCTCCAGGTGGGAGCAACCCGAATTTCACAGAGACGCCTCTGTGGCTATAATGTACCTAACATAACCTGACACTGATTCCTCGTTTCTGTTAATGTTTATGTGTGCAGTTGTACCCCAGGGTGCTACCCCCTGCCATCTCTGTCCAGCCCTTGCACTCCTCCCACTGCTGACCACGGCCCCAGTCCTTCAGACGAGGTGGAAACTGAACGCAGAACACAGCTGGTCACCCAAGTCCTTGTTTGGACTCGGGGCAGGTCACTGCTTCACTACAGGTTCATGGTGCGGCAGACAAAATGTCCAACGGAGCCGAGTACCACTGAAGAGAGAAACGTCCCATGCATGGTTTTACAGACGTTATTTTGTTTAAACGATAACGTTACCCAGGCATGTTAAGTTGCCTTTACCACGCGAAATTCGCCATATCGAGTCCTTGCAATGCTTCAAATCAGCTCTCAAGACCCACCTCTTCAAGCTACATCACAACCTTTAGGCCACATTACTTATCGACTCTGTTCTCACACCTCCCCCCCCCCCTCCTATTAGATTAGTTTCACTGTGTGTTGACTGCAATGTCTACGTCAGCTTTGTTGCGAGAGCCAGACAGAGAGAGAGAGAGAGTTGATGCTTTATTGAACTGATTGTATTTTGTATTGTGTTCTTGGGTGGGGTGAGTGGTGGTGATGGTAACGGTGTGTGTGTGTGTGTGCGTGTGTGCGCGCGTGTGTGTGCGTGCGTGCGTGTGCGTGCGTGAGTGTGTGTGTGTATCTGTATGTGCGTACGTGCGTGCCTGTGGGGGTGGTGTGTGTATGTGTATGCCTATTCGCATGTGTGTGAGCGATTATTTGTTTTGTTGTTGAATTTCTTGCTTTTAATTTTGTTGTTGTTAAGCGCATAGAGCTCCACATTTGGTGGAGGAGTGCGCTATATAAATGATTCACTATTATTATTATTATTATTATTATTATTATATTTTCAGGCATTGTTCATGGTTTGATGAGATGGTGTGGGTTTTTGGTTTTTTTACAAAAGAACAATCAAAACAATGCTAGTGGTTGTGTACTGCTAGAAAAGATGAATTAAATGCGAAACTGTGCCATTTATGCAAGGTCTCCTTGACTGTACGGTTTAAACTGTGGATTTTTGCCATGGCAGCTAACTTGACGATTATGGAGTATGGCTGCAGAAACATAGAGGAAGAGGTAGAAGAGTGAAAGAAGAGCCCTTGTGTCGGTTTTGAAATGTTCAAATCGTACCTTGTTTCACAACAGCTTTGCCATTATTGCTGTGTACAAACACCACACAATGGTGTTACGGACCTGAAAGCAGAGCATAGATCTCTCTCTCTCTCTCTCTCTCTCTCTCTCTCTCTCTCTCTCTCTCTCTCTCTCTCTCTCTCTCTCTCTCTCTCTCTCTCTCTCTCTCTCTCTCTCTCTCTCTCTCTCTCTTCTCTCTCTCTCTCTCTCTCTCTCTCTCTCTCTCTCTCTCTCTCTCTCTCTCTCTCTCTCTCTCTCTCTCTCTCTTCTGTCTCTCTCTCTCTCTCTCTCTCTCTCTCTCTCTCTCTCTCTCTCTCTCTGTGACGAGGTAATGGGTTAAAAGGCTAAGTCCCTAGGGGAGACTTTTAGTGTGTTCAATTTTCAAGTAGAAAATTTGCCTTTAGCCCACTTCTCTAGGGTATGGGAGATGAGCAACTTTCCCGGCCCCTTTTCATCTAATAAATTTATATTTGTGCCCGGGTTCTGGCTCGTATGGTTGTAAGAAATACAAGTGGTTGAATTGCTCTAAATGGCAGACAGAGAGAAGTAGGGTTTTACATGAAATTACAAGACTCCCACTCTCATCAGTCTGACCAAAGGGTTCAGGATTATTTGACACTTGTATTTTATTTACTCACAAAATCTGCATAAGATTATGCAGCAATAATAATAATAAAGCAGCTCAATGGCGCCAAAACAAAATATGAATAAAAAAACCCAGTGGAATCCGAAAGGATTTACAAGACTTTTGTCTTTCTAGAAGGTTAGCCCCAAGCAGGAAGGGTCACTAATCATCATTGTCCGGAGGAAAGTTCAAATGATTGGCGCGGTCCGGGGGGACTTAGCTGTTGTCAAGTTCCTCCGTAGTGATCGGCGAATGCTGGGGTGGCTGGGCTTGCTCGTCAGATGAGAGTAGCTCCCAGTCGTTCCGGTTACGGCTTCGCGGGATGGCACGGTTCAAGCGTGGTCTCCTCGCGGATTCTGGGTGCGGGGCGTCTTGGCGGCGGTCCCGTCTTGGTGCTTGTGAGTCAGGGATGATCTTCCTGCCCACGATGCCCTGCTGATAATCACAGGAGAAGGTGGATGTAGATCTCTATGGCTTAGAGACAAGGGGCTTCAGTCGGCAGGGCATTAGTGAATCCCAACCGGCTAGAAGGCTTCCCTTGTACAATAGCACTAGTTAATAAATAAACTGAATTTCAGTTAACAAACTGAGATCAGTAAAACATAAAAGGTGATCAAGACAACATCACTCTCCATCCAACACCTGGAAAGGAATGGTATCATAAAGTGCAAGATTGCGACCCATAGGTTTCCTACTAAAAATAGACAAAAGGGTTAGTAGGCATAAACTCCGGTTCTGGTACCAAAAGTGTTCAAGTCAAAAACACACACACACACAAATAATCAGTGCACATAAATAGAATAGAATGTTTACCACTTCTTTTCAATAACATATCTATCTACTCCTTATTCATCATTGAACATAGGATCTAGATCAAAAATAGGATCAAACAAACAAGTCTCAATCACCTGCCATCAATAATACTCACTAGTTGGGCTTAATGTTGCTCTAGCTAGGTTTCAGCGTCTTGTGTGAAAACTTTTTCTCACTTCTCCAATTATAGCCTTCACTTTCAAACAATGAAAGCCTGTCATTGGTTTATAGCAATTGACACGTCACAAGATGATGCTATAATTTTATGCATACTAGTACCGAACAATCACGCGCCGACATTCTTATCATTCTCGTGATTAGAAAGGACGAGTTGTCTTCAAAGGGAGCCGAATGTTGCTATCACTATCTCGTGATGGGGAATGGAGATAAAGGGGGGGGGGGGGGGTAAAGGGAGATAACCTCGGTAGGTGGTACATGCTGACAGGGGAGGTAAATCGGCTTCAAAGAGACAAATGCCTTAATCGGCGTTCTTTAGATGGTGGGTGGCAATTAAAGTGGCGGCCGGACAGAGAAATGAAAAGGAGAGGGGGGGGGGGGGGTGTAGATAAGAAAGAGGGGTCGCGCGGGACACTTACGTCACTCTCTCTCTCTCTCTCTCTCTTCTCTCTCTCTTCTGTCTCTCTCTCTCTCTCTTCTCTCTCTCTCTCTCTCTCTCTCTCTCTCTCTCTCTCTCTCTCTCTCTCTCTCTCTCTCTCTCTCTGCATTTCCTGTGAGTGGGAAGGCTGGCAGACTGTACCATTTGATTTCTACAAATGATTTCTTTAATTTATTCTACCAGTCTGTGGAAGAATTTAATGTCAGAATAGAATATAACATGCTTCGAGGAAACGAGGATGACATTGCATGTTGTAACTAATATGGAGGGGGGGGGGGGGGGTGCGATAGCTGTGACTGCCTTCTGGATTAATTGTAGTTACTGTAACACAGGGTGCCCCTAATATTCTTTCGACTTGAGTGATCGAGCTTAAGTTGAAGCTAGACGGGGTATTTTGGTATGGCAGTAAAAAGATTTCTCAAGTGGTGTGTGCATGCAACATCGCCAGACAGTTATTGTCTCTCTGAAGTGCATTCCTTGTATTCCTGGTCAATTGGCTCTATGCAAGGGGTCTATACCTGTCAACATTTCTATGCTGCCGAGACACAAGAGACAAAGCACGACAGGGCAACAAAATGTTGGGTATCGTTGGCAGTGGACTGGACTACAACTCTACCATACTTTGTCATTCTTCTCTTCACTTTTTTTTGGTAGTAGTTCTCACTTTCGAGAGTATGCAAATCAAACTTATGTTGCAAATAATAACTATATAAGTTTTGTGAACTGCTGCTGTCCCGTGGTTTGTTATTTTAAAATCAAGCTTTCCGTTTTGTAACTACCGGTACCCTCCTTTTAGAATCTATGCAAATCAACCTATATCTATTGTTCCAGTGAGATGTGTTTGGCTTCCATGAAGACCAGCGTTTTATTTGTAGTGTATATAATATACTATAATTATTACTTGGCTAAGGTTTAATTTTGGGGTTTGTGGGTTGTTTTTTTACCGCTGTCAGATCTTCAAAGGGTACCTTTTCTACATTGAAAGAAAAATCGAAAAACATAATGTTTGCAAGAAGTAGTGATATCAGGGTAGTGTTCTATTAAACAAATGTATATGAATAATGTGATATTCATCTATATTGTGTATAGATATAAAAGAACTGTAGCACAGACTGGTGCACGTTTATTAATCAGTTTACATGAGAAAAAAACTTTATGAAATTGTTCCTCTGTTTGAAATGAAACGAATAAATTGTGCATAGCATTGCCAGTAATGAGAGACTTAGTGCGATTTGTATTACACCAGAGGGCATGACGCTCGTGTGGGGCTAATCCTCTCTATATTATTAGTTGGGGATAAAGAAAGAGAGGGAGACAGTGAGTGGTCCTACCATCACTCTCTCTCTCACTACGCCCAAGTAAGAAAATCGCGTGATAAGCCCCTAGTGCATTGACTGCCCTCTGGCGTGAAAAATATCGCCATAGGTTGACCATTGCAGTAAAGTAAGGTAAACTAGTGTGATATTATAATGATGCAAACTTGAAGCGAAAGAAGGGAGAATTGACCTTGCTTACCCCCGTGGGGATACCGGGGCGTCTTTTGTATAAATAGTTCCCCCACCTTCTGGAAGTTCTGTGCTTGTAACTTCCTCTAATCTGTCACTCTCTTTGACACTGCTTTTTCCCTTTGCTTGCCGTCATCTACTATCTTTCTGCCTTTCCGACTTCCATTCTCCTGCCTGTTTTCAAGAAACACTTTCAAAAAGATTTCCTCCAGCCGAAGACGGACATGCTGGGCCTAATTATTTCTTACTTAGGCGCATAACGGCAGCATGACGCATCCGCGCTCATAATTGATAGGAAACTGTCTGAGCGATCGAAGAAGAAGAAGACCTTGGTAAGCTCTTTTTTTTAAAATTAATGTTGTTTTAGCATCTATCTTCATCCAGAGTGTGATACATTGAAGGAAATGTGTTCATGGTGTGTTAACATTGACGGCAGTGTCTACGCTCATCTATATGTAGTGTGATGGCAGGGTTTGTTTTGCGGCATGTTGTCATTGACATTTCTTATACCATATATGGCAGGATCCTGATGGCTGTGTATTATAGGGCATTTGTGATATGGCAGGGTCCCAATGACTGATTTTGCTATGTGCTGATATGTAATATTATTATTTATGGAGATCTGTTCATGAAGTGTGTACATATTGACATGTTTGTAAGCACAACAAATCATAAACAAAGATGATGGGGGAGGTTTGGATGGTCAGCATAAATCTGAGCATGAGAAGAAGAAGAAGGGTATTTGGAAAGAATGTAATGTAAAACAAAATATACTTGCAAAGCTTTCAGAATTAAATAATTGACCTTGAAAATGGCAGAACGACTTATTTGCAAAATCTTTTGAAATGCACACAACGTTTGTGCAGATTGCAATGTCTAGCTCAGTGCTTATTTATTTTAATGTAGGCCCAAAGTTTGGGATGCCCCAACCAGAGCAGTGCTCCCAACAGGAAGGGTTTAAAGGTACATCCGGACTATAAAAGAGGGGAGGCGCTGAGCGCTTGCCGCATTTGAATCACAGCTGGCGAGAGAGACGGTTCTCCATTCTTTGTTCCCTGTTGTGCGAGCCACCGCGAGGCAGAGTTTTTCTGGCGAGAACTACCCGATCCCTGGGATCGGTTGTTTTCCCTTTAACTTGTTAGCTCATGGTTATCAGTGTCCCTTTGTGGAAAACTTTACACAGACAAGAAACTATGAAAAAAAGTGGTGTATAATTTGTACAGTCATGTGGTACATACAGTACCATTGAATCCAGCGTGGAAAAACTTATAATGAATGACTGAATAGATCTGTTTGAAAAAATATTGGAAGGCTTTTGGTATGATGATATCAAAATTGTTTTGTTTTGTTTTTTGGTCGTGAGAAAATCGTGCTCAGGAGCATGTAGAGATCCAAACGTGTAGCAAGCTATATTTACAAGAAACCTGTTTTGGGGGTCAAACGTTTCTGAAAGGCTTATCTGAAGGTTGTGAAAGATATCTGTATGACATCATTTTTCTTTTTATAGTAGGGCTAATGTTTCCTTCACTTACTGCTGAACCCAGTCCCAATGTTGGCTCATTGCCTTGTGACAATCGAAACGTTTTCCGTCCAATGGGTCATCGTTAATTTTCAACGCAGACTTACCGTTTATTCAGAATTGTGTATATACTATGTGAACTTGTCGTTGAGCAGACAATAAAAGAAATGGATTTTGTCGTTTAGATAAAAAAAAAATTGTGTTTGTGTGGATTTGTGAGGATGCATGTTTGTAATGATGACCTATACACACACGCACACATACGCGCGTGCGCATGCACGAACGCACGCTCGCACACATGCGCGGCACATACACACACATATTATTATGTACACGCACACGTGCAAGCGTGTGTGTATTGTTTCTGACCCTAGCCTATTTTAATTTAAGGCCAACACACCTACCGATGTAGGAGAACTAAGCTGTAGGCATTCCTCCCACTAAGCCTGCTGGAAGTTAGGATTAGACCAAAGCCTCTCCAACTAACAGTTACAGAGGCTCTGATTAGATGTCCTCCTCTTCCTCCTCGTACCTACACAGATTGCATGTGTGCGTGTGTGTGTGTTTGTTTGTGCTGTGTGTATGTGTTGTGGTGTGTATGCGTGTGTGCGCGCGCGCGCGCACGCAAGTGTGTGTGTGTGTGTGTGTGAAAGAGAGAGAGATATACTCAGTGACAGAAAGTATCATTTGTGTGTGTGTGCGCGCGCGTCTGTGTTTGCGTGCGTGTGTATGCGTGAACGTGTGTATGTGCGTGCGTGTGTGGATGTTGTGTGTGTGTGTGTGCGTAGGTCACTGTGCGTTGTGTGTGAGAGAAAGAGATACACGAGACGGAGAGAGACAGATTGTGTGCGCGGGTATACATGTGCAGTGTGTGTGCGCGTGCGCGCATGCGTGTGCGTGTGTTTTCTGAATGTGTGTGTGTGTACGTATGTGTATGTGTGAGAGAGAGACAGATAGAGTATAGGTCTAATGTGCGTGTGTGTGTGTGCGTGCGTGGAACCTCCTGGAACAAACTTCCTCTCTCCCTCCGTCAGCGACCGACACTGCTTTCAAAGCTAACCTCAAAACCCACCTGTTCCCCCGTCATTAATGCTCCGCTCTCTTTCTCTTCTCTCTCTTGCCATTAGGTCTGTTTCTGCTATATTCCATTTATGTCATCCGTGTGTTCGCTTTGTCACAGTATTGCGTTTTTGTTTGAATGCGCTATGAATGCTAACGTGTGTGTGCGCTTTGATTTGATTTCTATCAAGATTCAGCGCCGTATAAATACTGTATGTTGTTGTTGTTGTGTGTCTGTGTCTGTGTGAGACTGCGCTTAATTGTGCGACTTCGTGTATGTTTGTGTGTGTGTGTGTGTGTGTGTGCGTGCGCATGCGCGCATCTCAGTGTGTGTACGAAAGACCCCCCCTGGTATCCCCAGGGAGGGGACAGGGTCGTCCAGCTCCCCGTATGGAGGCACGAGGCATCCACCCACTGCCCTGAAATATGCATTCAAATGGCATTCTAAGCTAATGTTCATATAATTATAAAGTATATTCTTTGAATAGAGAACCCTATGCGTGATTTCACAAAATCCACTTACTATCGGCTTTAGTTGAACAAAGTTGCCCAGATAAATCCACAAAGCCGTTGAAATTCAAACGTCTGACTATAAATTAATGCAAAATGAATAATCTTAATTTAATGTGTTATTACTTATACTTATGTCCTGTCAAATCATTATTGAAATGCTTTAGCATTGATAAGAGAACACCGACTCAGACCAGAACCGTCTACAAGCGCCTATATATGTCCATCACTTTAAAGCCTACCTGACCATGTAATGTGACCCTTACGTATAGATGCTGCAAAGAGAAAAACAACAACAACAAGAAAACAATGGGGTTTTCAATCATCAGGCAGAAAGATAGACAGTGAAGAAGTTGATTCATACGAATAATTCATAATGTTGCAGGTGACAAGGTATTAATAGGTATTTGTTTTTTGGGGGTTTTAAGTCATAGAGGCGTCTCTGTGAAACAGTTCCGGTTTCCCACATCATGGAGAGCGTGTCGCAGCCCGAGGCGCGCCACCCTTTTTTTTTTTGCATGCGATTTTTGTGTCAGTGACTGATGAGGACGGAAAGAGAGGGGGTGGGGGTACATTTTGACCAAATGACAACTAGGCTATATGAAAATTCTTCTTCTTCTTCTCTTAATGATAGACTCGAATAGCTAAATAAGCTTACTTCGAAGGATAGGTTTCAGAAACGTCAACATCTGTTCATTAGCAAAATGACACAATGTGCCAAAGAATCAAAACTGAATTCAAAATCAAGTGTATGAATGATATATCTAACCCCGCTAATTAATGTGTATCATTGAAGAGAATGTTATTTGGATGACCAGTACAATCTAACTGTTGTAATTAAGATTCGCTCACACCTTTTTTACATGCAGATAAAGGTGTGAACGTATAGGCCTACCAATTAACTTTATTCATTGTTCATATAACATGGATTCCAAGCGGGTATTCAGTTATTGTTCTAATGAGCTACTCTTGTATCGTCTATTAGGATTAGAGTTACAATATAACAACTTGTATGTGAAAACTGGTCTGTTTTTTGGTGTATAAAACTTTAACAAAATAAAATGAAATCAAATAAAAAAGAGAAACTACATAGCTGGCAAAAGGTTGGATAAATGCTAGGCTATTTAAAGATCCAGATCCAGAATTGTTTCCCAACACGAAATTGGAATTAATGTCCCACATGTGTATGTCCGCTGGACCGGGAGGACATAAAGCGTAATATTCATTCATTCTTCGATGTTTTGTTTGTGTGCATTTTGTAACTGTGGCGGGTGTGTAGGCCTCCTTGTGTTTGGCCTACTTCCGCTTCTGGGACTCTCAATCTGTGTACAGTGAGTGCGAGTGTAGGCTGAGTGGAGCACACACTGTACCTAGACTAGCCATGAGAGTCGGTCACATAATGTTGTGGAGGTTAATGAAAAGACAGGGAACAAAAACCCACCAGCAAAAATGAAATAGAAACTTCAGCACTCACCCACTAGACTGTGACTAGACCGAGACCTTCCACAGAAGATTTTGTTCTAAGAAATCTGAAAAAAAATGGCATCAAAGCAGACGACAAAGTTTGAAGATGCGATGCGGACCGATGGACACGAACCAGGAACTGCATTTGAAAGTTGCAGCACGGCAAATCTTGTTAGAACAACTGATCAAAGAAATAGTCATTTTGTGATAAGGATACCGTGTTGGTTGTGTGGTCTTGGTTCCCTGTTATCTGTGATAGTTGGTTGTTTGGCATGCTTCATTGCCGTTGTCACTTGGACTCCAGAGCCAGACGTTGGCAGATGGATGCTTGAAGTTCAGGACCGTGTGGGGAGAGGTGGGGTGGACTTATTCCAAAGCTACGACCTGAATCGTGATGGTTATCTTTCAGTTCTGGAGTTTGAGCCTCTCATTCCACATTTGACAAGTCTGTCGTCATCAATTGAAGAAGTGAGTTGTGCTCTGGTGCGCACAGACACATGTATGCACGCACACGCACACGCACACACATACACACACACACACACACACACACACACACACACACACACACACACACACACACACACACACACACACACACACACACACACACACACACACACACACACACACACAATGTAAAAAAAGAAAACATTGCTTATTCAATGTACTATCTGAACATACATTTTTTGACTTTGACACACACACACACACACACACACACACACACACACACACACACACACACACACACACACACACACACACACTCACTCAAACACATACACATTACAATGCATGCACATGTACACATGCACACTTAACTCACACACACAAATAGAAACACACACTAATGCAATCATGCATACACAATTACACATTATAATTAAAACACTGTGATTTGTTAAGGGTACAAAGTGAAGTCAATGAAGCTGAAATATATCTTTCTTAACCTTGTTTTGTTATAAATCTAGATGTAAACAGGTTGAGTTACTAGTT
The DNA here is from genome assembly GCA_017654935.2 of Phymorhynchus buccinoides. NCBI lineage: Eukaryota > Metazoa > Mollusca > Gastropoda > Neogastropoda > Raphitomidae > Phymorhynchus > Phymorhynchus buccinoides. The sequence continues at coordinate 21,827,063 of CM065684.1, forward strand.
ATTTGGTTGCAAATGTTTTTGTTCAAGTTAAGTTTACAGTTTGTTTTTCATGATTATGTACAATGAAATCTAGTTGCTTACCTTTTAATGTGGCACATGGTGTGTGTGTGTGCGCATACATGTGTTGCGTGTTGCTAATGAGCTACTCTTATGTGCATGCATGTGTTTTCAGGAGTTGCCAATGGAGAAGTATCTGGACTACATGCCCAAAGAGGGTGAAGAGGTGTTTGAAATTTACACCAACTTCACCCCCCTGCAGCTGGAAACCATGACCAAGGATGACATACTAACCAGTGATGTGAGATTTCATGAACTTTTTGTGTGTGTGTGGTTGTGCATACATGTATAATTTGTATAATGTATGTGTGGGGGCTGGGGTGAGGGGGTTTAGGGGTGGGTAGATGTGGTATGTTGTAAAAAACAAACTTACCAACAAAATTAAATAAACTTAAAGAATGAGATGCAGCGTCACTCAGCGTGAGAAAATTATAATCATATATAATCAGCGTTACCAGTACATGGCGTTACCAGTACGGTGCATTGCCAGTACTAGGCGTTGCGCTCGTCATATATAATTTAAAGACGCATTCCAAAATGTAATCTATTTTTTAACATTGGTGCCTACCTTTGTGACTTTCTTTTGACGCAAATCATTCGGCCGTGCATCCGACATTGTCGGACAGAATAGAGCATAAACCACCATGTTTCATGTCACAGGCTGGATGGAGGGTTATCAGATAAGCTGTTAGGGTGCAAAATGTTTGAACATTATATCATGGTATCAGTTTTAACAAGAGAGAAATGAGAATATTAACAAATTTATGTGTGAGAGCGCAGAATCAAGTGGAGAACTCCAAGAAGTACATGTTGTGAAATGTGGCAGAAAACATGTCGCCAAGTATGGCAAGAAGTCAGGACTGCATTGTTGTACTCAGTACTTGTAGAAAGCTGTACTTATCAACACCACTGGTATTCTGCCTTGTGTATGGCTACATGTTTTTGTACTTTATCAATATAATTATAAACATTCTTAATCTTAGGCTTTGTTCATATTGCACGCATAAATCTCATGCACTTATCCGCAAAGAAGTAAAAGTTAAAAGAAAGTAAGAAATAAGCGCATGCGGACACGTATGTGCTTATTTTTCTTTTTTATTGCATGATGTTTCCGCATGTAATGTGCACAAAGCCATGGTGTCATTCTTTCTGCCACATGGTATCAATTGGTTGGGCATTGAATGCACATAATTTTAATTATATATTGCATGTTTTGCATGCTTGAGTTTATTTTCAGTGACTTTAGGTGTCTGTTTATTTATGAAGCAGCTTAGAATTATGTAAGACAAACAGTTTTACAATTTAAGACTGCAAGTCTTATATTAAATATTCAGCACTTTCTTAACTCCATGGGTGATGATATTCTCTAACAAGCTGAAACTTGCATTAAAAAACCCAAGCAATTATTGTTGCCATTGACAATATTGATTGATTATTGTTGCTTCTGAAATGTTTATGATATCACTTTCTCCTTACAGGACCCTTAGTGGGTGGGGGTTGTCTTTTCTAAAGAACTCAAGAAGACAGAAAATTGTTGTCCAATCTTTTAATCTTTTTTTAAATTTTAATGACAAATGGGCAGAGGATAGGGGGGGTTGAATGGTTGGTGTGGTATGTGTGCTTGTGTGTGTGTGTTTTTAAAAATAGTTTTTGTGAATACAATTTGTCGAAGGATGGTTTTCAGTTCATAATCATTGTCAAGGCATGGCATGTTGACTGCATGAGGCCTGCGTTGTGTGCAGTGGGCAACCTTCTGGCTTGAAGTGCTGAGGCGATGCCTCATGTACCTGAAATACACTGTCTTGCATGTCGTGAGTCCCTCTGCCACGCTCACACTGTGACTAGTTGTACAGTCTGCTATTAAAGGGGCTGATAGACAGCCAGGCACTGCTGGAAAGTTTGGAAGAGAGACTGTAACATGTGTATGGGTCACTCTCAGGACTGAAATTGTGAAAACTGTCATTGTGACCTATCCTATTTATCTTACTAAACGATAAGAAAAATCAAAGCGAACAATGACATATCATTCATTTCTGTATTTCAGCTCTAAATAGTTGTTTGGGAGAGAGACTGTGACATTATTATTATTATGTGTATTATATTATATGGCAACATGTTAGCTTCAGAATGTGATGTTTTATATATAAAAAAAAGAAGAAGAATATGAGAGACAAAAACAACACCAAACAAACAGGAAATGGTTATAAATCCATTATAAGAAATACTGGTCAATAATACAGTATAGAAAATAGTTTATCATAAGTAACATTAAGAAGTTCTGTCCTACATGTTAGTCTGGATCTGGTTCAGTTCATCGCAGATACCACTTACCACGTCCATATTCACAACACGTTTCCTGTGCCCCCCTCCCCTCCCCCTTTTTATTATCACATTTTATTATCTGTCAGAAAAGTAATTTTCTTTTGAGGCTAGAATCTTGATTTTTTTCCGTAGATTTATGCTCATGAATAAAGTGGGTTTTTTCTTTTAGCTTTTTTTAAACCTTAGAAAATTAGTTGTACATATATAATTATACATAATGATCCAATCACCCAATGTCTGCTGAAATCAAATTTATGTTAAGTCCTAAACTAAAGGTCAAGATGGTACTGATAGCTTCATTTTGGTTTGGGTCAATCTCTTAACTTTTATAACACTTTTATTAAATTCAAGTAAAGTCATGTCAAAATGATCTTTATTGATGATAAAGGAATAAGCTTGACAGCTTTTTTTTTATATCCTGTCCTCAGAATGAAAAGCAACTCTAAAAATAACTCAACATACAAAAGTAACAAAACACAACAATGCAAAGTACTAAACATTAATAATATAACACATGTATTGAAATAACTCTATTTATAGAGTGAAAGAGAAGAGAGAGTCATGTTAAAATTTGCAAAGAAATAGATATTAATATTATTATTCAATTTATTGTCCATGGGTATCTTTTTTCTCAAAAGATTAATTTCAAAGTGATTTATCACTTGTAACCCCGATTAAAATGATGACTCTATCCCTGTAACCACCAAATAGATGTTGTAAACTGGGCCCGAGAGAGTCTTTGTTAAATATTAAAAAATGCACTTGATGGAGACTTCAAATGTTCAGGGTTTGTGTATGAATTAATGTTTAACTTGCAATGGTTTTTTTTTGTTATGTGATATTTTTGATTTTTTGATATTGCAATTTTAACTCCAAAATACAGTGGGTGTACGGGGGCGGTTTTTTGGTAGGAGAAAGTAATGGATGTCATGGGCGGATTCAGGCTATAAGGGGCTTAAAACGTTATTTTTCATTTTAACTATGGCTGTCAATCTAAAATCAAACTCATAATACTAGTGCATCATACTTAATATCAGTCAAAGGGGCTTTGTGCTTTTCTTTTTCGTTTATGTGTCTGCTTATCTATATTTTTTTTATGTATATAGATTTTAAAAACCCAGCTTTAAACCCCCACAACCTACAACACCATTGAACTTAACATTAAGAAAAGTGGCAGAATGTTTTTTTCAGTAATAAATCACGAGAACATTTCCTACAATCTCAGTTCTTCTAAAAGTGGAATATGAACTTAAATTCATGGCTGCAAAATTGTTTCTTTTTAACGCTTGATCATGCCCATGGAGTGTAATGTGATACATGTTCTTTTGATGCAGTTTTATCTAATTAACCATACCATCTACAAAACTAAATAAGATAGCCAGCATAAATTTGTTGGACTGTTTTTGAGAGCCACTGTATTTCTTTGGACAATACAGATGATCGAAAAAGTGATAGGACATACTGTCCTGAGACGAGATAAATCAGCAGGACAATGTCCTCGCTCATGCAGAAATCAATAAAAACAAAGCGTGCCAGTGTAACTGTTCAAGATTTAATCAGACATTTGTCCTGACAGGGGAGAACACAATAGGACATTTTCAATTTTAATAGGTCAATGGCCTATGACCGGGACCTCGGGACATCACTGCAATATCTAATGCCTAAGTTTGGTTTTTGTTGTAACTTGTTGCGCTTGCTTCTGAACTGTTAAGTTGCCTCACCAAAAGAAAAGATGGTGATTACTGTAGTGCCCCTGCCGATCAGCCCCTTTAATTTAACCAAATAGTGACTGATTTAGATTTTCTCCGAAAGCATAGTAAAACATTTATTTCTGCTTCTTTTGCAACAATCTTAATGCGTGTGATTACTAACATTTTTGGTTTTGCATCATTTGCAGGTTCATTTTACATCATACTTGAGATGAATGTTTGTGACCAGTTTGAACTGCATCGATAGTTGATTGAAATAAAAGTTATTACCTTGTAGTTGTACTTTATTTTGTACTGTAAAGTGCCTTTTAGTTACAAGTATAAGGTTTATTCGGTAAGTACCGGCCTATGCATGACCATTAATCTCTCTCTCTCTCTCTCTCTCTCTCTCTCTCTCTCTCTCTCTCTCTCTCTCTCTCTCTCTCTCTCCTCTCTCTCTCTCTCTCTCTCTCTCTCTCTCTCTCTCTCTCTCTCTCTCTCTCTCTCTCTCTCTCTCTCTCTCTCTCTCTCTCTCTCTCTCTCTCTCTCTCTCTCTCTCTCTCTCTCTCTCTCTCTCTCTCTCTCTCTCTCTCTCTCTGTGCGTGAGAGTGAATGTGTGTGTATGGCGTGTGCTTGAGAGTATCAGAAAAAAAAAAGAAGAAAGAGTCTGGTACGCATGCACCTGTGTTTGGGTGATGTGTGTGCACGTGAGTGTGTGTGTGTGGGGGGGGGGGGGGGGGGGGGGGGCAATAAAAGTGATACACATTGCTATTGATTCTAACTGGCTAGAGAAGGAAAGAGTCTGTGTACGCATGCACCTGTGTTTGGGTGGGTGTGCGTGCATTGTGTGTGCACGTGAGTGTGTGGGGGGGGGGGGGGGGGGGATCAATTAAAAGTGATACACATTGCTATTGATTCTAACTGGCTTCAGCAACATTGCTGATGTGGTAATCCTTCAAAGAGTGAAGCAACTACTGTAATTTATGGACTACAAGGCGCACCCCTCAAATTTTACACAAAATTCAGATTTTGTTATTATAGTTTCTTACTATATTATCAGTCACATTATAAGGCGCAGGGGTCTCAGTCTATGAAAAAAAGTATCGCCTTATAGTCCGTAGAATACAGTATTGTCTTTTCTTACTTTTGTCACACACAGACACACACACACACACACACACACACACACACACACACACACACACACACACACACACACACACACACACACACACACACACACACACACACACACTTACACACACACAATGTTAATAAAGTTACCTTATTTCTGATATTTTTTTTTTAAAAAGCTTTTTTTAAGTTAACCCCTTCAGTGCCGCCTACTACTTGCGCATGCGCCGCCGGCTTGCCGCGCGATTTTTGAACACGGCAATAAGCGGCGACGTATATATACGTCGGTGGCAAGTACTGAAGCGCTATAGAGGACGTATATATACGTCGTGGGGCAGCGAAAGGGTTAATGTTTGTTACGAGGTACAGTACAAACTTTCAAGGGAGTGAAAGAAAGAGTTTGGAGAGGCAGGAATGATCAATGAAAATATTTCTGCTGCTTTTCTTGCCCTTTTCCTTTTTGCTTTTAAAAAATTTGAATTCCACTTCAAAAAGAATCTTATATTAATAGTGTTTTGTCTTAGAATAGTTTCTTTCTGGACATTTAATCCATTATTTTGGTCTGGGCTGTTTTCTTCTGCTGCGCCAACACTGCTTATTTCTGTAAAACTCAGTTATTATTTGTCAATAAATTTACAGATCTCATTCAGCATTTTAGGTGTCACTGTATAGTTCTTTGCCCTTCTGCTTATTATGTACAGAGATTCAATGCACAGAGCTTCAAATTATCTGAAATTGTATCTTTTTTTACCTAAATTAAATTTAATCTCAATCTTTCAATACTTATATGGAATGAAATTGAACACCGGTATGCAATTTGTGCAATGTTAATAAAAAGTTATAGTATCTGACAGAAGAAGGCTTTTCAAAAGTTAAAATTTGTGTTATGAGTTCAAACTTTCCAGTATGTGAAAGAAAGAGGAGTAGGAGAGGCATGAAATAATCAGTTAGGAAGAAATTCTGCTTAACGTCCTCCGGTCTGGAACAGACACATATGGAACATTAGTAGATATAAAGATGGTGGCAACGATCCTGGAGGCAATGCCCAGAGGCAGTGCAACACCAGGAAAGTCCTGAATTTTTAGCAATACAGATGTACCTTGCGAAATAATCAGTTAAAACACTTCTGCTTCTTTTATAGACCTTTTTCTTTTCAATCGTTTTGTTCCTTCTTTAAAAAACACAATGTTTTGTCTTCAAATACTTTCTGTCTATACATTTAATCTCTTTTTTTTGTATGGACTGGTTTTTTCTGCTGTGCTACCATTGCTTATTTCTGTAAAGCTCAATCAATATTATTTTTCCATAAATTACATTTCTTTGTTGGCAGATCTTGTATGGTTCTTTGCCATTCTGCTTATTATGTACAGAGCTTGAACATACAGAGCTTCAACAAATGTTTACCTAAAAAAACTGATTTTTTTCAATAATTATATGGAATGAAATTACACAAACATAGCATTTGATGCAACGACAAAGTAGATGAGAAATAAGACACAAGATGTGTGTATGTGTTGTGTAGTGTGTGTGTGTGTGTGTGTGTTTGTAAGTGTATGTGTGTTTGGTTTTTGGTGTGTGTGTGTTTGGTTTTTGTGTGTACAAAGCAGTTTTTGACATTACTGCTTTTTGGATTATTCATTTATTTGTTTTATTATTGTAAGCGCTTAGAGCTTTTTAAGAATAAGCGCATATAAACTCTCATTATTATTATCATCATATAGTAATAAGCCAAGTGCTTAGTGTGTGTGTGTCTGAAACACAAAAGGGCCTTATAACTCCGCCGTTTTTCGACCGAATCTCTTCAAATTTGCTGTGAGCCCTAACGGGGCGATTAACGGCAACCGAGGCGGCCGTATCATCGACGGGGAATATAAGGGGGAGATAAGGGGAGGTGGAGAGACGGGGGGAAGGTGGAGAGCAAGGAGGTAAGAAAGAATGGGTAGGTAAATGTTTGGCTGTTTTATGGATCCTACAGCCCAGAGTGTACAGTATGTCAAAACAGACTGGCTTGAGGCAGGGTTTACCCTATGGTGCTTTGTGTGTGCTTTTAGTTTTACCCATGCATTACCTGTTCTGGGGAAAGACATCATTTGCAAACATCACTTGGGTGGTTTCAGCTTTGGATTTCAGGGCACACGTCTGAAAAGGGCCAAAAAAAGGAAGTTAATGCCTTTTAGCAGTACCTAATATTTCTAAAATGGTTAATTGCACAAAGTGTGTGTGTGTGTGTTTTACATTAGATTCACTCTAAATAAGGCTTTGTGGCTGGCAGGTCTGCATACACTGCCTTTCGCTAATCTGGTATGCTTACAATCATTTAACCCCTTGACTGCCACCTGATGACATCACTGATGATGTCATCAGATGAAGAGGAATAACCCTGATATGCTGGCTTTTGCTCTTAAAACACAGTCAAGAGAGTTATACTCCCAGACCATTTTGCCAGATTGGCTCTTATGAGTTGTCTTTTTCATGGCATGATTTGCCCAATGATTTTTTCTTTAATTTTCTCTGGCAGTCAAGGGGTTAATGGTAAATCCAGTTTTCATCATTTTGGGCTGTGTTTGCTTTTAGCACGGGGGAAAAGGTCTTTGTATTAATGTCTTGAAGTAATGTTTCATATTTCTGTCATTCTAATGCGTAAACAACATAATGAAGTAGTTTGTACCTGCTTCCATTCAACAAATCAAATGTTTACATTTGTGCTTTTTTGAAGCTATTTTGTTGGATGTGATGAAACAGTTTCCAGAAAGCCTCAGGTGTTCTGTTTTCTGGCTGTATGACTTGATTTACAAAGTATACAATTTAGACCTAAACCATTTTCATTTTGCCCGCAAGATCGCCGCAAGAAAGCATGCAGCGTCTTCGCTGTTTGTGATGTCACTAGAACTGCGGGAACTAATTATGTTCAAGAATTAAACTTTATTTAAGATTTTTTTTTTTTTTTTTTGGGGGGGGGGGATTTTTTTTACAGCTAATTTCAAAAATAGAAATAGAAATGGTGTTGTCATAGGAAGTGTGTGTTTGTGTGTGTGTGTGTGTGTGTGTGTGTGTGTGTGTGTGTGTGTGTGTGTATGTGTGTGTGTTTCATAGTGTGAGGAAAGTAAGGGGGTTGAAGTATATGGAGGAGAAAGAAAGGAGTATGTATTCTCAGGTTAAGAGTCAGGGCTAAAACCCCTGGCCCAAAGTGTTTGTAATGCAATATGATATAGTGTGTGTACCCATGGCTTATCTTCTAGTGTTCAAAACTCATTTTGCATAATAGCTTAGAAATTCTAGATCATGATAACATGCAAAATCATGTAGAAGTACTGTCTTAGGCTTACCAATTCCACAAATTGTAAAGAAAAGTCATCCAGCCTAATTCCACAAATTGTAAAAAAAAAAAAAAAAATTCATCAGACTTTTACTTTTACTCAGTCTTAGTGTTTTAATTTATTTGTGCTGTTTATTAGTTTTAAATCATGACATCAGGTGTGTTTTTCAAAGGCAACATGAAGACCAACATTCAAAAATTTCCGTTTTCTAACAGTCGTTCAATTTTGAAATTGTTTACCATCTAACATTAAGTTTGCACCAAGTGCTAATAATGTGTTTAAAAATCTTCTGGATAAAGAACCATTTATGAAAAAAATGTATAAGGAAATTGACGAATAAAAATATTGGCCATTCCTATTTCTTTATTTGTAGCATAGGAAAATTTGCAAACCACTAATACAAATACTCAAAAAAATAAAATAAATCAAGATATAAGAAAAATGATAGGGTATACAAGGGCCGCGGGGCCCATATCTAGCCCTTATCACTTACTACTACTACTACTACTACTACTACTACTACTACTACTACTACTACTACTACTACTACTACTACTACTACTACTACAACTACACGAACAAAACTGTTGATGCAAAAAGATATTCTTTCAAGTTAATCAATTTCATCAGAGTTACTCTCAAAAAGTCTCATGCTATCTAATAATAATATAAATTCCATTTACTGGTTACAGTTTACTCCAAGAGGTATTTATAATGACTCAGTGCAGTATGCCTCAAGGGGCATTTAGAAATACGTGTAGTTGGCTGCAGCTTCCTTTTTTATATGTTGCAGCGTTTATTCCTAATATCCTTCCTTTAAAATTTTCTTTTCAGTCCCTTGCTGGTTAGTGGATGAGCCAGTGCTGTGTAACATTGTTTTCCCTGCAAGAGAGACAGAATGCCAGAGACGTCAAAGTCAAAATCAAGTCAAAGTCAAAGTCAAAACAACTTTATTATCTCGTCAGGAGAAATTACAGTGTGGTCTCGTGTAAGCGTAATACAAACAAGAAAACACGTTTGGATGCATTCAAATAAAAACAAAACTAAGGAAAAAATGGACAACAAATCATGCTTCGCAAGAAGCTGGACATATTTTGAGTCGATACAAGCGACTATCAAAACATTAAGAACTACCTCTTTCCCACCATTTCTATCCTTGCATTCATTTATTCACACGCACGCACACGCACATGCACACACACACACACACACACACACACACACACACACACACACACACACACACACACTCCCCAATTCACCCCAAAACAAGGGTCAGTATGACAGAAATCTGAGACAGACAGACATGTGTTTCTTTGTTCAATGTTAATGATTCATTTTCAAAGTTATTTGAGTACATTTTATCACATCCATCCTTATTTGCTTTTCCATCCTAATAACTGAAAAGATTGATTACTATTGTTTGCTTCTCCCATCCAGACAAGATGATCTCATTCAAGTCGTTCCGGCCATATATGTCCGGAATTAATAGGTAGCTGTCAGTTTGATGCATACCTTGGTCACTTCTAAATTGCTTCACTCCCTTGGACCACAATTTTGCCTCTGACTTCGCTTTTGTAGTGGTTTGTTGTGGGGAAACCAATCGGTGTTGAGAGTTTTTTTTATATATAAAGTCTATATATATAAAAAAAAGTCTGATCTACCAATTCCCTATGTCGAAACCTGAAGTAAAAACCCGTAATCTTCTTTCATTTCTCATTTTGTTTATGTATGTTTTGTTTGTGTGTATGGCTGGAGTGATTTTTTTTAATGATTCAAAAGCATTACGATGCGAATGAGTTAATTGCTTTTCTCCCTTCAGATAACGGGAAAGGACAGCTTGCGTGGCCTGAAGAGCTGGAAGGAGCCAGCCCGAAAGCAGGGGACGTTTGGGGCCAGCGAGTTCCAGTCTCTCCTGCCGGAAGACCCGACGAGCCTCTCTGTGGGCAAGCCTTACCACGTCCTGCCCTACAACATGATGTCCACGGACTCGGGGCCAGGGGAGGGTGGCGCCTACGCTAGCAGCCGCTATTACCCGCCGGTGCCCAGGGGCAAGGAGGGGGTGCTGTTCCGCCTGCTGGCCATGATGCAACGCCGCCCCTTTGTCAGCATGCGCTTCCCGCCCAGGGGAACGGTGGCCTGCGTCAGGGCTGTGAGCGACCGATATGTGCATGTCGTCTTTCGGTGAGAGTCTTGGAATTAGTTGGAAAAGTTTTGTTATTTATTTTATAAGTATAACAAGAGGCAAAGCCTTCAAGGCTCACTCGAACAGGCACATGTGGGACAACAAACAAAGATTAAAGGGGGGTGTCTAAAGTACAAGATTGCCAATAAAATTTTAAAGTACAAATGAAACTATCGTTAATGGATACAAATTTTTTTAAAGTGCCCGTGCTGAGAATCGTACCCGGAACCATTGGCATGAGAGACAGAAGCTCTACGCAATGAGCTATCAAGGCTTTCACTGTGGAATACTTTCTTAACTCATGTTGCCTGTTGAATACTCTCTAACCCACTAATCTATATAATGTTATTTGTTTGTTATCTGTTTACAGTGTTGTTTTAAGTATTTAATGATCAAAATCATTAATGTTTGAAAGCTTGCATAGACATCTATATGTGTGCAATGTACACCTATTTCCTGAGAAAATGCCAACGTTAAAGTTTGGAGATTGGACCACGGACGCAACACACACACACACACAGACACACAACCGAACAATTATCATACTATAGACTCACTTTGTGAGCCAAAAATGTAAGGACAGAGCTTTTCATAGTTTTTTTTGTTTTGTTTTTAATCCTATTGCATCAAAATGGAACTTGAAACGATATTTTGTGAAATCGCACATAGGCACACACACACAAAACCATGCTGATTTTTTGGGTCCGTTTTGAAAGATGTATTTTAGTAAATTTACAATGCACAGTGCACATCAGACACTACCGTATTTTACTGACTACAAGGCACACCCCCCAAAATTTTAACACAAACTTCATAATTTGTTATTCTATTTTCTTACTATATATTATCAGTCACATTGTGTGTTTATGTGTGTGCGTGTGTGTGTGTGTGAGAGAGAGAGAGAGAGAGAGTTGCTTTGTATATGCGCTGTTGCTGGTTGGTGTCACTCTTGAATGCTGTTTTTGTTGTCTGTTGATGACTCATTGATTGTAAAGCGCTTTGGGCTCATCTGAGGTAAAGCGCTATATAAATGTACAATTATTATTATTATTATTATGATAGGGTCTCAGTCTTATAGTCTTTAAAATTTTTTATATAATCTGTGTTTATGCCTACGGATGTACTGTATTAATGCTAGTATTTATCGTACCTTTTATGTATTTAGTGGTGCTTATTTTATGTATCTTATATAATAATTAGTAAAGCGCAAAGAGCTCCAGTTTAACTGAGAGGTGTTGCGCTATATTCTTCTTCTTCTTCGATCGCTTAGTTTCCTGTCAATTATGAGCGGAGATGCGTCATGCTGCCGTTATGCGCCTAAGTAAGAAATAATTAGGCCCAACATGTCCGACTGCGGCTGGAGGAAGTCTTTTTGAAAGTGTTTCTTGAAAAAAGGCAGGAGAATGGACCGTAAAGGCAGAAAGATAGTAGATGACAGCAGAGTCAAAGAGAGTGACAGATTAGAGGAAGTTACAAGCACAGAACTTCCAGAAGGTGGGGGAACTATTTATACAAAAGACCCCCCGGGGGTTGTGCTATATAAAAATCAATATTATTATTATTATTAACACTTCCTTTGATTGGTGCAAGGGCAAGTTGTGAGTGTTGCGTGCTCTGCGGTGTTGCAGCATGCATGCAGAGTTCCAGCTGAACGAGCCCCCTCTGAAGCCGTTCTGGTTCACCCCGGCCCAGTTTGTCGGGGACCTGGTGATCTCCCTGGATGGGTCCCACGTTCAGTACTTCCACATGGCCGTGCCCAACACCCGCAGGCTCAATGTCGGTACGTCAGTACCATATGTTTTGGACAACCAGGGCTCCCAATCGTCCCGCAAAACAAGGGGTCCCAGGCACTCCTTCACTTACAGCATAGAGGGTCCTAGAGGAGGGATAGAGGGTCCTAATGACATTGAGAATGCTAAAAAGAATTTTTCTAGTGCATACCTGGGACCCCCTGCACATCCTTTTAGAGGATCCTCTAGAATACTTCATAGACCCCCAAATGGGGGTCCCTGGGAGCCCTGCTATATAAGGCAATACTTTTTTTTTCCCGGACTGGGACCCCTATGCCTTATGACATGACTGGTAATATGGTAAGAAAATATTGTAGCAAAATCAGATTTTTGTGTAAAATTTGTGTGGCCTGTGTGTGTGTATATAAGAAGTAATTGAATTATTGAATAACTGCTGAGCACTGTACCACAATAAAGCGTGCTAAAGAAATACAGTGGAACGTCCCTTATAAGACCTCCAATTTTAAGACTGCCTCCCATATAAGACCTACTTCTCTGAGACATCGCCCTTCTTTGTAAGTATTAAAATTACCTCCCTCATAAGACCCCTCCCTTAAAGACCTCATTTTGGATGATTTTTGAAGGTCTTATAAGGGAGGTTCCACTGTAATAACTGAGTAAATAATTAAGAAGCGTGCAGTATGTTATTCAACATCTTATCTCTTCTACTACCAAGTATTACTTAGACTGTTTACTGTTGCGCACCAAGTAATTTTTGCCACTGCACTGATTTTCGCTCACACTCGCTTTAAAAATTCATTAAAATAATACTCTCTCGAATCATCACTAAAATTACCTGTGTCGATCTGCTGCTGCGAACCCAAGATCGTTTCAACACTTTCGATGCTCTTTTTGATTCGCCTAAGTTCAGATTCTGCCACTTCTTCCACGGTAAATGATTCGTCGTCACTGTCGCCATCTTGTAGAGGTTCAAGCCAAAAGTAGTCAGTTTCCATCGTCGAAAATGCGACGAAAATCGATTGAAAATTACAAAATTTAGCCTACAAATGAAGATGGCGGAAGATTGTGCTTTCCCTGAGCGAACTGCGCATGTCACGGAAGTAAAGGATGTGACGTCACTTCATATAAATAGCGCAAAGGGGGACACCAGGGTTTCCCTAGTATCTGGCGGTCAAACCCGCCCGTGGCTAGCAACGGTATACGGTAAACCGGGCGGTTCAACCCGCCGACGGCAGCAGAAGAGTTATATAGTTGATGTAATGATTTTGGGGTTTTTTCCTATAAAATCTTTGACTATGGTGTGCATGTTTGTCACTTCTGCCCATCTGCATTTTCGTGTTTCTTTTCTAAAAGATGTACACACTGACTAACAAAATCCTCCACACACACACAGACATGGAGTGGCTGACGGGGGTGGTGGAGGGAGAGGACAGCATGGAGGTGGACATTGGCTACATGCCCCTCATGGAGTGGACCGTCCACCGCCCCTCCTCACCCGTCCTTCCACCCTCCTCCACCACCACCACCACCACCACCACCACAGAGGAAGACAACAGCACTCCTCCTCCTCCTCCTCCTCCTGAGCCGACGACCGTGGAGCTTCCCCCAGAAACCTTGCAGACCCCCGACCAGATGGAGTGGAGCTCCCAAGTTCCCAGAGAGGAAGCGCTGCGGCTGATTGAGATCCAGTTCTATCCTTTTAAAACGGTTTGTGGTGGTGCAGCCTTTCGTACCTTTTTACAACTTATTTATGAAAAAACTGAAACAGACTGCAACGTCTCTGGAACAATACAACAAACAAACAACTACACGACAAGTGTAAAGTGACGTTATTTTATTCACAAGAGACGAAACAAAACTACTGGATATTTCGGCGAATGCGCCTTTATGAACACAGACAAACAAGCAAACAGCAAATATAGCAAAAAGCAGACAACAGAAGGAGCAACAAAACAACAAAATCAAAATTTAAAAAACAATGCTTCCCCTCTACAGTCCATTATTTATGATGCAAGTTTTATCCCATTTGAAAATGTTTTGCAGTACAGACAAACCTCTATTTTAAGACTTCCAAAATGTCTGGAAAAATCGGTCGTAAATTGGAGGGGTCGTATGACGGAGGTTTTCACTGGCAGCCGTAGAAAGAAAAAGTTCAGCACAGTTCATACTCTCTTCTTCATGCACACATACAATGACATATTAAAACTGGATTTGGGTCTTTCCAACTCCATAGGATTGTGCAATCGATGTATTACAGTTTCACTTCGCCGACTTCTGTTAATCACCTCCACTCTCGTCCAAAGTCAGTGGTTTTCTTTTTCAAAGTCAGTGGTTTTCGTGTTTTTCCTACGCTTTCCGCCATCTTTTCTACAACAAGGGAAGCGACTCCGCTTTCAGGCCCTTGACCTTGGTTGTTTCCCTTTGCTCGAAGTCTATGCAGACGACAACAACGGTCTCAAATGAGAGGTGGTCGCTTAACAGAGGGTCGTAAAATAGGGGTTTGTCTGTACAAGTTTTATCCTTTTAGCTCTTCTAGTGCTGTGTATTTTTTTGACATTTTTGGTTGTCCGTTGCAAGGAGGGAGTAGGGGCAGACTTGGGAAAATTAGCTATCAATTTGGTCATGTCAGGCAGCGGGATTTCTCCCTGCTCTCGCCGACTGGGATTTTTATGTGCATAAAGCGCACGGGTCGGGTCAGACTAGCTTTAAGTCTCCTTCTGAAGGACTCGACGTTCAGTTCGATTGTTCCTGTCGAACTAGAAAGAAAGGGTGAGGCCGGGATTCGAACCCGGGGTCACTCACGTTGCAGTCACGCATTGAAATCGGCAGGCGAACGTCTCAACCACTCTGCCACCTTCCGTCCTGATGATGATACAATGATGATGACGGGTCTTTTCCACTCCACAATGTTAACATATAAAATAAGATAGGGTGAATGTGTGCACCTCTCTCTCTCTCTCTCTCTCTCTCTCTCTCTCTCTCTCTCTCTCTCTCTCTCTCCCTCCCTCCCTCCCTCCCCTCCCTCCCTCCCTCCCTCTCCTCTCCTCTCTCCCTCTCCTCCCTCTCTCTCTCTCTCTCTCTCTCTCTCTCTCTCTCTCTCTCTCTCTCTCTCTCTCTGGTGTGCGTGCATCTGTGTGTGTGTGTGTGTGTTTGTGCTGTGTTGTGTGCATGTTTGTGTGCAACGAGAGAGAGAGGGGTGGGGGTGGGGGGGTTAGAGAGAGAGAGAGGGAGGGGGGGGGAGAGAGAGAGAGGGGCTACGTTGTTCATTGTGAATATAATAACTTTGATACCATTATTGTTATCAAAACAATTCAGTATGTATATATTTTTTTATTTTTTTTATCTTACATGTACCCTTCCTCTTTCTCTCTCATTCTCTTTATCCATACTCTTTTGTCTGCTCGTCTGTCTCAGTGTCTGCCTACCTGTCTGTCTCTCCTATCTTCTCTCTCTCTCTCTCTCTCTCTCTCTCTCTCTCTCTCTCCTCTCTCTCTCTCTCTCTCTCTCTCTCTCTCTCTCTCTCTCTCTCTCTCTCTCTCTGTTTGTCCTTCCATCTCTCTCTCCTTCCTTTACTCCTTCTCCCTCAGCTTTCCGTTTATGTCTTTGCTGTCTCGCTCTATCATTTCTTTCTCTCCCCCCCCCCCCCCCCCCCCCCCTCTCATTCCTTTCTTCTTTACTCCCCCTCCCCCTCCTATTCTTCTTATTTTTCGTACTTCATGTTTTGTTTTGTTCCTAGATACTCACTTATTTTCGGTCCCTCCACATCCCATTTCTTAAGTATTTATGAATAATGCTGAATTTATTATGTGTCTGTTTATATTGATAATGTGCCTGCTTTGATGATAATGTGTGTTCGTTTTCTTTGCTTTGCATGCCTTTCTTATTTATTGAATTCTTTGCTTTGATTTTGTTTTCCTTTTTTGTTTTGTGAGGACTGGATGAAAAAAAGTATTTATACTTACTCTATTATCCTCAGAAAATAAAAGTTTATTTATTCATTCATTCATTCTCTCTCTCTCTCTCTCTCTCTCTCTCTCTCTCTCTCTCTCTCTCTCTCTCTCTCTCTCTCTCTCTCTCTCTCTCTCTCTCTCTCTCTCTCCCTCTCCCTCCCCTCCCTCCCCTCCCTCCCTCTCTCTCTCTCTCTCTCTCTCTCTCTCTCTCTCTCTCTCTCTCTCTCTCTCTCTCTCTCTCTCTCTCTCTCTCTCTCTCTCTCTCTCTCTCTCTATCTGTCTGTGTCTGTAACTTGTGTGTGTAAACTTGTGCAATTGTGTTGTATGCTTATTATGTATGCTTTTTCTTTTTTCAATATATTTTCAACAAAAGTATTATGATAATATAAGAAAAGAAAACTTTTATGTGAGTGATTATTATTTATATTTCATTTTTCAGTTATGTATTGTCTGTTTATGTATCATGTTTATGCAAATTGCATGAAAAAAAAGTTCAATAAAAACTAAAAATAATGATGACGGTTTGCAGGTGACCTACCACAACCTGACGCGGGGCCTGCAGCTGTCCAGGGAGCAGAAAAAGCCGCTGCACGCCATCTTCCTGTGGGGCGCGCTGGACGACCAGAGCTGCTGAGGGTCCGCGCGGACTCTCCGCGAGACGTCGCTGGAGAGTCCGCCGGTCACCGCCCTTCTGTCTCAGCGCTTCGTCAACACCTGGTGTCTGGTGGTTGACTTGGAGGTGGGTGGTGTGGGAGGGTTGTTTATGTGTGCTTTCTCAAGAGTATACACATTTCAGTGATTTATTTTTTATTTTTAAAGAATAAGTTTCCTATGCTGTTGCCAGGTTGTCATAACCTGACAAAAGTGACAATCTCACGTGATTTGATGATACTTTCTTGGCAAAAGGGACTATCTCACGTGATTTGATGATACTTTCTTGGCAAAAGTGACTATCTGAGTATCTGAACAAGATTTCCGTGCTTTCCGCTAGGCGCTGAAGAAGGATGAGAGCGACCCCGCCATGAAGGAGTATGCAGCCAAGCTGCATGCGGAGTACGAGTTCCCCGTGATGATGATGGTCATCGCGCCCAATGGGACGGTGCTGCACAAGGTCAACGCCAACAACCTCCTGGACATGGAGACCACCATCTTGGAATCAGGGTGAGCTTTTCTGACATCACCATGGCTGCTTCTCTTCATTTGAAAAAAAAAAAAAAAAAAAAAAAAATTCTTTTCTGTCCCATCTTCTGGGCCATACAGTTGCGTTGCTTCCACGCCGCTCATTCCGAGTGCCATCTCGCAGCCACACTCTGGCTTGTTCAAGTCGACACCATGGCTTGTTCAAGTCACAGAATCCGAAACCAGCAGTTCCAACGGGAGCGGCATGGCCTAACAGGAATGCTTCTCCTGTACACAGCTGGAAACTTGGTGACTGGGTGGCCCTAAGATCCCTGGTTTTCAGGTTTTTCAGGATTTTGTAGAAGCACCCATGTATTAGTAAACAGTATTAACAATTTTATTGTTGTTGTTCCAACGTTTCCAGTTCTCTTGCATTTTCTGTGAAATATACTCTCAGGACTATAAAATACTTTGTGGAATAATACACATGCTTGCATGCAGATATATGCTGCACATATACTCGCAATTATATATGCATGGACCTGCAATATATGTGTATAAATATATGCACACACGCACACTCTGGGCCACACACACACACACATGCACACACACACAGGCACGTATCACACCCACATCCACACCCACATAACTGTAACAGGAATGCACTCCACACACAGAGACGCACACACAAACACAATACGTTGTTTAAAAAACAAAATATGAACCGAATACTTTCATACCATTA
This sequence comes from Phymorhynchus buccinoides, assembly GCA_017654935.2. Taxonomy (NCBI): domain Eukaryota; kingdom Metazoa; phylum Mollusca; class Gastropoda; order Neogastropoda; family Raphitomidae; genus Phymorhynchus; species Phymorhynchus buccinoides. The sequence goes on from CM065684.1 coordinate 21,845,334, forward strand.
TCTTAATTTGATATTCTTAAAATGTTAGTATTTGATGTTCTCATATTCCTTACCTTTCTTCTTGAGTCACTAGTGTTAAAAAAATGTGTACCGTATTTTACGGACTATTGCACACACACAGATACTTTCTTCCCAGACCCAGACCCCATAACTGTAAACACACACTACACACAAAAAAATAGTAAGAAAATATAAGAACAAAATCTAAATCTTTGTGTGTAAAATTATAATCAGGTGCGCCTTCTAGTCCGTAAAATACGGTATGTAATTGTAAAATAAAAATAGAATTTTGTGAATTGAGGAAAAGAGAGTGTGTTTCCAATTATAAATCAGTATATTTTTGTACAATTTTTTTAAATGCTTGTTTATTAACTTATCGGAATCTAAATCTGGCTACTCTGCTCTGTCCCACTGAACACAAAGAAAGAAAAATAAACCAAACTAAAAATCAACACAAAAACAAAAGAACTAAAAATAGAAGTCTCCCCAGCGTTTCATGTCTCAGGTCAGGCCAATCCAGCTACCGTAGCGGCCCCCGGGGACGTACCCCGACCGGCACAGCCCCAACCATCATTGTCACTATATGTTAGTTATGTCCTATTCAATTATTTATTCCTAATTTACTGTGATAGAGTGGTAGAGGTGTCAGTGAAGGGTTAATGGGGCCATATTGAGCAGAAAAATATGTTGTGTGACTGTTTCAGATTGCAGGACCCAGCCAGTTTTCAGTATGAACAGTTCCTGAAAGAAGGCCTGCGTAAAATGGATGGACTGCCTCCTGCCTAAACCAGGGCGTGGTTAACTGTGGAAAAAATACACACATGCTACACACACACACGCACGTACACGCACACGCACGCACACGCACGCACACACACACGCACACACACACACACACACACACACACACACACACACACACTACACACACACACACACACACACACACACAGTCTTTCATAAATGCGTTCTTGAATTACTGTATCAGTATGTATGTACATGACAAAAACTTAATTAAGCGCAATATCTATTTCCTTTTTTGCTAAAAAAAACAAAAATGCTAACCATGCGTATCAAAATGATTATGCAAATAACATTTGTATGTAATTAGTTTTTATTCATCAGTTTTTTTTGGTAACCGTCATTTTTGTTTGTCTACAACATTTTGAATTCACTTAGAGAGACTAAAGCTATGACATTACTGCAGGCAGGGGCAGTGGGTGGATGCCTCGTGCCTCCATACGGGGAGCTGGACGACCCCTCCCCCTCCACGAGTCTCTCCCCGTGGGGATACCGGAGGGTCTTCGTAAAAAATAGTTTCCCTACCTTCTTGAAGTTATGTGCATGTAACTTCCTCTGATCTGCCACTCTCTTTGACTCTGCCTTTTACTTTTGCTTTCTATCATCTACTATCTTCTCCTGCCTTTGAAAAAAATAATCTTCCAAATTATTTTTCTCCTTTGAGCTCCTGTATGTTGGCTGTATGCAGCGGGGAGACCAGTGAAAACTGAAAACGGACACATGCATACTTGACCCATTATGGCCTTTTGGCCTGAGAATGCAGAAGAAGAAGAAGTGCATTTATGTGCTTGTCATCTTGTTCGTTGATTGTTTTGAGCTTGAATTTTGTGAATTGTAGTGTCCTTTTTCTGATCAACAATCAATAATTTGCAAGAAAACAGATTCTTCAAAGGTGGAATCTTGAAAGACAAAAACATGCTTCCCTTATTCACAATGATTGACAGTATCATTGTTAGTACTATTTCTGGTTTGGTTATAATCTAGTAACTTGAAGAGATCATTCAAAATTGTGAATGCTTGAATAAGGTCTCCCCTAACTGTTCTTGCCTTCAAGGAAGGAATATTAAGATCTTTTAACCTTTCTTTGTAACTTAAGTTCTCAATACAGTGGTACCCCTCTAATAAGACGCTCGCAAATGCGACTTCTCCTCACATACGACTGATTTTTTTTTTCATGAGCACATTCCACTATATATCCTATGCCGCAAATATGACTTTTCCTGAGTTCCGACTTACGACCCGATTTCAGGGGTTGAGATGCGACCGCAATCTTATCTTTTTGCAGTCAAGTTCGTGCAAATCGATCTCTCGATGAAAAGCAGACGAACTCGTGATCGAAAGTCATGGCAACGGGTCCGATGGCAACTTCGATGGCCCATGTTGCACTCACACACAAACTACACATAACAGTACAGACCTAATCTTCGCCATAACGGACCTACTAAATACTGGATTATGCACAACGACACAACACAACACAAAACATGACAAAGTAACGCTCTGGCAGTTCATTTTTAGTCACAGTTTGCACACACAGAACTTTTACCGCGCATACAACTCGGCTGACAAAATGGCGCCGCATACACCGCAGATACGAAATCACGGCAAACACTAATGCGCCAGCTGCTTTCATTTATCAGATTTTGTGAGTTGTTTGCATTCAGCGAGAGTTGTAGTGCACACGCTAACGCCGATTTATCAGTCTGATAGCGGAAAGGAGCTTGGTCCTCTAATAAGACCACCCCTCAGATAAGACTTGTTTTTCACCGCACTTTCAAGGTCTTATTAGAGGGATACCACTGTACTATGTACCAACTTTGTAGCTCTTCTCTGGACCTTTTTAATTAGAACTGATTGTCTTTTTAGAAATGGGTGCCAAATTATATTGGCATACTCTAAATGAGGTCTTACAAATCCTTTGTATCAATCCAGAAATGTATTTTTGTCTAAAACTGAAAAGGTTCTGTTAATTATACAGTGGAACATCCCTTATAAGACTTCCCATTATAACACTCCCTCCCACATAAGACCTACTTCTCTGAGACATTGCCCTTCTTTGTAAGTATTAACATTACCTCCCATATAAAACCCCTCCCTTATAAGACATTTTGGATGATTTTTTGGAGGTCTTATAAGGGAGGGGTCTTATACTGGAGGTTCCACTGTACCAAGCATTTTATTAGCACTAGCGCAACGCCGAGTACCAGTAACGCCTAGTAACGGTAACGCCTAGTAACGGTAACGCCAAGTACTGGTAACGCTGAGTACAGCAAAGTTATAAGGCCCGTTTTGCATCATGCTACTGTTATGCGCCTACGTAATCGATTCGCTTTCGGTTTGGCACACCGATAGTCACCGGCCCCGGTCATCTTCCTGCCAAATTTGAAGGCAATCGGCCCAGAAACGCCAGACATACGGGCGCCGAAAGGCCGGCGGATGCACGTTTCGCACATTTGCAAATGATACGGCCGCCTCGGTTGCCGTTGCCATCGCCCCGTTAGGGCTCAGAGCAAATTTGAAGCGATTCGGTCGAAAAACGGCGGAGTTATAAGGCCCGTTTCGTGTTTCACACACACACACGGACACTTGTCTTTTTACTATATGATGATTTCTAATTGCACTTTGGTTAACTTTGCACCTTTGTTAATAACAGTTCTTCCCTTTTGGGACACTTGCAATATTTGTGTCTAGTGTGTGTGTGTGTGTGTATTAGTAATACATGTTCTTGAGTAAAATATTAAACAAACTTGCATAAATTAACGCAAGCACGTGCTTGAGAGTGCGTATGGTAGGGTGTGGGAAGAAATCAAGTATTGTGATAAAAGTGTGAATGAACTAGTGAATCAATGTCGCAGTAAGTGTCATCAGTCTTACAGCATGAACATGCCAGGGAGCATCTTGCCATGACATGTCAAGAAGCAGTGCCGCTGACATGTGACGGCAGTGTCAAAAAGCGGTGTTTTCCGTTTGACCCTGCCTGATGGTTTTTTCTCAGTGGCAGACTACTGTCTTGCTGTCATGCCACGATGCTTAGCATGTTGTGCGAGTTCCTCTGACGAGAGCGTACGCTTGCGTGCGAGTAATGCGCATTGTTGTTTATAATAATATGTTTATTATGAAATGTTACATAAAAAAAACCCAGACTCTCCCCCAGTTGCTTACCTGCTCAGTGTTTTGCATGAAGTGATATGGTTTTAGTGAAATACTTCTAAATATGAAATGATTAAAGTACAAGGGAGAGGCTCAGAGACGCGTGACTGAGGGAAAAGTGAAAGGATGGATTGGAGGGAGGGGGGTGGGGAGGGGTAAGAATTTTTGTGATTGTGAATCCATGAAAGCCAGAAGATCAGTTCTCGTGTTGTTGTGCAAAGTTGATGGAAGGAATCTCTTTTTCTTTTTGACATTGTGATATGCGTTTGCGTTTGTTTGATTGAAGAGAAAATTGTTGACTCTGGATCGAATCACATTCAGGCATGGTAGACCTCCGCGAATCGCGGAAAATCCGCAAAACAGTTTGAAACAAAATTATTAAAAAATGCATTGAAATGGCATGAAAAAGTGAAAATTTCACTCTCATTTATTGAATTTTATTGAATTTTCTTCGGCCCCCTGGACCCCCGGCCATTTTCCTTGAAAATCACTTTACCCCCACTACCATGCCTGACATTTGTTTGATTCTTTGTTTCTTTTAATTGAGTGTGTATTAAGTGAATGTTCTGTGAAGTTGATTTGTATTGTTTATAAACATGAGAATAGACTAGTATGAAGAATATTGTTTTTAAAGGATACATGTACAGATGTTCTTCATTAACTTATAACCATTGCAGTCAAAATGCTCAACGGTCTATGTTTGTAATACCATATTTTACGGACTATAAGGCGATGCATTTTTCCTAGACTGAGACCCCAGCGACTTATAATGCGACTGATAATATAGTAAGAAGCTATGATAACAAAATCTGAATTTTGTGTAAAATTTGGGGGGTGCGCCTTATAATCAGGTGCCCTTGTAGTATGTAAAATACGGTAATTGCCCTCTTGTAATTGCAATCAAAGAAATGACCAGTTGTCATAATCTGTATTGACTGACTGGAGAAAAAAGAAATATTTGATGTAGTGTGACAGCATAGGTGTCAACCTATATGATTTTCTCGTATTGCTGTACGGGAAAACCATGATTTTGGGTCTGTGCGGCCATATAACAGTTTCAATACGGGTAAAACTGATTTATATGGGCAGATCAGAAATCAGAGACAAGTGATGGAATTTTGTGATAGCAGACGACAAAACGTGGACGCCAAGCAGCCGAACAGGAAAACGAAAGCAGTAGGCTAGATGATCGGTCATGCGCAGAGAGCGGTTTGTTCTGGTAATCTGCGCATGCGTGGTTTCTTCAGAACTTCCGTGTGAGCGTTGTTTGAATCGAAAATGGCGGACGCTAATTCTTCCAGTTCTACGAACCCCCCTGTGGCCAAAAAGGCACGAGTTGGGAGTGGGAGACACTTGAAAGAATGGGAAAACCTGTCCTTTGAGAAAGGAAGGTACGCTCCCCTGCCCATTTTTGAATATATATAACAAAACTGCATGAAAACGATGTCTGAATATAATGTATTCACGGCAACTTTTTCATGGTTTTGCGTGTTCTGAAATTTATACGGTTTTCAGGCTTGAAATAAGGGGGAAATTGTTTTTCAATAAGGGAAGTTTTGAAAAAAGGAAAATTGGGTTGACACCTACGTGACAGGGACCTCCACTTGGTGGTAGAGCCTTTCCAAATAGTCACAAACTGGCAGATACAGTGGAACCTCCTTTATAAGACCTTTAAAAATCATCCAAAATGAGGTCTTATAAGGGAGGTTCCACTGTATTAACTAACAGCTGTATTGTGTTCCTCATGATCAATTGAGATAAATGAATCCTCCACCTGATTGAAATACTGCTGATGAATCCCATCCAGAGTAGAAAAGAAATGACCAGTTGTCATAATCTGTATTGACTGACTGGAGAAAAAAGAAATCTTTGATGTAGTATGACACACAGGTGTCAACCTATACGGTTTTCCCGTATTGCTGTACAGTAGAACTAATATGAGAAAAAACTTCTTTTCTAATAGAGTCACCCAGCACTGGAACAATCTCCCTGCACAAACTAAACTTGCTTCCAACATTAACCATTTCAAAAACCTCCTAGATAGTGACCCCAAAATTCATGTTTTTAAATACAATTATGATTAAGACGACAATGATAGTTCAAAAAGCGCCACAGCGGTGCCAATCTGATTAATGAACAAAACCACAATAACAAACAATCAAGAGATAGGGCACATCAAGAGGCCGCGAGGCCTGGCTGCCCTGAAGATCTGACCTGACCTGACCTGGGGGTTGCATACTCCTTAAAGTGACGCAAACAATGACGCAAGCATGACATGTTTCTCTACTATTTCAAGGTGGGGCACACGCGTACTCCACCAATGTGCAGACCTGTTTCTATTCTAGTTGTAGTCCAACTAATCCATAAAATAGCAGCACTACAACTACAAGCCCTTGTATTCATGAACATTTGAATTAACTAGCAGTGTAATCTGTTCTTGCAAAAACATGTGTGATTCAAAGTCTACGCACCCATTCAAGCCCAAAGTTATACTGTACGAATGTCTCAAGTTTTTGTTGTTGTTGTTGGTGGTTGTTGTTTTTTATCTCGATATTTTGTGTAAACAAATATTCCTGCTATGCGTACATGGTTTCATGTTTACCGTCCATATTGTACCGTCTGACTTGACTGTTGATCCGCAACACTCTTGGTTGTATGTGTTACGTCTGAACTTTGAATAGGATTATCAGCATAGCAGTAGCAGAGCTTAATCTAGAGCGCGGGATTGGTAAAACCCCCCAAAATGTTGTTCCTTCCCGCGATAATCGGCGCGGGGAGTGGGCCGAGTCCCGCACATTTGCAGAACGGCCCGCAGTTTTTACCGATCGATGCGGGAAGACCTTCGTCGTCTGCTAAACCCGTCGTCTGGACTAACTGAAAGTATCGAGCAGGAGTGAAGGATTTCTCGACATTTCATTGGTTCTTGACAAAATATTAGTGTTAATCGACCAATCGCGTTCTTCTCGTTCTACCGACAGGAAGTTGCGAGAGTTTCGGCCGCCATCTTGAATGTTTTTCAAAATGAAGCGGGCAGGGACCCTGTTTGATTTTGGATTTTCGCGGAGGCAAAGTCAAAAAAAAAAAATCCTGTTCCAAGCGATTATGAAGACCTCGAAGAAAAGATTTCTACATCTAAAACATCGGAAAAGAATGACAACAGTGGCAGTGCAAAGGAACATCGGTTCCAAAATGTCTGGTCGAAAAAGTGGCCGTGGCTGACAAAGAAAAGTTAAAGTCTGTGTACGAGGGTGGGGGAGGTACTGGTTCTTATGCATGTGATGTGGGGTTGGATAGGGGGGAGTGCCCCCCTTTTTTTTTTATATGAGGGGGGGACTGCCCCCCTTTTTCAGAAATCCTAGATTAAGCTCTGTGTATATGTCAGCATAGAGCTTAAGATCTGGTAGAGTTTTAAGCTCTACTACTAGTAGTTCTAGTAGAGATCGCACTAGTAGTAGAGATCGCAATTTCAATCTCTGCTAGTAAGATTTTAAACTCTACTAAACCCTTCTAGTAGAAATCAAAATTGAAACGTTTGTGTTTCATTTTGAAGAAAGAGCAAAGTTTGTACCTCCTCTGTTACTATCAAATTATACAGCTACGCCTCTCTTGTGCCCAGTATTACTGTATTTGACTGACTTTAAATAATATAATTTTTGTCGCCTCGCATGTAGAGCTGCAGGGGAAAAATAATTTGTTCTTTGTGTCTGTGTTTTTGTTTTTGTTGTTGTCTTGTTTGTTTTTAATCTCTGCTAGTAGAGTTTAAAATCTTACTAGTACAGATCACAATTTCAATCTCTACTAATTGAGTTTAAAACTCTACCAGATTTTGATCTCTACGCTGACATATTATATTGCATTGTCACGGTTATTAAACAGATACAATTTGTATCTTTATATCAACATTTAAAGGGCTAAAGACGAAAAAAAATAAAAATTAAAGTGACATTAAAAAAATTATTTCTTCTGGAATGGCTTTTTGATGACATCCATTCCAGTTGTATGCTGTTCCAGAAAGATTCAGTTTGATGAAAGTTCGTTTAACGTCCTCCGGTCTGGAACAGGCACATACGGGACATTAGTAACTGTAAAGATAGTGGGACGATCCTGGAGGTACTGCAATACCAGGAAAGTTCTGAAGTTTTTCTAATAATCAAGATAGTTTTTTGTAATGACTGAAAAACTGCGAAGATTCAGTTTGAGACCAATCATCGTGTTTATTTTACTTTCTAATGATTCATTATTTGTTTGCCTTTAATGTTCTTGTTGTCAATGTAAAGCGCACTGAGCTCATCAGGCATGGGAATTGTCAGCGAATTCGCGGATTTCCGCCAAAAAAAAATTGAAATTATATAAATACTTCCTTTTCAGAGTTTTTTGTCTCTGACAATTCCCATGCCTGCTCATGTGAGAAAGAGTGCTATATAAATTCCCATTATTATTATTATTACTGCTGGCAGATTTTTATCTCACCATCTTAACCTGACGACCATTATGTTTGCCTATATTGGTGCATTATTTTGAAACAAAAAACTCCACAGTTATAATGGAGTACCGGTCAGGGTAATAAATTATTTTTTGTTTATGTGTTGTGATGCGATACTATTACTTAAATGTACATGAATTTGTATTGATTAAAAAAAAAAGATTCAATGCATTATGTTGGCTGTGATTTGTAAAAAAAAGAGTAAAACTGGGCGTTCACAATGATGAGCCTTGAACGGGGGTCTTTCGTAAAAATAGTTCCCCCACCTTCTGGAAGTTCTGCTTGTAACTTCCTCTAATCTGCCACTCTTTGACTCTGCCTTTTCCCTTTGCTTTCTGTCATCTACTATCTTTCTGACTTATTGGCCTTTAAAAAAAAAAATCTTCCAAATAATGTTCTCCTTTGAGCTCCTCCGAAATCGGAAAGTGTCGGCTGTACGCAGCGGGGAGACCAGTGAAAGCTGAAAACCGGACACATACGTACCTTACCCATTATGGCCATATGGTCTGGGAACGAAGAAGAAGAAGAAGAAAGCATGGTGCAATAGTGGCCATTACGTTACCGTAATTATATTGAAATGTTCATTTCTTTGTTATGCCACCTGAAACAATTAAACATTCAAATTTTGCCAGGATGATGTTTTTGTAGCTAGCAAGCAAAAATCAAAGGGAGCTAAATCACGACCTCTTACTTTGCTGCAGTATTTGGTTCACCTCCCTTTGTTGGTAAATATTGCAAAATTCAAAAACCTCGTATCTCAATTTTGGTAGTTTTGAGAAAAATGAAAAAACAATTAAAAAAAATTAACCGCGTTGACCACGATTGATTAACTATGATGAATAATTATGTTGTTCAAGACATTGCAAGTTTAGTCCTGCATTTTGTTAAAATTGCTTGACTTTTTTCTCTTTTTTTTTAGACTTGAAAAGAACGAAGATACGAGGTCAAGTTTTTCTTCTATTTTCACAACCTCATTTACCCCAGATAGAAAGTCGTTAGAGATACGAGCTTTTGGTGGAAGGTGGCGGGAAAAAAATAAAAAGCTCACTATGTATCTAACTGAAAACCCCCAAAAATCGAGATACGAGGTTTTTGAATTTCACCGACGATATATCAAAGGATACGTTTGCCATGTTTGAAAATTGGATTGAAGTTTTATGGATCATTCTCAGCTGTGTGTTAGTCAAAGCAAAAATAATAATAATGACAATAATAACCTTTCTTCTTTTTGCACTCTTCTCAATATTTATTATAGCTGTTGATGCTATAATAACCATTGTTCTTTTTATCATTCAGTCTTCTCAATAAAGCTTTCGATACTATGCAAAATAGATAATAGGTCAGAATTGAGGTCTCGGCCAAAAAGCGGGATGTAATCAGTGTAAGATAGCGGTGCTCACAGTATTGCAGACCTGTTTACTCTACTCTTTTCGAGTAGTATTCTACTCAATTTGGACCTCTACTACTCTTCAAAATTGAAAATAATGCTCTAATTACTCATTTTCAGTGAACATTATTTGATGGTTTAGTGAAGAGGACTACTCATTTCATTCCAAAACTACTCATTTCAGCTATCCAGACTACTCAAGACTTGTGTAGGGGGTAAGCAGGTTTGGACAAAAGCATGAAAGATTTAAAAAAAAAAGAAAAAAGAATATGGGAAAGAACAAAAAAGAACAAACAAACAAAAACATTGTTGTGTTAAATTAAGTGGCTTGCAAAAAATTCTATTTTTACTCCTTCTGTTTGGAATTCTCTTCCATATGGACCCTACTCCTTTGAATGTCTTTCCTCCTTTCAAACGGTGATAAATATTTGTAATTTTCAGTCTTACTCTTACTCTTGCTTTGTACATTCAGTTGTGGCTCGTACAAGACCCTCATCTTTCTCTTATTTTGGTGTGGTTGTGTGTATAATATGTGTGTGCAACATTTTTTTTTAGGGGGGGGGGGGGGGGGGGGGTTACAGAGGTTGTGGATGCCCCCCTCCCCCTTTTAAAAAAAAGAAAAAAAAAAGAAATGTAATTACATGCCTGAAAGGTGAAAGGTGGCAGAGTGGTTAAGACGTCCGCCTGCCAAATGTAATGCGTGACTGCAACGTGAGTGGACCCGGGTTCGAATCCCGGCCTCGCCCTTTCTTTCTAGTTCAACAAGAAAATCGAACTGAACGTCGAGTCCTTCGGATGGGGACTTAAAGCTAGTCTGACCCGTGCGCTTTACGCATGTGAAAATCCCACGGCAGTTGAAAGTCGGTAAGAGCATGGAGAAATCCCGCTGCCTGGTATGGCCAAATTGATAGCTAGGTTTTCCAAGTTTCCCAAGTCACCCCCTCCTCACCCTGCCCCCCCCCCAAATTAAAAAAAAAAAAAAAAAAAAATTGGGTAGGCGCTGCGCTTGCGACGACGCGCTCTCCGGGGGAGAGCAACCCGAATTTCACAGAGATAAGTCTCTGTGACTTGAATATACCAAATACAATACTTTTAGCTCATTCTCCCCCAAATCACTTACTGATCCTTCCCTCTGTGTGTGTGTGTGTGCGTGTGTGTGAAATATGCATGTGTGTGTGTGTGTGTGTGTACAATTGAAAAGGCCATGAAAGTGTGATCTGTAGGCCTCAGGTAAAGAACCAGGCATTCGTACACAATTGAAAAGGCCATGAAAGTGTGATCTGTAGGCCTCAGGCACAATCATAAATATAAAGAACCAGGCATTCGTACACAATTGAAAAGGCCATGAAAGTGTGATCTGTAGGCCTCAGGCACAATCATAAATATAAAGAACCAGGCATTCCCTTCTATTTGTCATTTCTTGTTTATTGTCAAACTGATCGCTGATATTTTGTAAGAATTCAACCGTGGTCAATTTATGCGCATAAAATGGTATACAATGAGCATACTGTTAAATGATATTCAGTTTTAAAAACTGAAAGAACTGAAAAGGAAAACAAAATCTAAACCGAACGCATGAATAGAATGTTATCAAAATATATTGCATACTTCATCTTCCAAAAGTTCCTTTCATACTTAGCAAAATCGCCTTGGCTTAAGGCTGTGTCAGACCAATTGACATAGGCTAGAACACCAAGGCTACATCAAAATGGTGTTATGCTCTGCGTAGTTATGCGGGGATTGTCTTTAGCCATGACAAGCTCCTAGCATAACATCATCAGTCTCCAAACTTCCCCGAAGTCGGAGTGTGGTTGCGCACGTGGCGGGGTAATCAAAACGGTCACACGTGTAGTGTTCTCATCCCTGGCTGGATCATTTGTACCATAGTTCAAGTGCTTCAGCTCTTGGGATGATCCCTGGAGTCTTTTAGCCATGGTACGACAACAACAACACTTAACAAATAAATTGGAGCCAAAAAGTTAAGGAGCCTTTCGTAAAACAATGCAGAATATTTGAGTGATTGGCACAGATTTGTTTTTTGTAAATCAATACATATTTAGCCTATCTATTGACCGACCTCAGTGCCTGCATAATGTTACTCTTGTTTACATGCAAATTACGTTATGGGCAACGTCCACACCATATGTTAGAGGTTGCTTAACTTTTTGGCACGTGTTTACATTCACACTGCAGCATTCTTGGTGTTTTGCTCGTATACTGAAGAAAAACACTGATATATATTAGGCCATCAGCATTGCAGAAATTCGTGGATGATAAACACACACACACACACACTTGTTTAACTCTTCATGTTACATAAGTCAGTTTGAAATGTTACTGTATGTCCCCCCCTTCCCTCCCATCTTATATATCTGTTAATGTAATTTTTATATGCACTCAGTTAGATTTGTATGAATAGATGTGTAGGGACAACACATAAATAATACTACCATCCACGCACTCACACGCACTCTCACTTCAATACTTTTTTTTTTTTTTTGTTTTTTTTTTTTTTCGTGTGTGGGTCTAATATCACTTGCGGGTGAACAGACGTTAAACTAAAGAACGAACACACACACACACACACACACACACACACACACACACACACACAATACATAAAATTATTATATGAAAACGAAGCCACTCCCAAAAGAATCCTCGACTAAAGAGTGGATGCAAACAAACACACAAGAGAAGGTTAGTACATATTTCACACACACATCACACTGCATGGAGACCTTCGTTTCTTCTTCTTTCTTTTCAATATATCAGCAAATATCTTCAACCTGATGAAGTTGGCTGATTAACTGGAAGAAGAAGAAGAAGTAGCATAATTAGTCAGTGCATTGTCGAAAGGACAAGCAAGAGAGGGCCTGATAAAATTAAAAAAATTAAAAGTAAATTAATCATAACATTCGTTGTATATTGTGGTGATAAAGCATAAAGAAAACTGAAACAAAAACATCAACCAAATTTTTAATTGAAAAAAAAAAAGTGGAAACAGTCATACCTCGATTTTATGACTTCCAAACTGTCAGGAAAAACCGGTCCTAAATTCGAGGAAGGAGTCTTGAATGAAATTCTGTTTAACGTCCTCTGGTCTGGAGCAGACACATAACATTAGTAGATATAAAGATAGTGGGAACGATCTTGGAGGCAGTGCAACACCAGGAAAGTCCCGAATGTTTAACAATACAGATGTACAGTGGCACCTCCCTTATAAGACCTCCCATTATAAGACTCCCTCCCACATAAGACCTACTTCTCCGAGACATTCCCCTTCTTTGTAAGTATTAAAATTACCTCCCTTGTAAGACCCCTCCCTTATAAGACCTCATTTTGGATGATTTTTTTAAGGTCTTTAAGGGAGGTTCCACTGTATTATCATACATAAGGAGTCTTATAACGGGGGTCAGTTTCATAGGAAGCGTTCAGCATTCGTTCCCCCCAAAAATATCGGTCTTAAATGAGAGGAGGTCATTTTAACGGAGGGTCTTAATAATAGAGGTTTGACTGTAGTTAGAAGATGAATGAGCCAGCGATGACAGTTTCATGCCTCAATCACAGGCGAGCGGGAAGATTTAAAAGTTATTGCTGGAACGAAAAACAAATTATTACATAAAATCGGGTAATACTGATTTACATCAGTAGGGGAAGACGGGGTAAAAAGCGCATGGGCGGGTAAGAAGCCCACCCCAATTATCTCATGAAATAAAGAAAATTTCAGTCAAATTTGCCCATGAGACGAATGCTAGACATTAACGCTCGTCTCATGGGCAAAATGAGACTGAAATTTGCTTCATTTCATAAGATAATTGGGGTGGGCTTCTTACCCGCCCATGCGCTTTTTACCCCGTCTTCCCCTATAATAATAGAGGTTTGACTGTAGTTAGAAGATGAATGAGCCAGCGATGACAGTTTCATGCCTCAATCACAGGCGAGCGGGAAGATTTAAAAGTTATTGCTGGAACGAAAAACAAATTATGACATAAAATCGGGTCATAATGATTTACATCAGTACGTTTTTCACAGCATAATTTTCTTCAGATTATAATGATTCTCATTCATACGGTTCACAGTTTTGTAGAGTCGCAAAGTAAAAACACAATCACACGCCCTCGCATACATGTAT
>CM065684.1:21864289-21884289 GCA_017654935.2 Phymorhynchus buccinoides
ATTCAATGGGCATAGTTGGTCGGTTGATTTTGTTTTTAACGTTCTCTTTGAATGAACAGGTGACCTGCATGTCAACGAACATGCAGTGTAGTCGCGTCTCTTGAGGAGGTCAGTATAGAAAATTAATGTCATTTTCCTACAATAAAATGTCATTTTACTGAAAGAATCATGGATGCGAGGCAGAAATGTTTAACTTGGTAGTTAATAACGTTACTCCTCATTGTTCGTAACTTGCATACCTACCCTCTGTCGTTCTTCAGCCGAAGCATCTCCCTGCCCTCGCATTGGAGGCTGGGCAGTCGCTGAGAGCGCGCGTGCGAATCGGGATGACGCAGCATCTCGCGCCACCGGGGCACCTCTCCGCAGTAGGGCATGTCATGAGCCCCGGGCAGCTGGGGCAGGGCGGAGCTGCGACAGTGGCAGCGCTTCATGATCACCTCCTGCTTGCACACGGCGATGCACGTGGAGTAGGTGCTGGTGTAGCTGGAAAGGAGAAAGGAAAGCTATTTAAGCTCGAAGCCTCCTCCGAAGTCCGGAGTGTGGCTGCCCCACGTACGTGGCGGGGTAATCAAAACACGGTCACCAAATTGGCTTGGAGTCAAAGCGGACTATCTTTAGATTGTCCATTGACATATTATTGAACTTATTGCGAAAACTAATAAATTGCATAAAAAAAAGACTTGCTGAAATATAAAAAGCAAAAAAACCCTTTTTATATTTCTGCAGTCATTGTTTGATACAAGTTATTAGCTTTTGTAATGAATCCAGTAATACGTCAATGGACTATCTAAAGATAGTCCGTTTTGATTCCAAGCCATCGTAATGTTCTCATCCCTAGCTGGTGTATTTGTACCATTTGTAGTGTTCAATTGCTTCGGCTGCTGGGATGATCCCTGGAGTCTTTAAGCCAGGGAACGGCAACAACAAACTCAAAGTCATGAAGGTCAAGTGTTCTGGTGTTCAAGTGTTCTGGACGGACGTGGTGGCTCTCTCGAAGGAGGACCTCGCTCACAACTAGCTCCACGACTAAGACTTTATTGTCGTTAGTAGGGGGGGCATAGCAGGTGGTGTCCTGCGTATGTTAGCTCAGAACATGCTCCGCTGAACTCCACCGAACGGTGACTCAACAGCAGCGCAGTGTCTCCTCTCGTGGTTGCCTCCTCAGCCTAACATACAATTATCTCCCCTTGGACTGTTCTCCGTGGATTCTGCGACCTCAGTGACAAGTCAGGGCATGGGATAGCAAATGTTTTTTTAAAATTATTTTTTATTTAAAAGGAAGCATGTACCTTCGAAGGAGAACCTCACTCACACTGGATCCACGACTAAGACGTTATTGTCATCAGGAGGGGGGGGGGGGGGGGGGGGGGGGGGGGAGCGGGGGGGGGGGGAGGGGGGGGGGGGGGGTGGGGGGTGGGAGAGGGGGGGGGGGAGGGAGAGAGAGGAGAGGAGGGGGGGGGGCATAGCAGGTGGTGTCCTGCGTATGTTAGCTCAGAACATGCTCCGCTGAACTTTACGGTAATTTGTATTTTTACCCAAACCACACTCACTTGGCCAGTCCTCTCAGCTTGGTGTCGGAGCAGTTCCCGTAGGGCAGAGGTAGGCGCGCGTGCAACAGAGGCTTGATGGCCACGGAGGTGGAGAAGCCGGGCGCCACGTCCTGCCCGTGCTGCACGGGCAGGGGGAGCGTGCCGGGCGCGTGCACCACCACCCTGGCCCCCGCGCTGTGCAGGATGTTGGTGTCCAGCGTGTAGACCCCGTAGCTGCCCGGCGGGGGGAAGTTGTTGTCCAGGAACATCACCACGCTGTGAGAGAGGGAGAGTGGGAGGGGGGGGGAGGGAGAGAGAGAGAGAGAGAGAGAGAGGGGGGAGAGAGAGAGAGAGAGGGGGGAGAGAGAGAGAGAGAGAGAGAGAGAGAGAGAGAGAGAGAGAGAGAGAGAGAGAGAGAGAGAGAGAACAATTGAACACAAATGAACACAATTTTAATGTTTCAGGCCTCCGGCCTATAACATAGGAGGTGCGGTGCACACAAAAAACGAAATGATAATAAATGTATAATAATTAATATACTAATAGGATCAATCATAAATGTTGCTTATTACATCTGAGGCAAGAGTTCTTCTCTTTTCCTCAGTGCATAGTAGATGTACATAGCAATATCTCTAGTAATATATATGTTATCATTCGCAAGTAGTTGTTTAAGTTCGATAGAATTAACATTCGAAAACTGTCTGTGCTTCAATATGTATTTTTCTCTGAGAGGAGTATAAACATTGCATCTCAATAAAAAAAGAAATGCAGTTCATTCTCAATTTGGTTACAGAATGGACATGTTTTAACATTTTCTTTGTATCTAATATTGGTGTTCAGGTCGTTTATGCCAAGACGAAATCTTGTAAAATGTATTTTAAACTTGTTAACTGTTAAGTAGGCTAAATAGGATTCTGGTTGTAAGAGAGACTTGAATGAATAGTAAGTACTGAAGCGATCACTTGAATTAAGCTTACTAACCCAATCCTGCTGATAACAATCAACCATCCTTTGCCTGAAGATCTTCTTAAAATATTTAACATTACCAACCCCGCCCGCTAACCAGACATCAGAGAACCCATATCTATCAAGACAGCATTTTATATCGTAAGCCCAGTTATTTTGTATTGTTCTACCCTCGGTGATGTTCATAAAGCTATTTGTCAAGGAAAGATAGGCTTGCATGGGGATTCTGTTCAGTTCCATCTGCTGCAAGGAGAACCAGTAACTAAGTGCTCTTAGTGTACTGTCTATATAAAGACTATAACGACCTGTCTCGCCATAAACCATTGTATTTGGCGTTTTAGGACTAACATTTAACAGGTTTTTTTACAGGCAAACAATTGGACAGCTTCGATAGTTTTATATTGTGTACTGCCTCATACCTCTGCGGCGTACAATAACATTGGCTTCACCATAGTATCAAACAGTTTAAAGAAGATAGTTGTGTCCATGTTACCTAAGTTCCACATTGTCCTCATGATTTCTATTGTTTTATATTTGGCTCTCCTTGTGAAATCTTCCAACGCTGTTACAAAAGATAATTTAGTTGTCAGAGTGAAACCAAGATATTTGTAGCTATTCACTACTTCAATTTGCTCTCTTTTAAAATACCATTTTTCAGATTTAGACAAATGCCCCCCTTTTCTAAAAATCATAACTTTAGTTTTATTTAAATTAACTTTTAGACCCAGTTTATCAGACGCTACTTGCAAATTATATATTTGGTTTTGTAAACCTGAAGGCGTAGAGGAAATCAAAGCTATATCGTCTGCGAAAAGCAAAAGGAAAATTTATTTTAAGCCAGGTAGAAATTGAAAACCGTGCTTCCCTTTATCATTTACTTCCTCTGCCACTTCTGTTATGAGTAAAGAGAAGATCAGGGGAGATAACAAGCACCCTTGCCTTAGGCCGCCTGGGCATTCGAAGAACTCCGATATCTCAGAGCCCCATTTCACGCATGATTGAACAGACTTGTATATCCCATGCATCATATTTCACATTTTAGTGGATGTTTTTACTTTTTCTAGCACTTTCCACAGGCTATCTCGATTAACTGTTGAAAGAGAGAGAGAGAGAGATAGAGAGAGAGAGAGAGAGAGAGAGAGAGAGAGAGAGAGAGAGAGAGAGAGAGAGAGAGAGAGAGAGAGAGAGAGAGAGAGAGAGAGAGAGAGAGAGAGAGAGAGGAAAAGAATGAATGAACTGGAGCGCTAAGGCGGATCCACCTCGCCCCTCCCTCTGCCCCAAACAATGTACCTTATACGAGGGTGAAAAGTAAGAAAATGGCTCGATATTTGCCGTAATAATAATTATTATTTTGCAACATGTTCCGGGGGCTTCACACACACACACACACACACACACACACACACACACGCACACGCACACGCACACACACACGCACGCACACACACACACACACACACACATACACACACACACACACACATATACACACACACACACACACACACACACACACACACACACACACACACACACACACACACACACACACACGCCCTCCACCCCCACCCCACCCCACACACACACACTCAAATACACCACACATCCTCACCTTAACCCGTACTCAGGCCCCGTGGAATACACAATCAGCCGACGGAGCCTCTCCTCCTCCCCATCCTCATCCTCCTCATCATCATCAGTACCAGAACCACCACCACCACCACCACCACCTCCACCACCACCAGCCTGGGTGTTGAAGGTGAAGCAGCTGTAGTAGTTCCCGTCGAAGTAGGTGGTGAAGTTCTCCGTGGAGCACGGCTGCTTGTTGAAGCTGCAGTGCAGCAGCGACTCGTTCAGGCTGTGCCGAACGTACATGGCGTCCCGCCCCACGTTCTCGTGGAAGGCTCGGATGGAGCGGAGGTGCGGGGTCTGCAAGGGCCCGAAGTCGTAGGTCTCCAGGAACTCCAGCCAGCCTCGCACGTCGGAGCTGTTGGTGTCGGTGCCGTTGAGCAGCTCGCGCAGCTTGCGCCACGAGATGGGCTCGATGTTGCAGACCGTCACCGAGGGGAACTCCACCGGCAGACCGTCCTGGATCTCCGAGACCTCCACCACCTGGCGCCGTGGAATGAAGAGTCAGATCAGATCAAGGACCAAGGAGAGGAGGACGGACACACACTGAACTTAAGCTGGAGACAGACTATGCGACTATGAGTCGATCAGGTCGTGACGTTGACCAAATTTTGTTTCCCGCACAGAAGAGGTCACAAGCCATCTGACTCGATCAGACTCGATCAGTGAAATTTAGAACCCGCCCTATTCGGCCCTGTCACCTGACTGGGCCCGACTGAGTCAGACTGATCGAGCAGCATGGTATGCAAATGAGGTGAAACGTCATGACCTGATCGAATCACATGAGGCAGTCACATAGTCTGTCGCCGGCTTTAGGCCTATGTACATGTACCTGGGTAGAGAACAAAATCCATCTGCAGTATTGGGGATTCTTCTGTGGCATATGTAAAATAAGGTCTATCCTTACTTCCCCAAACTAAGACAACAGGGTCTCTGGATAATAGACCCCAATTTGATGCCGTTTAGTGACATAGGTGTTAAATCTCTGTGGTGCTAAAAGGTGACTTTGGCGGTGAAAGGGTTAAAGTTTGTGCCTATTTGTTTTTTAGCACTGACCATCTGCGTGAAAGTAATTCAAAGATTGCATCCCTTATTTTGTTGCAGTACAGCACTTTTATGGTCTTTCCTTAATCGTAATCACAACCAGTGGGATCTTTATCCCTTCTTTTGTTGCAGTACAGCACTTGTAAGGTCTTTCCTTAGTCGTAACCACAACCAGTGGTATCTTTATCCCTTCTGTTGCTGCAGTACAGCACTTGTAAGGTCTTTCCTTAATCGTAACCGCAACCTGTGGGATCTTTATCCCTTATGTTGTTGCAGTACAGCACTTTTAAGGTCTTTCCTTAATCGTAACCGCAACCTGTGGGATCTTTATCCCTTATGTTGTTGCAGTACAGCACTTTTAAGGTCTTTCCTTAATCGTAACCGCAACCAGTGGGATCTTTATCCCTTATGTTGTTACAGTACAGCACTTTTAAGGTCTTTCCTTAATCGTAACCACAACCAGTGGGATCTTTATCCCTTATGTTGTTACAGTACAGCACTTTTAAGGTCTTTCCTTAATCGTAACCGCAACCAGTGGGATATTTATCCCTTATGTTGTTGCAGTACAGCACTTTTAAGGTCTTTCCTTAGTCGTAACCGCAACCAGTGGGATCTTTATCCCTTCTTTTGTTACAGTACAGCACTTTTAAGGTCTTTCCTTAATCGTAACCGCAACCAGTGGGATCTTTATCCCTTCTGTTGTTGCAGTACAGCACTTTTAAGGTCTTTCCTTAGTCGTAACCGCAACCAGTGGGATCTTTATCCCTTCTGTTGTTGCAGTACAGCACTTTTAAGGTCTTTCCTTAATCGTAACCGCAACCAGTGGGATATTTATCCCTTATGTTGTTGCAGTACAGCACTTTTAAGGTCTTTCCTTAATCGTAACCGCAACCTGTGGGATCTTTATCCCTTATGTTGTTACAGTACAGCACTTTTAAGGTCTTTCCTTAATCGTAACCACAACCAGTGGGATCTTTATCCCTTATGTTGTTACAGTACAGCACTTTTAAGGTCTTTCCTTAGTCGTAACCGCAACCAGTGGGATCTTTATCCCTTCTTTTGTTGTAGTAAGCTTGCAACACTTGTAATGTCCTTCCTTAACCCTAACCCTAACCCTAACCATTGGGAATATAACTTGCCTATGTGAATGTGTGTATTGGGACGAATACTTGGTATTAGATATCCATAGGTCTCTGGGAGAAACTTAAAATTGTCAGACTGTTGGGAAATCTGTGTGCTGTGGACCGAGGTGACTCTCAGCAGCAGTGCAGTGTTTGCTCTGTTGGGTTGTCTGTTGATGATTTCATTTTTGTATAGGCCTATTGACTGTTCTCTAGGAAATGCTGTTTTGGAGGCCGCTTTTTGTCTTTGTTCGTCTTTCTATCTGTCCGTCTGTTCATGTAGGCCAAAAAGAACACGTTCTTCTTCTCCTTCTGCGTTCCCAGGCCATTATGGCCATAATGGGTAAGGTACGTCTCCAGTTTGCGTACAGCCAACACATTCCGATTTTTGGAGGAGCTCAAAGAAGAAAAGTATTTGAATTTGTTTTTCAGAAAAAAAAGGCAGGTGAATAAGTCAGAAAGATGGTAGATGACAGAAAGCAAGGGGAAAAGGCAGAGTCACTGAGAGTGACAGATCAGAGGAAGCTACAAGCACAGAACTTCCAGAAGGTGTGGGAACTATTTGTATGAAAGACCCCCAGTATCCCCACGGGGAGAACAAAAAACCGTCCAAAAAGCGATTAAAAGATTTGATTTGGTAAAGAAATCGAAAGATGCTACCCAAAAGAAGATTCCATTAAATAGTTTTTGTTTCTTTTACAATCCATTTGTATGTATCCTTTCTATGCTATGTCTATGCTATCTATGCTATGTAGCAGATGTTTGGCGTATGCTATGAGGCAGATGTTTGGCGTATGCTATGTAGCAGATGTTTGGTGTAGGCCTATGCTATTTAGCAGATGTTTAGCAGTTATTTACCGTATGCATTTTCTCACAGAAACCTTTTCTAAAGATGTCACACTATAAATCATCAGAGTAGTCCCATGTGGCTGGGCCCTAAACAAGCTCAAATTGAGTTGTATGTCTTGGCACAGGTTTGCACTGTGTTGGTTCTTTAAAAGGTATTATATTATGTTGTTTTTCTTTTTATATGTCACGCTCCTTTTGATCTTTATGGGGATCTGTTAGTTTAAACAAAAAGAAGCTTAGGCCTACTGTAGGAATTGGAGAGAAAAACAAAACAATAAGTTCAATGTGTGTGTGTGTGTGTGTGTGTGTGTGTGTGTGTGTGTGTGTGTGTGTGTGTGTGTGTGTGTGTGTGTGTGTGTGTGTGTGTGTGTGTGTGTGTGTGTGTGTGTCTGTGTGTCTGTGTGTCTGTGTGTCTGTGTGTGTGTCTGTGTGTGCTTCACTTTGGCCAATCACGGCGTGGCAGTCATGGGGTTAACGTAAATTATATGAAAAATACTTTTCTTTGTTCCAGCACACATCCAAGAGAATTAAACAATACGTTAGTTGACTGCACACCGCGCTGTTATGTTGTTGCCTGTCTGTCGTTTCCGACAATGACTGCCAGACAGCAGAGGGGGACAGCTGCTATTCCGCCGGGCTGGGCTACAATTTATTTATAGTGGAGAAGCCTTGCCCATGGTACATCCCCACTCTCTCGACCAAAAGGATTTGAGGACAATAGTTGGCGTCGGGGAAGGTCCCCAAAAGGCCAACCAATCCCTTTGGCTGCAGCACTAGAGCCGGCGCAAATGCCCCCCCCCCCCCCCCCCCCCCCCTAGTCAGACAGTCATAGTCTTCCACGAAAGACTAAGCAATATTATGAAATTCCAATTCTGTAGAAATAATATATGGTACAGCTCTCATTTACTGTTGGCACTGTCTACAGGCCTATTTGGTATTTTGCTATTTCATAGTCACAGAGGTGTATCTATGAAATTCGGGTTGCTCCAACCTGGAGAGCGCGTCGCAGCCAGAGGCGCACCACCTTTTTTTGGTTTAATTTGCATGCGATTTTTGTGTGACTGATGAGGAAGAAAAGGGGGGGGGGGGGGGTTGTACATTTTGACCAAATGACAACCTTTTCGTTGCCACTGGGTTTAACGCGTGCTACGTGCGTGGGCACACGGGACATCGGTTTATCGTCTCATCCGAAAAAACTGACTCCACGTTCAGACCGTAAGGCCTAGTCCAGAGTGAGAGGGAAAATCATCACGTACCCAGGTTCGAACTCGGGTTTATCGTGCACGAGGCGAACGCGTTACCTCTGTGCCACTGCACACCTCAACTAGTGGTAAAAGCCATATGGGTAAAAGTCCTGTTATACCCTAGAGTTCTTTTATTTACATTTTTTCCCGTTACGTTGGATGCGACCCCCAGGTCGGAAAATACAGTCAAGTTTCCCTGCTCAAAGATAACTTGATTTGTTTCCCTAATATTATATCACCTTGTCGTCGTTATCCTCCTCCTCCTCCTCCTCCTCCTCACCCACACCCGAAGAAGCTCTCAATATATATAGGCCTAATATATTATATTATTTCAGTAACTGGATTCAAGATTATTTAGAAATTATGGCCAGGTCTAGTGTTGCGAAGAAATATAATTTTTGATATTATTATTATTATCATCAGTATCTGGATTCAAGATTATTTAGAAATTATGGCCAGGTCTAGTGTTGCGAAAGCATCTGCATCAGCATTTTCTAAAAAAACACCTAAAAATTGTTTATGATGATGAGAATGATGTGTGTGCGTGTGTGTGTGAAAACGACGCTCATAAAGCAAGACGCAGGTGCTGGGAATAGAGATCTAGCGCAGTGCCACAGTATTGTATTTGGAGAACGAACGAACGAACTACCTATATTATAGGAGCTGGAGCTGTGATAAGGATTCAGCTTGATTGCATTAACCATTTCACCGCCAGCCATATTTCAACCAAAAACGTCCATTAACCCTTTCACCGCCAAAGTCGCATTTTAGCACCACAGTGATTTAACATCTATGTCACTAAAAGGCATCAAATTGGGGTCTATTATCCAAAGACCCTATTGTCTTAGTTTGGGAAGTAAGGATAGACCTTATTTT
The DNA here is from genome assembly GCA_017654935.2 of Phymorhynchus buccinoides. NCBI lineage: Eukaryota > Metazoa > Mollusca > Gastropoda > Neogastropoda > Raphitomidae > Phymorhynchus > Phymorhynchus buccinoides. The sequence goes on from CM065684.1 coordinate 21,873,548, forward strand.
ACATCTGTCACAGAAGAATCCCCAATACTGCAGATGGATTTTGCTCTCTACCCAGGTAAATTTAATGGAAATATTTGGCTGAAGTATGGCTGGCGGTGAAAGGGTTAAATGTACCTGCAGTATTGGGGATTCTTATGTGACATATATAACATTAGGCCTATCCTTTTAAGAAAATAGGGCCTTTTGATAACAGGCCCTGATTTGATGCCTTTTAGTGACATGGGTGTTAAACCATTGTGGTGCTAAAATGCGACATTGGCGGTGAAAGGGTTAAAGAGACGGTAAAATCGTTAAGGTGTTATAAGAGTGAATGAAAAAGATAACAACCCAGAGAAGACTGCACCCATGCTGTGCTTTTATCGTAAATAAACACTTTAAAGGTGGACCCTGACGGATGAGTTTTTGCAAGAAACACGTCGAGATCACCAGAAAGACAGCCTTTTCAAGAATCACAACAATCGCTTCGCCTCAGGTTTCATAGAACTCAAATCGTCAAAACGGCGATTCCTCCTTGGAGGAGATGCCGGAGAGAGAAGCCATTTTGGATGGGGTGGGGGGAGGCCACTCATTGTGGTTGAAGCTTTTTCTTCTTTGTAGTTCAGTAAAAACTAAAAAACTGAGCTATTTCCTTTGTTGTGGGCGAAACTCCTTCTGGTAAACTGTATAAAATTGTTTTTATTTAAAAAGTAAATAAAAAGGCTTGTATTCTGTAAATTTCGTGCAAACGATTTGGTCTAAACTCAGGCGGCCATTAGAAAAGAGAAGACACATGACTTCTCTTTCATTGAAATAATTGGACTTCCACCACCTCCGCCAAATAGGAATTGCCGGTTTACTGCTACACTTATCTATAGGCCTATTGTTAAAAACTCGGGACGTTACTGGTATTGCACTGCCTCTGGGCATTGCAGCCAGTATTGTTCCCACCATCTTTGTATCTACAAATGTCCCATATGTGTCTATGACCGAGAGGACGTAAAACATAATTTTCACCAGGAATCACCGGTTTGACGGTTTGATTTCTAGGAAACCAGACCAAAGTGAGTGTTGCGATCTCTGTAAAGGGTGTTTTTCTTGTGATCTCGATATGTGTCTTGCAAAAACTCTTCCGTCGGGGTGCCCCTTTAAAGAAAGAAAATGTGCGAAGGAAGAAAAAAAAAGACCGTACTGAATATTTGGAGTATAAGCACGAAAGAAAATAAAAGTAGGCCCTAGTTAGGCCTATGCCTAGCTTTGTCCCGGACAAAACGTAATTAATTAAGTGCTCTTTGGTTTACTGACAAAACACTAGTCATGTTTAATTTTTAGGCAAAATATATTATTAAAAAATAAAAATAATAAAACAGCGATACATTAGATATGAATACTTTTATGAAGAAGAATAGCAAATGATCCCTTCATTTATCCCTTAAAAAAAGAAAACATTTTCTCAAAGTAAACGCACAGCAACCTTTTTCTTTTTCCTTTGAATTGAATAATGGCAACTAGACTATTACTCCTTTACTATCTCCTTCGTTTCAATATAAAAGCCGATTTTTTTAAAAATCGTGAATGAAGAAAAGTTGGCTTTTTTTTTTGCTTTTTTAGTGGGGGGTTTTGGGGGGTAGACCTGATATTGCAGTACCTCCAGGATCTGCACTAAGCACTGAATCAATGACGGTTGTGGTGGGTTAGTTGGTCGATGGTTCATCTCACATGTGCTCCTCTTTTTTTAAATCATAACACTTGACCATAAAATATAGTCATAGCACATGTATGTCTCTCTCTCTGTCTCTTCAGGAAAGCTTTCTCTCTGTAAAGTCTATGATCCTTTCCCCACTCTTGTCTTCCAGCTCATTGACGTTGAGTGTGAGGTTAACGCGTGCGCGCGTGTGTGTATGGGGTGGGGGTGGGGAGTAGGGGGGCGGGGTTGGGGATGGGGGGGGTGGGTGGGGGCGGGGGGGTTATATGCAATGCATTCCATTTTCATAGAGATGTATGGTGAGGATACGTGAACCAGTCTGTTTGAAATGTCTGTACGAATGGTGAGTGAAAAGCGCATTGAGTTGCTTTGCAAGATTATGCGCTATATAAGCATTATGAATTATTATTATTATTATTATTATTATTATTATTATTATTATTATGTCCATCCATGGCTTGTCATCCGACTTTCAGTTTTCATAGGAAAGGAACAAAGAGTGCAAAGATTTCGTAGATCATTCTACTGAGCGCAGGGCCGGATCTAGGGGTGGGGGTGGGGGGTCCTGGTCTCCGGAAACCCCCCTCTGCCCCAAGCATGCACCTTATACAAGGATGAAAAGCAAGAAAATGGGTCGAGTGTTGCCTTAGTAATCACTAAATTGCAATATTATCCGGGGGCTTCGCTCCCTGAACCTCTAAAACCTATTACCCCATTAACCTATACAGCTCGCTTGACCCACGGCAGACCCCCCCCCCCCCCCCCTTTGCGAATCACTTGATCCGGCCTTGGAGCGTGCAGGCAAACAAGGTAGGCCTACATAAATATACATACGACATATATAGACATAGACATTTATAGTTGATTATTTAATAATATTATTATTCTGCTAATGATTTTCTTGAAAATATTAAGTTTTCAAACAAGTATTGATGACGATGATGCTAACAACACTATGAAACACATCTCTTAATTGGTTTATCAATAATAATAATGAAATGCAGAGACAAATGTTGATGGTGTTGTTACTCATGATGGCCTAATATAATTTGCTTTTCATCGGAGATTATATAATAGCAATGGATCTAAAGAACTGAAGTATGTTATGTTCTTATTGTTGGAGGTTTTTTTAATCATATTAACTGGTTAAAATAAGATGTTGGTGATGAAGACGAAAGCAACTAAATGACAATGACATGCACCAGTATAATGGTGTAAATGTTTGAACCATTTGTGTCCCACAAAACCTCTGGGTTTTTTATGACAATAAAAACGTTGTTCTTGTTCCTGTTCTTGTTCTTCTTCTACTTCTGTGTTCCCAGGCCACATGGCCATAATGGGTAAGGTACATATGTGTCCGGTTCTCAGTTTTCACTGGTCCCCCCGCTGCGCACAGCCGACACATTCCGATTTCGGAGGAGCTCAAGAGAAAAATTATTTGGACGCTTTCTTTGAAAAAAGGCAGGAGAATGGACCGATGAGTCAGTAAGATAGTAGATGACATAAAGCAAAGGGAAAAGGCAGAGTCAAGGAGAGTGGCAGATTAGAGGAAGTTACAAGCACAAAACTTCCAGAAGGTGGGGGAACTATTTTTACGAAAGACCCCCCGGTATCCCCACGGGGAGGCTGCTTTCCCAGTGTGTACTACCGTGATGAAGCACAAAGATACGATCAGCACGCTAATGATCTTGGTCATGCTTTTTGTGGATGTTTTCGCTCAGATCCTGGTCATATTTCAACCCACGAAGGATGACGCTACTGGCAGGACAAGGTCAGGACTGGACAGAATGGTAACAAAAGGCAGCAGGTGTGCTGCTGCTGATGATGGTGGTGCTGATAAAGGCGATGGTCATCACCATGGATACTAAATAATGGATGGGCAATGGAGGGATGTCTGATAAGTCCTTTCGCGGACATGTTGTCCTCTCGCGGATACCATGACCTACAATTAGCCTAGGGTCTCCCATATCCATATACATTTTTGTTATACCTATTCTTGATCAGCATGCCACAACCTATTCAGATCTTGAATTTTGAACCGCCAGTGCAAACCTCCGCCAAGGAAGACTCACAAAACCGATATTTTCTTCTTTTCATGTCCGAGCTGTATCTCATGAACCAGTGGGTAGAATGGTTTCAAATTTTGTGTGGTAATGTAACATGGCGAGAAATGAAATAAATACGTGCAATAAATACCCAAACAAAGCAGAAACAGGGTCATTTTGACTAATGCGCACATAAGGACAGAATGTGCACGAGATGACTTAACACACGTCTGTTATAGTGATATAGCCTACAACGAACAAACAACTACACGACAAGTGTAAAGTGACGTTATTTTATTCACAAGAGACAAAACAAAACTACTACTGGATATTTCGGCGAATGCGCCTTTATCAACACAGACAAACAAGAAAACAGCAAACAGCAAATATAGCATCTTACTTGACTGCATTTGTTATTGTGATATTTATTAGTTTTCGTTAGGTTAGTTTTTTTCCCCTAAGCTTAGATGTTCGAGCTATTGAAAACAAAAGTGAAATGAATAAGTTGAAGGAAAATCTCGTTATTAACTCCCTTTTACCAAAGTTATTTATGGCACCTATTCGCCTAGCAAAGTGACAATAGTTGCCACAACAATACGGACTCAGGTTCATCCTCTGTCTAGTCTCTCTGTTCCAGGAGAGAGACAGTGAGAGAGAGTCTCTCTCGTTATATATCTCTTCTCCCATCCTCTCTTTCGTTTTACTCTTATTTCTCTCTCTCTCTCTCTCTCTCTCTCTCTCTCTCTCTCTCTCTCTCTCTCTCCCTCTCTCACTCTCCACCCCTCTCTCTCTGTCTCCTAGAACAGACCTGGTACTGGAAGTACTTGTGCAGCAGACTGGACAGCTGGGATAAGCCCCACCCCCCTGTTTCTCTCTCTCTCTCTCTCCTCTCCTCTCTCTCTCTCCCCTTTCTCTCTCTCTCTCTCTCTCTCTCTCTCTCTCTCTCTCTCTCTCTCTCTCTCTCTCTGTCTCTCTCTCCTAGAACAGACCTGGTACTGGAAGTACTTGAGCAGCAGACTGGACAGCTGGGATATGCCCCCCCTCTCTCCCCCCTCTCTCTCTCTCCCTCCCTCTCTCTCTCTCCCCCTCTCTCACTCTCTCCTCCTCTCTCTCTCTCTCTCTCTCTCTCTCCTACACTCTCTCTCTCTCTCTCTCTCTCTCTCTCTCTCTCTCTCTCTCACACACACTCTCACACTCTCACACTGCTATCTCTCTCTCTCTCTCTCTCTCTCTCTCTCTCTCTCTCTCTCTCTCTCTCTCTCTCTCTCTCTCTCTCTCTCTCTCTCTCTCTCTCTCTCTCTCTCTCTCTCTCTCTCTCTCTCTCTCTCTCTCCTAGAACAGACCTGGTACTGGAAGTACTTGCGCAGCAGACTGGACAGCTGGGATATGCTCCCCCCCCCCTCTCTATCTCTCTCCTTTCCACCCCACCCCCTTCTCTCTCTGCCCTCTCCACCTTGGTCTCTCTCTCTATCTATCTTTTCTCCCATCCTCTCTTTCGTTTTACTCTTATCCCCCTTTCTCTCTCTCCCCCCCCTCTCTCTCTCTCTCTCTCTCTCTCTCTCTCTCAATCACGTGTCCCCTTGCCATGAATATTGTATTATCAATGGCAATTAAAACATTGTCAAGAGTCAAGAGTCTGTCTCTCTGTCTCTCTGTCTCTCTCTCTCTCTCTCTCTCTCTCTCTCTCTCTCTCCCTCTCTCATATATATATATATCCCCTCCCCCTTCTCTCTCTCTCTCACTGTCTCTCTCTCTCTCCTAGAACAACAGACCTGGTACTGGAAGTACTTGTGCAGGAGACTGGACAGCTGGGAGATGGCGGCGCCCACCCCGAACAGCACCATCAGGCTCCACAGGACCTTGCGACGCCGGTCACGTGAGCGCACGATGCGCGCGACTCCGTGCGCGTTGCTCTCCGAGCCCAGCTCGCCAATCAGCGCCAGCGCCGTCTTGCGGATGGGCGTGCGGTGCACGTTCTTGTTCTTACTGTCACTCATCTGTGGGAAGAAGAAGAACAACAAACAACAAGTGCAACTCCGAGCGGCTGCAAAGTCCCCTCGCAGCATCGCCGAGCTACTCCGAAATCGGAATGTGTCGGCTGTACACATACATAAAAACGCATCAAAATAGCACGTAACTACATAAAAACGCATAAAAACTGCACGTAACTGAATAGTTTTTTTATATATAGCCTTGGGGTTCGGACCCGTGATTTGAGCGCGCGCGATCATGCGCACAGAAAAATTCATGACAACTGTGTTATAGACCATTCATCAAGAAATGTTGTGAAAAAAACTGCATTGAAATACATGCAAAACTTCGCGAGATATTAGCGATTATGTGTTTCGGGGTTTGAACCCCGTAACTGGCGCGACCTTGACCTTAATGTAAAACTAAATACATCAGTGGATAGCTTGCATCTTGGCAAACTAGTATACCAAATTTGATGATGATAGACTGAATAGTTTTTTTTTAGAAAAACGGACGAATAACCGGACGGACGGACGGACGGACGGAGGCACGCCGGAGGCACGGACGGATCAGACAAAAACAATAAGCTCCCCGAACCTTCGGCTCGGGGACTAATAAACGGCTGTGTGGGTGAAGTTTTGAGCCTTAAAACCCTTTCATCGCCACTGTCGCCTCTTGGCACCACAATGATATAACACCCATGTCACTGAAAGGCATCAAAATGAGGGTCTGGTATCCAGTGACATTATGTTCTTAATTTGGGGAGTTAAGGAGAGGCCTTTTTTTATGCAGGTCACAGAGGAATCCCCAAATATTGCAGACAGAAACTTTTCTCTGGCCAGATAAGTTTAACCCTTTCACCGCCAAAGTCGCATTTTAGCACCACAGTGATTTACCACCTATGTCACTAAAAGACATCAAATTGGGGTCCATTATCCAAATACCCTGTTGTCTTAGTTTTTGGGAAGTAAGGATAGACCTTATTTTATATATAAGTCACAGAAGAATCCCCAATACTGCAGATGGATTTTGTTCTCTACCCAGGTAAATTTAATGGAAAATTTTGGCTGAAATATGGCTGGCGGTGAAAGGGTTAATGGAAAGTTTTGGTTGAAAAATGGCTAGCATTGAAAGGGTTAAAGGAGGACCCTGACGGATGAGCTTTTGCAACAATAAAAAAAACCTGCCGAGATCACCCAGAAAGACAGCCTTTTCAAGGATCGGAACACTCACTTTGCTCTGGTTTCTTAGAAATTAAACCGTCAAAACGGCGATTCCTCCTTGGTGGAGATGCCGGAGAGGGAAGCCATTTTGGATGGGGTGGGTGGAGGCCACTCATTGTGGTTGAAGCTTGTTCTTCTTTGTTGTGCAGTAAAAACAAACAATGGGGCTATTTCCTTTGTTTTGAGAGAAACTCCTTTTGGTAAACTATATAAAATTAAAATAATTAAAAAAAAAAAAAAATTTTAAATTAAAAAAAGGCTTGTATTCTTGACAATTCTTGCAAACGATTTGGTCTAAACGCAGGCGGCCATTTGAAAAGAGAAAGTACGTGCCTTCTCTTTCACTGAAATAATTTGACTTCCAGCACCTCCGCCAAGGAGGAATCGCCGATTTGACGGTTTGATTTCTAGGAAACCAGAGCAAAGTGAGTGTTGTGATCTCTGTAAAGGGTGTTTTCCTGGTGACTTCGACGTGTTTCTTGCAAAAAAAAACATCCGTCAGGGTGCTCCTTTAAAACCCTTTCAACGCCAGCCATTCTTCAGCCAAACCTTTCCATTAAACTTACCTGGGTCGAGAAAAGACTTCGCCAGCAATACTGATGATTCCTGCGTGACATGCATATAACAGGGCCTATCCTTACCTCCCAAAACGAAGAACATGACGATGGCTTGGAGTCAAAACAGACTAACTCGAAAAGGCCTGTTTCGAGAAAAACGCTTTCAAAGGTTTGAACAATTCCTGAAAAAATCTAAGCTTCCCTATTACATTAATTTTGGAGTGGTGGTGTATTGGGGTCTCAACGATATTATTGCAAATTCGGGAGTTATTTAGGATACAAACAATGGAGTATTTGACCGTATTAAGGTCATTGGATAACAGAACCCCCATTAAGCGGGAGACAGACTATGCGACTGCCTCATATGACTCGATCAGGTCGTGACGTTGACCAAATTTTGTTTCCCGCACAGAAGAGGTCACAAGCCATCTGACTCGATCAGACTCGATCAGTGAAATTTAGAACCCGCCCCCCTATTCGGCCCTGTCACCTGACTGGGCCCGACTGAGTCAGACTGATCGAGCAGCATGGTATGCAAATGAGGTGAAACGTCACGACCTGATCGAGTCACATGAGGCAGTCACATAGTCTGTCACCGGCTTTAGAGAGAGAGGTACAGATGCATACAGAAACAGACGAATGGATAGTCAGAGACAGTAGAGACAATATCGAGAGAGAGAGAGAGAGAGAGAGAGAGAGAGAGAGAGAGAGAGAGAGAGAGAGAGAGAGAGAGAGAGAGAGAGAGAGAGAGAGAGAGAGAGAGAGGAGAGAGAGAGAGAGAGAGAGAGAGAGAGAGAGAGAGAGCGATATCAAAGATATTCTAAAAGGGTAAGATGGACTACTTAAAGAGCTCGGCGAACCGGGCTGATAGAGTTATCGTTAGTGGCGACAGTACATTTTCACAGTGGAGGCTATCCAAAAACTCAGACTGGAACTTGAACGGAGAATTCAACTGGCCTGTCGACGTGCAAAATGTGTCCTGTTTAAAAGGGACATAACCAGTGTTTCTGTCCTCACTACTCATATGGCTCCAACCCACCTGCGTGCGCATCTCGACCTTATTTGTGTGTAAACAAAGTGAAAATGTTATCTAAATGTGTAAAGAAAACATCCAGATGTTATAAATACAGTTTAGATAAGTTTCGAATTGGAACAGCCAAATACGCAGCATCGATCTGGCATTTTTTCAAAAAAAGGTAAGGACTAAGATGGCGGTCTCCCATAATATGGCGCTCCTTGTGGCCGGATATGACGACACGTGGGTACCAGCCATAGGGAAAAGAGACCGGATGCTTATCTTCCCCTAGAATATCTTTGGCGATATAGAGAGAGAATGAAGAGACAGAGACATGGTGAGAGAAGGAGACAGAGAGGCAGCAAAAGGGGAGAGACAGAGAGGCATGGTGCAAAAGGAGACAGAGAGACAGAGACAGAGAGGCAAACAAGAAGACGGCGTCACAAACAAAGAGAAAATAGCAAGCGGGGACAAAATAAACAAGGGGAACCGCACAGATTGAAAGATCTCCCCTGTCTTTGCCAACTCTGGAAGTAATCTGCTTGGTGCTCTGGCATCGATCGGGGCGGGGTAGGTGGTGAGAGAGAGAGAGAGAGAGAGAGAGAGAGAGAGAGAGAGAGAGAGAGAGAGAGAGAGAGAGAGAGAGAGAGAGAGAGAGAGAGAGAGAGAGACACACAGAGAGAGGGATACGAGGAGAGAGAGAGAGAGGAGGAGAGAGAGATAGAGAGAGAGAGAGGAGAGAGAGAGAGAGAGAGAGAGAGAGAGAGAGAGAGAGAGAGAGAGAGAGAGAGCAGAGAGAGAGAGAGAGAGAGAACCAGACAGAGAGAGCGAGAGAGAGAGAAAGAGACAGAGAGAGAGGAGGAGAGAGAGAGGGAGAGAGAGAGAGAGAGAGAGAGAGAGAGAGAGAGAGAGAGAGGAGAGAGAGAGAGAGAGAGAGAGGAGAGAGAGAGAGAGAGACAGAGAGAGAGAGAGAGAGAGAGAGAGAGAGAGGAGAGAGAGAGAGAGAGAGAGAGAGAGAGAGAGAGAGAGAGAGAGAGAGAGAGAGAGAGAGAGAGAGAGAGAGAGAGAGAGAGAGAGAAAGAGACAAAGAGAGAACCAGACAGATAGAGAGCGAGTGAGAGAGAGAGACAGCGGGGAGAGAGAGAGAGAGAGAGAGAGAGAATAGAGAGAGTTAAGAGAGCGAGATGCAGACAGAGAGGAGAGAAGAGAGAGAGAGAGAACAGAGAGAGAGAGAGAGAGAGAGAGAGAGAGAGAGAAAGAGAGAGAGACAAAGAGAGAGAGAGAGAGAAATAGAGAGAGAAACAGAGAGAGAGAGAGACAGAGACAGAGAGAGAAAGAGACAGACATAGAGAGAGACAGAGACAGAGATAATAAACGCGGATTATGTAACATGTACTTTCTCGTGGAAGACTTAGGATACCCTTAACATAGGAAATGAAAACATTAAGGGCAGGAAAACGAATAGAGCGAAACATTCAACGAAATGCTATCAATCGGAGGATCATTCTACGGAAGAATGATAGCCTGCCATTTATTTCTGTGTTTTGTTTCCCGTTTGCAGGATTAAATAACTGATGAACGAAATTACAAAATCCAAAGGTTAAGTGAGAAAAACAAATGGTAGCCAATCAGAAGAGTTAACAGAAAAATAATCCACACAAAAAATAGCTATCTGGTTAAGAATTTTTTTTATTTTTTAAATACCAGTAAAGTAATATAAATCCATGATTTTTTTTCACCCACCCACACATTCTTCTTATTCTTATTCTGCGTTCCCAGGCCAAAAGGTCATAATGGGTAAAGAACATTAACCCTTTCACCGCCAAAAGTCGCATTTTAGCACCACAGTCAATGAACACCCATGTCACTAAAAGGCATCAAATTGGGGTCTATTATCCAAAGACCTTATTGTCTTAGTTTTGGGAAGTAAGGGTAGACCTTATTTTATACACGTCACAGAATAATCCTCAATACTGCAGATGGATTTTGTTCTCTACCCAGGCAAATTGAATGGAATTTTTGGGGTTGAAATACGGTTGGCGGTGAAAGGGTTAATGTGTCCGTTTTCAGTTTTCACTGGTCTCCCCGCTGCGTACAGCCGCCGACACATTCCGATTTCGGAGGAGCACACCCACACCAAAAAATCAGGGCAAAGATAATGTTGTAAGCTTGATACATAGATTGAGGCTCACTGTATAGCAAAAATAAAATGTATTCAAAATACCAGTAATGTTATAGAGCATCAAAGGG
>CM065684.1:21904289-21911789 GCA_017654935.2 Phymorhynchus buccinoides
TGTTGTTGTCGTACCCTGGCTAAAAGACTCCAGGGATCATCCCAAACAACCGAAGCACTTGAACACTATGGTACACAAATGCACCAGCTAGGGATGAGAACATTTATTACGTGTGTGACCGTTTTGGATGACCCCGCCACGTGCGCAGCCACACTCCGACTTCGGAGGAAGCTGATATGTCATGTTAGGTAATATATTACTGTGGAGTACACGTTGACGTACTCCGCAACAATATCTCTCTCTCTCTCTCTCTCTCTCTCTCTCTCTCTCTCTCTCTCTCTCTCTCTCTCTCTCTCTCTCTCTCTCTCTCTCTCTCTCTCTCTCTCTCTCCCTCCCATTGTGTAATACAGTTTTTGAAGTTTCAAGTCTCTCTCTCTGTCTCTGTCTCTGTCTCTGTCTCTGTCTCTCTAGTCTCTCTCTCTCTCTCTCTCTCTCTCTCTCTCTCTCTCTCTCTCTCTCTCTCTCTCTCTCTCTCTCTCTCTCTCTCTCTCTCTCTCTCTCTCTCTCTCTCTCTCTCTCTCTGAAAACTAGAACGGACAACTTAACCCCCCAACACACACACACACACACACACGCACACGCGCACGCGCACACGCACACGCACATACACACACACACACACACACACACACACACACACACACACACACACACACACACACACAAGACCACCACCACCACCACCACCAACAACAACTACAATTGAATCTTCATCGATGTGCTTAAGACACCTGCAGATTGTCCCTGTGTGTGCTTGCTAAAGAGTCTGGTGAGTTAAACGGAAGGATCTGGTCACAGACAATCTGGAACTGTCTTCGGAAACAGAGCTAACCCGATAAAGATCGTAGCCTTCGATCCCCCCCTGAAGCTTAGCTAAGTCAGAGAGATTAGACACCCATTACAAAAAGCTAGGAGACAAATAGAGTGACAACCACAGTGGAAGACTTCGCTTAGTTAGAACTATACAGCTGATTTCATTTGAGGAAAGGCGTGGCTTGCACTTTATTTATGAAACGAAACGAAACGAAACGAATTTTTATTTATACAGAGTAATGACATAAGCATTGCTTTTTTTACACTCCGCCCTGTATAAGGCCCTTATAGAAAGCAAGAAGTGATGGTGGAAAGGTCAGCTCGATATATATCAATTATCTGTTGAGATTAATAGAAAATGGTAAATATTGGATAGTTGTTTGGTAGAAAAAGCCCTCTTGTGGGTAGTTGTTTAATAGAAGATGGCATCTTGTGGGTAGTTGTTTAATAGAAGATGGCATCTTGTGGATAGTTGTTTGATAGAAGATGGCATCTTGTGGGTAGTTGTTTAATAGAAGATGGCATCTTGTGGATAGTTGTTTAATAGAAGATGGCATCTTGTGGATAGTTGTTTGATAGAAGATGGCATCTTGTGGGTAGTTGTTTAATAGAAGATGGCATCTTGTGGATAGTTGTTTGGTAGAAGATGGCATCTTGTGGATAGTTGTTTAATAGAAGATGGCATCTTGTGGATAGTTGTTTAATAGAAGATGGCATCTTGTGGATAGTTGTTTAATAGAAGATGGCATCTTGTGGATAGTTGTTTGGTAGAAGATGGCATCTTGTGGATAGTTGTTTAATAGAAGATGGCATCTTGTGGATAGTTGTTTAATAGAAGATGGCATCTTGTGGATAGTTGTTTAATAGAAGATGGCATCTTGTGGATAGTTGTTTAATAGAAGATGGCATCTTGTGGATAGTTGTTTAATAGAAGATGGCATCTTGTGGATAGTTGTTTAATAGAAGATGGCATCTTGTGGATAGTTGTTTAATAGAAGATGGCATCTTGTGGATAGTTGTTTAATAGAAGATGGCATCTTGTGGATAGTTGTTTGGTAGAAGATGGCATCTTGTGGATAGTTGTTTAATAGAAGATGGCATCTTGTGGATAGTTGTTTGGTAGAAGATGGCATCTTGTGGATAGTTGTTTGATAGAAGATGGCATCTTGTGGATAGTTGTTTAATAGAAGATGGCATCTTGTGGATAGTTGTTTGATAGAAGATGGCATCTTGTGGATAGTTGTTTAATAGAAGATGGCATCTTGTGGATAGTTGTTTAATAGAAGATGGCATCTTGTGGATAGTTGTTTGGTAGAAGATGGCATCTTGTGGATAGTTGTTTAATAGAAGATGGCATCTTGTGGATAGTTGTTTGGTAGAAGATGGCATCTTGTGGATAGTTGTTTAATAGAAGATGGCATCTTGTGGATAGTTGTTTAATAGAAGATGGCATCTTGTGGATAGTTGTTTGATAGAAGATGGCATCTTGTGGATAGTTGTTTGATAGAAGATGGCATCTTGTGGATAGTTGTTTGGTAGAAGATGGCATCTTGTGGATAGTTGTTTGATAGAAGATGGCATCTTGTGGATAGTTGTTTAATAGAAGATGGCATCTTGTGGGTAGTTGTTTAATAGAAGATGGCATCTTGTGGATAGTTGTTTGGTAGAAGATGGCATCTTGTGGATAGTTGTTTAATAGAAGATGGCATCTTGTGGATAGTTGTTTAATAGAAGATGGCATCTTGTGGATAGTTGTTTGGTAGAAGATGGCATCTTGTGGATAGTTGTTTAATAGAAGATGGCATCTTGTGGATAGTTGTTTGGTAGAAGATGGCATCTTGTGGATAGTTGTTTAATAGAAGATGGCATCTTGTGGATAGTTGTTTAATAGAAGATGGCATCTTGTGGATAGTTGTTTGGTAGAAGATGGCATCTTGTGGATAGTTGTTTGGTAGAAGATGGCATCTTGTGGATAGTTGTTTAATAGAAGATGGCATCTTGTGGATAGTTGTTTGTTAGAAGATGGCATCTTGTGGATAGTTGTTTGTTAGAAGATGGCATCTTGTGGATATAGAAGATGGCATCTTGTGGATAGTTGTTTGATAGAAGATGGCATCTTGTGGATAGTTGTTTGATAGAAGATGGCATCTTGTGGATAGTTGTTTGATAGAAGATGGCATCTTGTGGATAGTTGTTTGATAGAAGATGGCATCTTGTGGATAGTTGTTTGGTAGAAGATGGCATCTGGTGGATAGTTGTTTGATAGAATATGGCATCTTGTGGATAGTTGTTTGATGGAAGATGGCATCTGGTGGATAGTTGTTTGATAGAAGATGGCATCTGGTGGATAGTTGTTTGATAGAATATGGCATCTGGTGGATAGTTGTTTGATAGAAGATGGCATCTGGTGGATAGTTGTTTGATAGAATATGGCATCTTGTGGATAGTTGTTTGATAGAAGATGGCATCTTGTGGATAGTTGTTTGATAGAAGATGGCATCTGGTGGATAGTTGTTTGATAGAAGATGGCATCTTGTGGATAGTTGTTTGATAGAATATGCCCTCTTGTGGATAGTTGTTTGATAGAATATGCCCTCTTGTGGATAGTTGTTTGATAGCAAATGCCCTCTTGTGGATAGTTGTGTGATAGAAAATGCACTCTTGTGGATAGTTGTTTGGTAGAAGATGGAATCTTGTGGTTAGCATAGGATTCATGACAAAGCACAGACAAACATTTGGACATGCAAAAATGTGACCCAGCACCACGAAAGGGACATTAAGTGTCACAATGACCATTCTGAGAAAATGGCACAGTTAGAAACTTCAGACATTTCTCTTTCAAATGATATAAGAACCATTCTTGTAACATTTTTCGCTTTAGAGTTTTGAGCATTTAAATTTGGTAGGGTGACTGTCGGCGATTTTGAGAAATCACAGTCTAAAGTTTAGCCAACCTGTAGAAAATGCATCAATCTACTCATTTTAAAGCACTTTTTGTGAGTATTTACAAGCCATAACAAAGACTGTCTTTTATAAATATGAAATATGAGATGTTCGAGAGCACGAAAATACGCATAGCTCAAAATTGATTCTAAAAAAATGAGATTTTTTACTTTGCAAGCATGTTGTGAAAAACTAGCTCAGCGACTTAATGTCCTTTTCGTGGTGCTGGGTCACAAATACAGACTGTGGCATATACTCTGGGCTTGGCCATGGCAACATACAAAGTGGAATGCCATAGGTAGAGATGAAGATATCAAAAACTGTGGAAAAGCAGACAATGTTGTCACAATACTGAGGCCAACAAAGAGTTGAGTTGGAAGGCTTAACATGATAGAGAGGTGTAGATTTTGATGCATTCTCTTTCAGATCAGTATCCTTTGAAAGCGTGGGTATGGGTAGAAATTGGTGTTAGAATAGAAATATTTACACTTTAACTTCAGTATTTTCAATGTCTGAGTTTTGTTTATAAGACTAGAAAATGATTCTGTTTCCCCCCTATAATTGTATGGTTAAATTTCAAGATGGAGGATGAAGAATGGTTGTCGTATTTATTTGGAAATGATATGTGTGAATATGGTTTGAGGCATTTGTTGAAGCTATTTTGTAGTCTTTGTTAAAATAATATATTTATTATAAACCAGATACGAATCTATGCACATTCGTCAAAGTACAAAGTAAAACATAAGACGAATCAAACAATGACAGAGACAACACTTATAACCAAACGTTTTGGAAAGAGACAAGAGTCAAGAACAACAAAATAAACAAAACTTTAAAGACCAACTCTTTCCAAACGATTATAACAAACAGAAGGCAACTAAACCAAGGCAACTTAACAGACTTTACCTTTCCTTAACAGGTCCCTCGTGTCGCAGTGAAACGGACAGAGGACTGACTGGTGGGACAACAGAAAGCTGCACGTGCCTCGAGGCTGACCCCAGATCACCAACACCTGCACACACACACACACACACACAAGAAAGGAAGAAAAATAATGAAAATGCATTAATTGAAAACTTAATAGAACACATTGATTTCACAGGACAAAAAAGGTAGGTCTTCTTCTTCTTCTTCTTCTTCTTCTTCTTCTTCTTCTTCTGCGTTCCCATAAAGGGTAACGTACGCATGTGTTCGGTTTTCGGTTTTCAATGGTCTCCCCGCTGCGTACAGTCAACATATTCCGATTTCGGAGGAGCTCAAATGAGAACAATTATTTGGAAGATTTAAGAACAAAGATGCAGGACAATGGGCCAATAAGTCAGAAAGATAGTAGATGACAGAAAGCAAAGAGAAAAGACAGAGTCAAAGAGAGAGGTAGGTCAGAGGAAGTTACAAGCACAGAACTTCAAGAAGGTTGGGGAGCTATTTTTACGATAGACCCCCCGGTATCCCCACGGGGAGAGACTCGTGGAGGGAGCGGGGTCGTCCAGCTCCCCGTATGGAGGCACGAGGCATCCACCCACTGCCCCCAAAAAGGTAGGTATAAGCCGCCTTGTTCGGAGAAAAATTAACAGTGAAAACTTAGTTTATTATAATATACAGTTCAAAAACACACATGATACAGAAGCTGTCTGCTTTCTATACACTTTCTGAGATAATCCAGGTTAGTGGCCTTTCCATCTGTTCATAATGATAAACATTATCATTGTCTGTGTCAACTACTAACATCGTCTGTGGCACACTATTAACATTATTGTGAAGTTTTATACCAAGAGGACTTTTCCATAGCCTACTAGCTTATCGAAAGGATTCAGGTCCAAAGATCTTTCTAAAGAAAAAACCACATTATTTACCGCAACTGTCACTCATTCAAATTCGCGACACGTGTGTGTGTGTGTGGGGGGGGGGGGGGGCATGATTGGTGGTGTTATAGACATTACTGTTCATAACCTTGAAGCCCTCATAAATAAAACAACTTGAAATTGACTCTCCTTTTTTAACAATAATCATTGCACCATTCCAACGCTGCATCATAATTATATCACATGAACAATTCCAATATTAGAAGTTCTAAAGTTTTGCTGCTGCTGCTGCTGCTACTGCTATTGCAGCTGTTGTTGTTGTTGTTGTTGTTGCTACTGCTGTTATTGCTGTCATTGATTATTTATGAAATAAAAACGATTATTTAAATTATATCTAAACACCCCCGAAGCAAAACACACTCAAGCATACAAGTAGTTTCAAGTAGTTTCTGGCGTAACGCGAACAGAAATATTTGCTATCGTTTCCAGGTACTAAACTGCTTCACACCTGGAGCGACGACTTGCCAGCATTGCAGGTAACGGCAGTAAACACCAGCACATCTTTTCTCGGCCCGTCTCCCTCCCACAATCAATTGGATTCCGACCCCCATTCTGGCAATGGCACCCGAGAGCAAACCCACCCACACCGCCCACCCTTCAACCAGCACCCCCATCCTCGCTTTCCCCCTTCCCCGTTGACAAGCGAGATGATAGCAGAGATGTACAAAGTCGACCGGTACGGGCTTTGTTTCCAATTAGCCTAGCCCCAGTCTGGCACGTCACCTAGCTCAGACTGACGAATTTTGTATTCACTGACAGTTACGTGGCGATATAAGGGGAACTAAGTAGTGTGCGCAAAGCAGTTGAAGGTTAAAGTCTTTGAGAGAGAGAGAGAGAGAGAGAGAGAGAGAGAGAGAGAGAGAGAGAGAGAGAGAGAGAGAGAGAGAGAGAGAGAGAGAGAGAGATTCAAAATCAAACGGTTTAATGTACATAGGCCTTGGACCCTTATACAAACCAGAATAAATAATAATAATAATAACAATAATAATAATAATAATAATCATAATAATAATAATAATCATAATAATAATTTTATTTATTATTATTATTATTATTATTATTATTATAGTAATGATGATGATGATGATGATAAAACAAACAAAACACGCAAACAAACACATGAACAAACATACACGAAAAGTGTGCCTGCGAACTTAATACACTTATTTATAGAAATATGCATAGAGATGCCCAGTCGCGAAATACGTAGCATACTTACGGTATTGTTCAAAACAGCATAGTATGTACAGCATTTAACGGGTACAAAAAACAGCAATAATCAAATCATTGATAACGGTAGTAGTAGTCTAATAGCAATACTCATCAGGAACACTTAGTAGGCAATATGTCAAATTAACAAATCTGAACATTCGCGTCTGGGTGCCTTTTCTCGTGAACAGGAAAAACACCGAAGGCATTAATTATGCTAGCATTATATATGTTACGCCCAATCCGTGAAATTGCCTATTTCATGAAATGGGCAAGATGCTTTGCCTAATTTATGAAATGGACAATGTATATCACATTTTTCAATCCCCATTCACACAGGCATTTATTAAGATTGATTCAATGGTATCACACTTTTCTACATTGTATGTGCACCCCTATCCTGCCCCCCAACTCGACCAGATGCTAAGCTGGGGCATGCCTGAGCCACATGTTGAAACAAACGTTTTATCAAATTAAGTCTGAATAAAATAATTTAACTCATCTACAGATGATATTTCTCATTCGTTTGAACCAATTCTTGATCTATGTGTGCTAATGAACAAGAACTATTTTTCATTCATATTGCTTTTCTCAATTGCAAGTTATAAATTGGCTATTTCACGAACTGCGCAAACCATTTTGCCCATTTCATGAAAAGGGCAATTTCATGGAT
>CM065684.1:21921789-21926789 GCA_017654935.2 Phymorhynchus buccinoides
GTCACAACAATTATGAGTACGAGTACAGTTACTAATCAAAGCGTTTGGGGTAGCAATAAGTTAGTACACTCGGTACATAAATGAAATTGAGAAAGAAAGAAATGGAGATGGGGGGGGGGGGCGAAAGAGAGAGAGAGAGAGAGAGAGAGAGAGAGAGAGAGAGAGAGGGGGGGGGAAGGAGATGGGAGGTCTGATTCGGTGATTCCCACTCAATTGTCTAGAAAGATTTCTACACTCAGCCCTGAAGCAAACAACAACAACAACAACAACCAGAGAGAGAGAGAGAGAGACAGAGAGAGAGAGAGAGAGAGAGAGAGAGAGAGAGAGAGAGAGAGGGACGCACAGACAGACGTACAGGGGCTAAAAACGTTGAACAGAGAGGGAAAGAGACAGAGAGGGAAAGAGACAGAGAGGGAAAGAGACAACAGAGAAAAACAGAAAAGCCAATAACAAAACAGAGAAAGACTGAAATAAAGGCAGGAATAGGAAGAATAAAAAGTAACACATAGAATCAGAAAGACAAAAAAAAAACCACATAAAATTAGGAAAGCAAGAAATCACTTCTTTTTTATTAACCCTTTCACCGCCAAAGTCGCATTTTTGCACCACAATGATTTAACATCCATGTCACTAAAAGGCATCAAATTGGGGTCTATTATCCAAAGACCCTGTTGTCTTAGTTTTGGGAAGTAAGGATAGACCGTATTTTATATATGTCACAGAAGAATCCCCAATACTGCAGATGGATTTTGTTCTCTATCCAGGTAAATTTAATGGAAATTTTTGGTTGAAATATGGTTGGCGGTGAAAGGGTTAAACATTGTGTCAAAATGCACCTGTTTGAGTTAAGCAACAACCGACATCCTCAACGTTTCCAAACCATTCCTTCTGTACCTGCCAAAGCTGTTAGTGAAAGAAAACAAATCGTGCCAACAGATTCCACAGACATTTAATACAAATAAATGAATCAGCAGGGCAGACTATGCTTAAGACTTCCCACCCGACTTTGTACGTGTACAATGGTTGGTGTGAAGTATGTGAAAACAAAATGTTCAATACAAATTTTAAAAAGGGGAAAGGATCGAAGCATAAACAATCTGGAAAGGTTTTATTCCTAAAGGTTTAGACTTTAACAGATTTCCCTCCTGGCGATTATTTATTATTGTGTACAAACTATGAATTACTTTTCTTCATCTCCCTCTCCCGCCTCTCTTTCTCCCCTCCCCCCTCTCTCTCTCTGTCTCTTTCTTTCTATTTCTCCCTCTCTCTCTCTCGCTCTCTCTCTCTCTCTCTCTCTCTCTCTCTCTCTCTCTCTCTCTCTCTCTCTCTCTCTCTCTCTCTCTCTCTCTCTCTCTCTCTCTCTCTCTCTCTCTCTCTCTCTCTCTCTCTCTCTCTCTCTCTCTCTCTCTCTCTCTCTCTCTCCCTCAGACCGTCCTCTTTCTTTATCTGAGTCTAGTTTCTCTAGATTACGGTCGCCCCGCGAATAACTGTTACGCCGAACGGAGTCTAAGAAACACTTTAGAAAACAATTTCAGATTTTTTTTTTACAAACTCTTGTCTGATTGGTCCCCCCAATAGTATTATTTTAACCAAACATGAATGGACCAATCAACAGCTAGAAATGCATTAACCCCCTACAAGTCACGTGATAGTTCCGGATAGTTCGCGGCTTGCTCGCTTGCTGGGAAGAAGAACAAAACGCCACGCGAACTATCGGCAAACGAAGGGCGTTTCTTAGACCGTTTTTGCCGATTTGAGCGAGCGCAACGTGACGTTAGCCCTTGTGAAACGGTCCCCAGGTCTGTTCTCTCTAAGGACCCTGCGCTCGCCCTCAAAAGGGTCCCCCGGTTGATTGATGCGTACAGAATTGTTCTGACGAGGGGCTTGACCAGTACAGCAATGCATCGCGAACTCAATCACTACGTTACTAATAGCATTAACATATAATCGTGTGCTCGGACCCCCTGAAATGCCTCGCTCGCTTTCTTCCTCTTCCTCCTCTATCATAATGTGAACCCCACTTGGGAAGAGCTTGACCCTTGATATGAAGGTCTACAAAGCGGCGGTGGTCACTAATGCTAGGAAGCCTCGCGCGCTGTCTGCTATCTTGTCATTGCGATATCTGGTCAAGTGTCAAAGACGATATGCCGAAATAGAAGAGTGACCAGGAATGAATGCACATAATAGCATTATAATCTGATTGTCCGTTCTGTCACACACATCAAGTAGATCATCTTTCGAGTTAGGCGGTGGGCTGTTAATCAGTTTGGGGTTTCCATGGAAAATGTCAGGTCTCCAACGCCTCAGGTCAGGAATACGGTGGGAGACAGTTGGAACCTCCAGTGCAAACCTCCGCCAGGGAGGTACTTATTGTCAAAGACTGGTGGTGGTGGTCTGGAAACCATTTAGCAAGAGACCCATATATAACCATATAATTATACAGTACTAATCATTAGCATCATGAAGGGAATGCAGTGGGAGATATTTGAAACCTCCAGTGCAAACCTCCGCCAGGGTGGAACTCACAGGTTCAAAGACCTATCGTCGGAAAACCGCTCATTAGAACCCCCAATAATCATACATATTCTTCCGACACATTCTGATTTCGTAGGAGCTGAAAGGAAACAAAATATTTAGAAGATTGTTTTGAAAGAAAGGCAGGAGAATGGGCCAATAAGTCAGAAAGATAGTAGATGATAGTAAGCAAAGGGAAAAGACAGAGTCAAAGAGAGTGACAGATTGGAGGAAGTTACAAGCACAGAACTTCCAGAAGGTGGGGGAACTATTTATACAAAAGACCCCCCGGTATCCCCACGGGGGAGTGTGTTTACAATGTATGGACGGAGAGTTAGTTGTCTATCTTTATTTATTGATTCGTGATGAACAAAGAGAACTAACAACGCCCAAGTTGGCAGCTGGTAATATTTGGGACATGTATTGAACTTTCTTTTGTCGTATACACAATCACGGACGGATTCGTCTAATAATCTCCAAGACTCGTCGTTTCTGTGCATTGAGACAAATGACATTGCTATGGTCGTACGTCTGACCTCTCGACCTTACTCGCGGTGTATTGCATGGCAAGGTCATCCTTTAATTAAGGTCAGTGGGAAAGCACCGGGCAGTCACTGACCACAACATGCCGTACCCTTCATTCATTCCGGTGCATTCTGCCCTCACTGTACAGACATTCACGAGATAAATAAACGAGAGGCAAAGCCTTCAAGGCTCACTCGAACAGGAACATGTGGGACAACAACAAACAAAGATTGAGGGGGGTGTTTAAAGTACAAGATTGCCAATGAAATTTTAAAGTACAAATGAAACTATCGTTAATGGATACAACAACAACAACAACAAAAAGTGCCCGTGCCGAGAATCGGACCCAGAACCATTGGCATGACAGACAAACACTCTACCAATGAGCTATCGAGGCTTTCAGTGTTGATGAGTTTCTTAACTCATGTTGCCTGTTGAATACTCTCTAACCCACTAGCCTAAAATGTTATCTGTTTGTTATATGTTTACAGTGTTGTTTTAAATATTTAGTTATTCAAATCATTATTGTTTGAAAGCTTGCATAGACATATATATGTGTGCACAGTTTGAACAATGTATGCCCTCTATTTCCCGAGAAAATGCCAACGTTAAAGTTTGGAGATTAGACCACGGACGCAACACACACACACACACACACACACACACACACACACACAGACAGAGAGAGAGAGAGAGAGAGAGAGATGTGTGGAGAGAGAGAGAGAGAGAGAGAGAGAGAGAGAGAGAGAGAGAGAGAGAGAGAGAGAGAGAGAGAGAGAGAGAGAGAGAGAGAGAGAGAGAGAGAGAGAGAGAGAGAGAGAGAGAGAGAAGCCGAACAACTATCATACTATAGACTCACTTCGTGTTAACGAAGCCAAAAATTGACACAGCCTCTTAGTGTGGCATTCTCTCGCCCTCCAGGCTTTCTCTGTTTTCCCTATTGGCACAGGCATGACGCATTCTGGTGTTTGTGCCTACCGTTCATTACGAACATTATTAATACTGTAAAGTCGAAACAAAGGCCCGTAGTTAGTCCCCGAGCCGAAAGTTCGGGGAGCTATTGTTTTTGTC
Source organism: Phymorhynchus buccinoides (assembly GCA_017654935.2). NCBI lineage: Eukaryota > Metazoa > Mollusca > Gastropoda > Neogastropoda > Raphitomidae > Phymorhynchus > Phymorhynchus buccinoides. The sequence goes on from CM065684.1 coordinate 21,925,900, forward strand.
TGGTCCGTCCGTCCGTCCGGTGTCCGTCCGTCCGTCCGGCGTGCCTCCGTCCGTCCGGCTATTCGTCCGTTTTTCTCAAAAACTATTCAGTCTATCATAATCAAATTTGGTATACTAGTTTGCCAAGATGCAAGCTATCCACCGATGTATTTAGTTTTACATTAAGGTCAAGGTCGCGCCAATTACGGGGTTCAAACCCCGAAACATATAATCGCTAATATCTTGCGAAGTTTTGCATGTATTTTAATGCAGTTTTTTTCACAACATTTCTTGATGAATGGTCTATAACACAGTTGTCATGAATGTTTCTGTGCGCGCGTGTGCGCATGATCGCGCGCGCTCAAATCACGGGTCCGAACCCCAAGGCTATATATAAACAAGCGCGAAATCACAATAGTTTGTGGCATGCGGTCTATTTTTACCACTCCAATCATGAGTTACCTCCCCTGGCTTTTCAATAATTTTAATCTGTAAACCAGAATGTTATCTCTGCACCATTTCGTAACTTTTTATATCTTTTGGAAAACATTTAAAACTATGTATCCTACTTATACTCATCAAAAGAAGCACCGCATACTCGTCGTGTCTGTTGTAGTGTCTGTATTACATATGTTTATTATTTTGTACGCTTTTAATATACATCATTTTAAAGAGCGGCCAGAAGTGTAGCCTCGATTTGAAGTGACGCGAATGTTCAGACAACTGATCGCTTCTCAGCCTTTTGGCTAAGACAGTGATTCAGGAACATAAATTTTTGTTTATACCTGGTTGGTTTGTTCAGCCCGTCGTACATGGCGAAAGCCGATACGCGACGTTAAACTGAACTTCCATTTGAAGTGCGACAATTTTGTCAAAATGTGCGACAATTTTGGAACGACAGACCGACCGAC
>CM065684.1:21934289-21936789 GCA_017654935.2 Phymorhynchus buccinoides
CACACACACACACACACACGCACACACACACAAGCACACACGCACACACACACACACACACACATACACATGCACACACAAGCACACACACACACGCGCACACACACGTGCACACACGCACACACACACACACACACACACACACACACACACACACACACACACACACACACACACACACACACACACAAACACACTCACACACAAGGACAGACACAAAATCAGACAGAGACAGACAGAGACATAACAGGCAGACAGAGAGAGAGGGGGGGGGGGGCAGACAGAGTGAGGGGGGGAGAAAAAGAAAGAGACACATAGGCAGAGAGAGAGAGAGAGAGAGAGAGAGAGAGAGAGAGAGAGAGAGTGAGAGAGAGAGAGAGAGAGAGAGAGAGAGAGAGAGAGAGAGAGAGAGAGAGAGAGAGAGAGAAGAGAGAGAGAGAGAGAGAGAGAGAGAGAGAGAGAGAGAGAGAGAGAGAGAGAGAGAGAGAGAGAGAGAGAGAGAGAGAGAGAGAGAGAGAGAGAGACAGAGACACAGAGAGAGAGAGAGAGAGAGAGAGAGAGAGAGAGAGAGAGAGAGAGAGAGAGAGAGAGAGAGAGAGAGAGAGAGAGAGAGAGAGAGAGAGAGAGAGAGAAGCGATTGTCGGGAACTATCAAATAATCAAATAGAAAACAATGGGGGGTGGGACACATTGATATTCATATATATATATATATATATAAACAAGAGTCTTTCTCAAAGACGAAACAGCTGTCTTTGCATAGGCATTGTCTATCTCTCTCTCTCTATATATATATATATATATATATATATCATGAAAGAAAAATCTCAGTGAATAGCCAGCTCCGTACCCCTACTCTGAAGGACTAAAAAAAGTTAGTGCATTTGAAATGCAGAATAGTTTGCTTTGATAAAGCTTTTCTGTGTCCAATGTCTTTATTTGTGAACCTCAGAAACAAAACCAGTTAACAAAAAATGATAGCTACACCTAATGTTCTTTTTACAAAAAATCTAAAAAATAATAAAAAATAATTAAAAAAATCAAAGCAAACTATTCTGCATTTCAAATGCACTAACTTTTCAGTCCTTCAGAGTAGGGGTACGGAGCTGGCTATTCACTGAGATTTTTCTTTCATACTATTTTTATCCTTAATTTGGATACCATCTCAGTAGTTGGCCCTCCCTAGTCATGTCTATTAGGTTTTGAAATTAAAATTTCAGAACATTATTATTTTGTTCATTTTACATAAGATTTTCATAAGATTTTTACTATTTCTGGTTTAACTTTGTGCTGGTTTGCTTTTATTATGGATTTTCGATTTGATGCAAAGAGGACACCATTCTCTTGTAGAATGTCTTTTTTGCTCGGGTTGGCATCCACTGGACAGTCAAATTGCAGGCCGATCATGCAAACTGATGAGATCTTCTCTGTAGGTCGAAACAGCTGTCTTTGCATAAGGCACTGTCCCTCCCCCATTGGGAAAAAAAGTAAATCAGCACAATTTATATAATTTTTTTTTTGTTTATTTTTTTATTTTTTGAACACGGAACATTACTCAAAGTTAACGTTAACTGGTTTTGTTTCTGAGGTTCACAAATAAAGACATTGGACACAGAGCAAACTTTATCAAAGTAAACTATATATATATATATATATATATATATATATATATATATATATATATATATATATATAGAGAGATAAGAGAGAGGAGAGAGAGAGAGAGAGAGAGAGAGAAGAGAGGAGAGAGAGAGAGAGAGAGGAGAGAGAGAGAGAGAGAGAGAGAATGATGGTAATGCTACAGTAAGGGGGAGATGGAACGGAGAAGACGTGGCACAGAAAGAGACAGACAGACAGAAAGACCGACAAACAAAGTGATTAAAAAGAGACACCGCAGAAAGAGATTTCATAATGTTTTCTAAATGACTCACCATCCATTTCCAAGGTGATGCGCTGCAGTAAACAGCACCAAGGAAGACGACATAACGTGTAAACAACTCCCCATCATTTGCGTGTGGTCTTTAACCCTTTCAACGCCAAAGTCGCATTTTAGCACCACAGTGATTTAACACCTATGTCACTAAAAGGCATCAAATTGGGGTCTATTATCCAAAGGCCCTACTGTCTTAGTTTTGGGAAGTAAGGATAGACCTTATTTTATATTTTATGCCACAGAACAATCCCCAATACTGTAGATGGATTTTGTTCTCTACCCAGGTAAAGTTAATGGAAATATTTGGCTGAAATATGGCTGGCGGTATGGCTGGCCATTTTTCAGCCAAAAAATACCATTAAACTTACCTGAATAGAGAGAGAGAAAAACAAAATCTGAAATATTGCAAATTCCTCTGTGACATGCATAACATTAGGTCTATCCTTACCTCCCAAAATTACGAAAATAGGGTCTTCAGATAACATGCCCTGATTTGAAGCTTTTTTTTAGTGACATGGGTGTTAACCCTTTCACCGCCATTAGTCGAATTTATGCACCACAATGATTA
>CM065684.1:21944289-21946789 GCA_017654935.2 Phymorhynchus buccinoides
TTCTTGTGACAACTACTTTTCACTTTTCTAGGCGAATCGGTGCCATAAATAACTTTGGTAAAAAGGGGGTTAATTACGAGAAGTTCCTTCCCCTTATTCATTTCACTATATCCTCTCTCTTAGCCTCACTATTTCATAAAATATATAATGTACACCCACATTAGGCATTGAAACGACAGAACACTAAAACGTTATTGAAGAGAACATTATGAATTTTGTTTTCATCAAACCGAATTATATAATACTATATTCTTGTGGCTGGTTTTACCATAGCCGATGAGGTTTAACTGAGGCGTGGTTACCGTGTACACCTATCTGTATTGCTTAAAAACTATGGGGGGGGGGGGGAACACTTTACTGGTGTTGTACTGCCTCCGGGTATTGCCTCCAGAATTGTTCCCACAATCAAAACAATATCTACAAATGTCCCATAAAATGTGTCTGTATTTCAGACCACAGAGGACCGTAAAACAGGGACTTATTCGTCAGTGGGTCGTTCCACAGTATGAAATTGGGATTCAGTTATCACATTTTTGACTTTTCTCGTGACCATTCAACACCACCACCAGATCACGTGTCAAAATCACGGGTTTCACGTGTTTTCCCTCTTATAGCTGGTAGGAAACCTTGGGGTTTTCTGGGCAGGTTTGACTCCCATACAAATGCCCGCCCAAATTGAAAACGAAACATCCTTTTAAAAGAGCAGCCTTCGTTTTCAAGTTGGGGGCATTTCTATATGGGTCACAGCTTCTTTACCCAGAAAGAAACCAAGGGACTTAATCGTGGTGGGTCAGTGTATCTTTAAGAGGACCAATGAGGCCTGGCTGTGATTAAGTCCCTTGTTTTTTATGGGTCGGTGTGGCCCACATTCAGACGTTCCTCGTATACGATCGAGGCTGCTCTTTAAAGTGATGTCTCGTTTTCGTGCAAGAGGCAATTTGTATGGGAGCAACACTTGGTCAAAATAAGATTTATTACCAGCTATAAGAGGGAAAACACGTGAAAACCGTGATTTTGACACCGTGACGTACTCAGGTCTTTTAAAAAAGGAAATACCCGAGAGAAAGTGAGTCAGAAGACATGGGGGTAAGACCACCGGGAGAGTGAAATAGTCTACCTGCCACGTGTCACGTGCACTTTCTTTACTTACTAATGGAAACTCGCAGCAATTAGTGTGTTTTATCATTTGCCAGTAGCCTTCTCCTAACTTTCTACCAGACCCGTGAATGGTCAAGCCATTGAATAAACTCTTCTCTCTTTTGTTCAAGTACCACAGAACAGGAAAGACATACAGACAGAAAACTGACCGACAGAACATTAGGTGAATACATTTCTGGGTTATCTATAATTAATATCTATAATCTGGGTTATATATACATTTTGTATATAATTATGTACTTTTCTATATTCTACTCATGCAAACTTTATGTACGCTCGTCATGTTCTGATTGTATAAGATAATGAATATTCTATGTTGTATTTGTATTGAATATATAAAGCGCTTAGAGCCCTAAATCAGAGAATTATTATTATTATTATTATTATTATTATTATTATCTGTGTCAGTATAATAATTATGAACAACGGCGTGTTCCAGTCGCCACAGCCTAAACTACTAAACTGATCGTATTGAAACCAGGCAGGATAATCGTTTTCTTGATCAACGGTGAGGTGAACGATACCCATTACTCCAGATTACCATTCATCCCTTGTTTGAACAAGAAACACCCGAAGGTGCTGCTGGGACCCAGAGATGCACTGGCCCCCACCTGCCCTACCAGCACACGAGCAGGCCCGCACTCTTCTTCGTTCTTGAACGATTTATCAAAATGAAACTAACTTCACTTTCAAGTCTGTTTATATAGGCCCGAAAAAAACACGCCTCGTAATTTGGCTTCTATTTCTAAGAATCCGTTTATATATAAGATACAATGCGTTTATTAGCTCGTTGCGCTTTTCATCTGCTATTGGAGCACACGTTCCACACATTCTGAGAAACAATCGTGGAAGAGGGATACGTTAGAATTTAAAGATGCACAGGCGCGTCACGATTAAGTCCCTTGGGGTTTTTTCTGGGTAGCTGTGACCCACATAGAAATGTCCCCATGTTCAAATTGAGGCTGCTCTTTAAAATGATGTATCGCTTTGAATTTGGGAGGTATTTGTATGGTAGTGAGACCTGGTCAAAACAAGATTTATTTCCAGCTATAAGAGGGAAAACACGCGAAACCCGTGATTTTGACACATGATCTGGTGGGTCTTTTAAGTGAGAGAAAAGGATGAAACAGGGGATACATTTTAGGGGTGGTTGGGGATTGGGTCACTGAGGGAGGAAGGGGGTGGGGGAGGGAGTATGGATGGCAAGAGGGAAACGGGAGAATGGAGGGGGGGGGGGGGGGGGGATTGGAAGAGATGTAACAGCTAAGAATCTTGACGCTGGAAATAAAGAGACGATGCAGCAGATATAGATAAGGCAAAGTGAACAGTGTTGTTGTTTGTT
>CM065684.1:21956789-21961789 GCA_017654935.2 Phymorhynchus buccinoides
GAGCATGGGTTATCCGGGAACACATTTTAAAATATGGGTGGGTAATCTCTTGCCTTCAAAAATGTAATAAACATTACTTAACCCAATCTTGAATACTTAAAATAATAAACAATTTGAAGTAGCCTAAAACTAGTAAAACTAGTACCAGTAATCTTCCTTTGCGAGGGTTTGCGTCTTGTTGATGTTTTCGATTTGCAGTAGGTGCTCAGAAAATTCTGCAACATCTCTGAAAAGGCCGAAAAGGGCAAGATGGCGATTTAATTCAAACTTCTATTCCAGTCCATCCAATTCCGTATTGCATTATTTCCATAGCATCAGTTTGTATTTGATCTTATCTACCATTATTATCCATCACAATTCAACAGGAAGGCTTTTTGAAAAAAATAGCTGCAACCATTTTATCGTTTCCAGAAGGAGAAAAAAAGGAATCAGGAAAAAAACCTGCCAGTCGCAGAAAGAGTTATCTAATTTTGGCAGAGTTAACTTTTCTCTACAACAACGTTTTACAACAAACAAACAAACAAACAAGCAAGCGGAAAATTGTGCAAAACTTTTGCGAAGCGTTGGGGGGCTGGATAGCATCAATATCAGAAAAAGGGCAGAGTCTGTAAGCAAAACACAAACAACGTGCACAGTGTTAAATTGGGCCTTCTGACTGTTTACCTGCTGAATGAATTTATCTTCAACAACTTCAGTTTACTCGGGGGTCCGTTTTTAGCTTACAAACCCATTTATGTTCCACGAGTTTTTTGCACCATGCTAAGAGCTTTTCTACCCCTTCCAAGACTGTCACGCGTTTTCTTGATTGAAAACTTGAACATGAAACTGGGTTGTGTAAATCTAATATTTCTTCGGGAATTTCAAACACGAGAGAGACCAATTGTGTGTAAATGGGGTGAATGTTTGCCACCTCCACCGCCACCACCACCCTTCCTTCCCCTCTCTCTCTCTCTCTCTCTCTCTCTCTCTCTCTCTCTCTCTCTCTCTCTCTCTCTCTCTCTCTCTCTCTCTCTCTCTGCTCACTTCTCTCTCTCTCTCTTCTCTCTCTCTCTCTCTCTCTCTCTCTCTCTCTCTCTCTCTCTCTCTCTCTCTCTCTCTCTCTCTCTCTCTCTCTCTCTCTCTCTCTCTCTCTCTCTCTCTCTCTCTCTCTCTCTCTCTCTCTCTCTCCTGGCCCTGTTTTCTCTTTCTGTATTTTGTGTCTGTCTCTCTTATGTCTCTGTGTGTGCTTCTCTCCCCCCACCCCGCCCCCCTTTCTCTCTCTGTCCCTATCTCCCTCATGTTTGATTTCATCTCAATTATTATATATATATATAATTGTATATATATATGCATGCTTTACATTGTTTTCGTTTGTTTGTTTTGTGTTCCTACATTTATATATATTTCTATTCTCGCTCGATTCTTTATTGATGTTAGTATTTTGTTTTTCGAGGGCAGGATGAAAAAACCCCAACTTTGTCAGCTTATTATTTAACCCTCAAAAAAGATAATTTTGACTTGACTTCACTTGACACACAGACAGACAGACAGACAGACACACGCACATACGTTTGCGAAATGTTGTTTTGTTGAAGTCTAAATGAATGATAAATACATGATATTGCCAGAATGAAGTGTACTATGGCTTCCTACAATTCCAGAATGCAGACGTATTGCACTATCACTAGTATCAATGCCCCGCAGTTTTGTGGCAAGTCTAAATGTATGATAGTTACATGATATTGCAAGAATGAAGTGTACTATGGCTTCCTACAATTCCAGAATGCAGACTTATTACACTATCACAATAGTGTAAGTGCCCCGCAGTTTTGTGGCACTTATGATAGAACGTGAGGGCAAGACGTTTCCTGCATCGCACTTTATAGACCGTGTGATCGTGCAGATAGGCCTGTTAGACATGCTGGCGAGTTTTATGTGCAATGTTATGCCAGTGAAAGAACCTTCTCTGTTATGCATGGTAAAAAGACTATGCTATAGACAGTGTAGAGTGGCACTGAGGTAAACGCTTTCGCCTTGTGTCAAGTAAACCCGAGTTCGAACCTGGGTACAGGGGATTTTTCCTCTCATTTTGCACTAGGCCTTACGGTCTGAATGTGGAGTCTTTCGGATGAGACGATCAACCGAGGTCCCGTGTGCCCATGCACTTAGCACACGTTAATCCCAGTGGCAACAAAAAAAGTTGTCATTAAATTTTGTTCCAAATTTACCCACCCATCCCTTTTCCTTCCTCATCCGTCACACAAAAACCGCATGCAAAAACGAAATGGGTGGCGCGCCTCTGGCTGCGACGCGCTCTCCAGGTGGGAGCAACCCGAATTTCACAGATACCGAAAATTTAATAAATAAAGTACAAAAGAATAAATATTGAAAACCACCACAAAATCTGTATGCGAATTCTACACATCCAGGACGAAGGAAACCCATCGATGGTTTTTGTTGTGCTAAACTACTTTCGAAAATGAGACGCGTGTGTGGCAGCTATTGGGTCCCTACACGCACGCACGCACACGCACACGCACACGCACACACACACACACACACACACACGTGCGCGCGCGCGCGCGTACACACACACACACACACTTCTTTGGTTCCTTCTTTGTCTTTTTTTGCGGCCTGATTCGCTCGTTCGTATAATTCTTGTAAATCATTCCAGCAATTATTTCCGTAAATGTAAGTACAATGTTTTACAATGCTTTTTTTTACCTTATTATATCTTGTGACTGTTTTTATCACGGGTATATACAATATTTAGTGGGTGCGTATGTTACACTTGACTAAATAAGTCATTACTAAGCCTGAATAGAAGTAGACCCCAACTTTAGAACTTCCACAAGCCACACCTCTCCTTTTGAGTACAGCGTGTCTTCCCCTCTCCCTATCCATCAGACGTGTTTCGCTTAGGGGAAGACGGGGTAAAAAGCGCATGGGCGGGTAAGAAGCCCACCCCAATTATCTCATGAAATGAAGCAAATTTCAGTCTCATTTTGCCCATGAGACGAAACGCTCGTCTCATGGGCAAAATGACGCTCGTGCCCATGAGACGAGCGTTTCGTCTCATGGGCAAAATGAGACTGAAATTTGCTTCATTTCATGAGATAATTGGGGTGGGCTTCTTACCCGCCCATGCGCTTTTTACCCCGTCTTCCCCTATATATAAAAAACACACACTTGTCCAGCCCCCAGCCCCAGCCAATTTGTCACAAGCAAAATAGGAAAAGAAAAGACCAGTAGCATCCATTTCATCGTGGTATCTTCCTGTCAATCTCCTTCCACACTTCATTGTCTGGCGATTTCTCAAAACACCGTGTCCCCATAACTTTCCCCCAACACTCGTCGTGTGATCCTTTGGGTGATATATCTCAGCGAGCGGCCATAATACTGACACGTGATCTGTTCTAGCCAATCACCGCCTGTCTTTTGTGTTTTTATACAGGCAAGGGTGTAGAATAATGAGTATAAATCTGACTAAACTCATAGCTTCGAGTTCACCGTTTAAATCTCTATACTTTCAAATGCCTCATATGGCCATTTGGTCCAGGGGGCGTAAAACTCCTATTTCTCTCTCTCTCTCTCTCGCTTCGAGTTCAATTGGAGTCGAAGTAAACTGTATCGTTTCTTGTTTTTAAACCTATTGGTCAATAAATATTATTGTTGAAATAATATTATGTTCGTGGTTGACCTTATACGATATTTATATTTTTGACTTTGATTTTTAAAAGGGTGATCCTGGAACATTTAATCTTTAACAGCTCAGGCAGCCATAACCTATAATACATTTTAAACTATATTTAAAATAGCCAGCAAATCTTATATATCTACAAGTCGAGCCATGGCACCTTATTTCATATTTGTCCTCCAACTAGTCTGGAACTTTATTCTCTGGAAACTTAAATTCTCCCCTTCCTTTCGCAGCTCTTTATATAGAAATGTTCCACAATGTGTGCCCGGCTGGGCCAAGAGGACGTTAACCCTTTCACCGTCAGCCATATTTCAGCCCCAAAAAATTCCATTAAATGTACCTGGGTAGAGAATGAAATCCATCTGCAGTATTGGGGATTCCTCTGTGACATATCTAAAATAAGGTCTATCCTTACCTTCCAAAACTAAGACAGTAGGGTCTTTAAACCTTAACTTTCCTTCGAATAATAAGTGTTTTCTTACGACCGGGAAACTTAAGTACGCTTTTTGACGACATGAACAGAGTTTTTAGACTTATTCTTTTCTGATGCCTGAACCGCTCTATAACAAGACTTTAAAGACCCACTGACCCGGCTGGATTAAGTCCCTTGGTTTTTTCTGGGTCGGTGTGGCCCACATTCAGACTTACCTCGTATACGATCGAGGCTGCTCTTTAAAGTGATGTCTCGTTTTCAGACTTTCCTCGTATACGATCGAGGCTGCTCTTTAAAGTGATGTCTCGTTTTCGTGCAAGAGGCAATTTGTATGGCAGCAACACTTGGTCAAAATAAGATTTCTTACCAGCTATAAGAGGGAAAACACGTGAAAGCCGTGATTTTGACACGTGACGTACTGGGTCTTTAAATGTTGAGCCAGTTGTTCACAAAGGATTGTTCGTTACCCTGGAAGGCAAAATGTTATTTGACGCAATTTTTATTACTTTATTTTTTACAATGAAGGTGCGGTGTGTTTTTTGGTGGACGGACGTGGGTCGCATTCTTAAAATGATGACAGCAAAACAAGTATTATTAAGTATTAGGTACATTATAGTCACAGTGGCGTCTCTGTGAAATTCGGGTTGCTCCAACCTGGAGAGCGCGTCGCAGCCAGAGGCGCGCCACCCAATTTTAAAAAAGAAATTGCATGCGATTTTTGTGTGACTGATAAGGAAGGAAAGGGGGTGGGTGTAAATTTTGACCAAATGACATCTTTTTCGTTGCCACTGGGTTTAGCCAGAGAGAGCGACTGTGCGCACACGGGACCTCGGTTTATCGTCTCATCCGAAAGACTCCCACGTTCAGACCGTACGGCCTAGTGCA
>CM065684.1:21966789-21969289 GCA_017654935.2 Phymorhynchus buccinoides
AAAACAAAGTAATGAAGAAGAGAAAACAGCAAATAAAATAGAAACAAATGAAACGTTGGTAAAAACGAAGTAATGAAGAAGAGAAAACAGCAAATAAAATAGAAATAAATGAAACGTTGGTGAAAACAAAGTAATGAAGAAGAGAAAACAGCAAATTAATAAAATAGAAACAAATGAAACGTTGGTGAAAACAAAGTAACAAAGAGAGAAAACAGCAAATAAAATAGAAATAAATGAAACGTTGGTGAAAACAAAGTAATGAAGAAGAGAAAACAGCAAATAAAATAGAAATAAATGAAACGTTGGTGAAAACAAAGTAAATTAATGAAGAAGAGAAAACAGCAAATAAAATAGAAATAAATGAAACGTTGGTGAAAACAAAGTAATGAAGAAGAGAAAACAGCAAATAAAATAGAAATAAATGAAACGTTGGTGAAAACAAAGTAAATTAATGAAGAAGAGAAAACAGCAAATAAAATAGAAACAAATGAAACGTTGGAGAAAACAAAGTAACGAAGAAGAGAAAACAGCACATTTTTAAAAAAAAAGAGCATGAAAAACATAAAATATAATATTCAAAAAACACAAAACGAAACGTTGGAGAAAACAAAGTAATGTAGAAAATAAAACAGCAAATAAAAGAGAATCAAAAGAAACGTGGGAGCCAAAGAACAGACCAAAACAATTATGAGAAAAGGAAAAGAATGAAGGGTGATTTATATTAGAAGCTATAAAGTAAGAGGGAGGGAAAAACTAAGATGGAACAAAAACAAAATCATAGCAACATCGAGAACGAATGACAAGGAGGGAGAGGGGAGATAGAACCTGAACATCGATGAACAAAACTGATGGAATAGAAATGCGAGACCAGATACAATTTAAACATTAAACAGCATCATACACGCGCGCACGTACGCACGCACGCACGCACGCACGTACGCACACGCACACACACACACACACACACGCACACGCACACGCACGCACGCACGCACACGCACACGCACGCACGCACGCACGCACGCACACGCACACACACACACACACACACACACACACACACACACACACACACACACAATTTGAGAGTTTGTCTTTGTTGTCGTTTGATTTGTTTTATTAATGTTGTTTTGTTGTTGGGTTGAGTTCTTTGTTGTTGTTGGATTTTTTGCTGCTTGTGGGTTTTTGGGTTTTTGTTTGTTTGTTTGTTTGTTGTTGGGTTGGGTGTTTGTTGTTTTTGTGTGTGGTTGGGTTGGTTGGTGTGGTGTGGGGTTGTTTGTTTTGGGTTTTGGGGGGGGGGGGGCAAACTAACATTCTGTTCTAAATTTTGAAAAGTCGTTTTCCTAAATCTGTTAATGACAGCGTTGTTATCTGTAATCGACGAACATAACAACAAAATACAAAACGTGGTAGTTTCTCATCTCCTGGCACACTCGTATGAATCCAATGTCCTTTAAAAAATATAAATAAATTAAAAGTACGTTAATATCCTGGATAGGTAGTCGTGAGTACGAATTAGACATTCAAAACGCTGATCAATATGTAAATTAGGCTAAACTCCCCCAAAACGATTGGCTGTTCAGACTAATTTACATACTGATCAGCGTTTTGAATGTCTAATTCGAACTCGGGGCATGGGGATCTGAAGCCCATGCATTTCGCTTCACCACTCCAGTACAGTACAGTACACACCCCAACAACATTTTGCATATATATAACAAATTTAAAAAGATGTAATGTGGCCGGTCATCGCCTATTCGTTGTGCAGACTGCTGTGCGTGCAATCGTGACGTTATCTTAACGGGTTAACGCCAGCCATCTCCATAAATTATATTAATTAAACCCTTTGTGCGTTAATATCAGGACCGGACCAAGTGATTAATAAGGGAGGGTTACCGCCAGGGGTCTGCCACCCGCCTCGATAAATCGATCAGGGTTAAACCCTATGCCGAAAAAGATTAAGGGTATCCCAGGCTACTCTCGTAGGCCAAGGTAACCCAGCGTGTGGCCAGGGGATGTCTCAGCAAGGGTGTTCTACCCGAACTGGGCCCCCATTGGATCATGTGGATCCATATTATAGACTGGGGGGTGGTATTGAAAAGTGAAACCTTGAAGATGAGCCAGTACTGAAAGCTGAGACTAGGAGGAGGCCAGGCCAGCTGGGAAGCCATCACGTTGGAGAAAAAAAACAGAAACAAAACGAGATACAGACTCTTATCTGCACGAGCCCAACGAAAAGTAGTACGCTGCACTTTCATAACCAGACACTCATTGCCATTGTATCGTCTTCACCCCGAGAAGACCTTGCAGTCTTCAGGAAGAACGTCCATAAGGGTCGACGACCAATTGGACGATAATCTCACTTTCTTGCCAGGGGTCCTCCCCCCCCCCCCCCCCCCCCCCCCCCCTCTCCCGGGAAGACCCAGTCTTCAGTAACATTGTATACGACGTTAATCGCATCATCACCAGGGTTTCCAGATAGCTTAACCCTTTCACCGCC
>CM065684.1:21974289-21981789 GCA_017654935.2 Phymorhynchus buccinoides
ATTTTGCATCACGTCTACTATGGCAATTACCAGGATTGCGAGGAGAGCCAGTTATCGAGGCAGTTTATCTCTCTCTCTCTCTCTCTCTCTCTCTCTCTCTCTCTCTCTCTCTTTTGTACTCTCAGTTCTTACAGAACGGGAGTACATTGGAATAGGGACGAGGGCTGTGCGTTATCCAGTCTGTGTGTGTGTGTGTGTTGTTCTTCAGTTTAACGTCCTTCCACTAAAAGTGATTCAGACAATATATTGTAGTTTGATGTTGGTGTGGTGAGTGTGAATGGGTGTGTCTGTAAATGTGTGTAAGCATTAGAGTAAGCGATAGGATAGTGACGCAGACCTAATCATACCCCCCCCCCCCCCAAAAAACCCCACCCCCCCCCCAAAAAAAAAACCCCACCCCAAAACATTTAAAGAATATAACCGCTAAATGAACAATGTTAAAGATAAATACTAAGTGAACTACTTAATAAACATTTACAAACTGAATCAAGAACAGAATAATTGTTTAGAATACTGGGTAGAGACAATGGCGTCGATCCATCAATAAAACCATCAATACCCGAATTCTTGAAAAGTTCTCTTGCTAATGGACAATGAATCAGTAAATGACTGACACTCAAGGATTCACCACACATGCATTTAACATTAATACAGTATTTTGTTTTAAATGAATTCAAACGTAGTCTATGTGTGTAGTGTGTGTGTGTGTGTGTGTGTGTGTGTGTGTGTGTGTGTGTGTGTGTTGTGTGTGTGTGTGTGTGTGTGTGTGTGTGTGTGCGTGCGTGTGCGTGTGCGTGCGTGTGCGTGCGTGTGCGTGTGTCTCTCTCTCTCTCTCTCTCTCTCTCTCTCTCTCTCTCTCTCTCTCTCTCTCTCTCTCTCCTCTCTCTCTCTCTCTGCTCTCTCTCTCTGTGTGCGTGTGTGTCTGTGTGTGTGGGGGGGGGGGGTCTGTGTGTGGTGTGTGTCTGTGTGTGGTGTGTGTCTGTGTGTGTGTGTGTCAAAAAAAGTGTTCCAATCCATAGAGGCCTAAACCACTGAACCGATCCGTAATGAAACTTGGTACAATGATTCCTTAGACCTTGCTTGCAAATGCTGCACGTTATGTCAGATTCACAGAACGACGGGCCATGTCAACGTAATTCCAGCGAGGAAAATTTTAATATTTAAAAAACACACTCATTATTTCAAAGATAATTGGTGGATTTAAACCAAAGTAGGCATAGTGAATAGGTGTCACGTACCAACGTTCGTTGTAAAATATTTAATTTCTCAGTACTACCATACCAATACAGGAATTGTTTAAACCCACACACACAAAGACCCACAATGACATTATGATAAACAAATTTTTTAACTCCCTTGACAAGGCAGATAATGCACTTCCGTGTGGGTGTATATTTGCATTGGGGGGGGTGTTGCTGGTACTGGGAGTACGCTTAAATGGCGTCCCATCTTGTTTCTGTCTGCTTCCCAGCTTCATGTCAAGGCTCGTTTACTAACGCTTGGTGCCGCTTTAGGATCCGACGACTCGCGTCACCTTATCTCTGGCACTGCAGGGTTTATGATTTACATGATGGACTTTTCACTGTGTGTGGCTACTAGGCTAAATACCGTCAGTCCGCAACACCCACAAAACCTCGCCATCTTTCTTTAGTATAGCCTCGTTTTGTCTTCCAGTTCCTCCCCCCCACCCCTCACCCCCCATTCATTCAGCATCATGTGTTTATTGTGAAAGAAAGTAAAGTGTGTTATTAATTCATTCAGCATCATGTGTATTTCATTGTGAAAGTAAGATTACAGTGTGTTATTAATTCATTCAGCATCATGTGTTTATTGTGAAAGAAAGTAAAGTGTGTTATTAATTCATTCAGCATCATGTGTTTATTGTGAAAGAGATACAAGTGTGTCATTAGTTTTTAAAATACAAAAAACATAACTAATTTGATAAGAATGTGAAATCAGTTTATTCCGTGACTCCAAACATTTATTTAAAATTTAAAAAAAAATTGTGTTGATAGAAACCCTTTTTGTTTTAATGAGCAAAGGTACAGATTTTGTTTATTACATTTTGGATATGTATGTGTTGTTGGCATCATAAAGGTAGCAAACGATAACGCAAATATAAAAAGATTTTTAATGTCGACGATCCATGAAGCGATGGAAGAATGATAGCTAATTTGATAAGAATGTCAAATCAGTTTATTCCGTGACTTCAAAGATTTAATTAAAAATGAAAAAAAAATGTGTTGATAGATACTTTTTTTTTAATGAGCAAAAGAACATATTTTGCTTATTACATTTTGGATATATATATGTGTTGTTGGCCCAAAACAAAAATATTTAAACCGAAAGAACATATTTTTGGATTTGATTACTAGTCATTTCAAATATAGAAGCAGAGGTCGCCTGAGCATCATAATATATGTAACGAATATAAAATAACAGAAAGGCCACAGGGGAAATACCAATGATTAAATTCCTACCCAAGTAAAGCAGACGCATAGCCATGATCTTCAGGAGATTAATGAAGATCATAAAAATAACTGTATAACGTACATGAGTGGTGCAGAGTGGCACAGTGGTATCGCGTTCGCTTCGTGTCAAGTAAACCCGAGTTCGAACCTGGGTACAGGGGATTTGTTCCTCTCATTCTGCACTAGGCCTTAACGGTCTGAACGTGGAGTCTTTCGGATGAGACGATAAACCGAGGTCCCGTGTGCCCATGCACTTAGCATACGTTAAACCCAGTGGCAACGAAAAAGTTGTCATTTGGTAAAAATTTACCCCCCCCCCCCCCCCCCTCATCAGTGACAAAAATCGCATGCAAAAATATATTTTTTAAATTGGGTGGCGCGTCTCTGGCTGCGACGCGCTCTCCAGGTGGGAGCAACCCGAATTTAACAGAGACGCCTCTGTGACTATAAAGTACCTAATACCTAATACCTAATGAGAAGCCTTCTGTTGAACCCAGCTAATTGACTTATGTGGAGACAACAAGCCTGTGAACACGCTCCAGCAAAATGGGGTTCTTCCTAGATAGGTCAGCCCGCTGTGTGATGTGTGATTACAAACGACTAATTGAATAAGCGTCTGGACGAACAAGATTAACGAAGAGGGATTCACAGACAAGATAGTACTGATGTCTGGAGTAGGTCACGCTCTTCATCAAGGAAAGGGGTCAAACGTTAATTCATCTTTTTTTCTTTTTTTTCTCCAAAGTCTTGTTAGATCGCGTAGGCTTTCTATCGGTTTTACAATATTCTGTTTATCATAATAACATCCTCGCCATTCTGACCCTAACAGGTAATTAAGCAGTCCATGTCCTTTAATTATTGCGACCGGAAGTTGATTTACAACATTGTTACTAAGCTGGCATGGTTAATGTGAGACAGGGAGATGAGAAGGACAAGGAGACAGGCTGCTAATCATTTTTATGTCATAATTTGCTGGATTCCAACCCAATCTCTCTGTAGAGATAATGTCACCCTCTTGTAGTTTAGGTGTAGCCTTTGGAATTCACTCCCTCTGTGTTCGTTGCAAGATAAAATAATTTCGAAGATAATAGCGAACTCAACCTTCCAATTAAAATTTACTTTTCGTTTTACACAGCACAAACACCCAACACGTCTCATTTGTTAGTAAACCAACCAACATACAAAAACAAAACGCAGCGCGATTCACAGTGCAATAAAGATCAGAATAATATCACTTATCTTAAAGGGGCACCCTGACGGATGCGTTTTTTGCAAGAAACACGTCTAGATTACCAGGAAAACGCCCTTTATAGAGATCGCAACACCCACTTTGTTCTGGTTTCCTATAAATCACGAACTGTCCACAATACAAGCCTTTTTACTTACAGTTTACCAAAAGGAGTTTCGCTCACACCATAGGAAATAGCTTCAATTTTGTTTTTACTGCACTACAAAGACGAAAAAGCTTCAACCACTCGAGTGGTCTCCACTCACCCCGTCCAAAATGGCTTCTCTCTCCGGCAACTCCGCCAAGGAGGAATCGCCGTTTTGACGGTTTGATTTCTAGGAAACCAGAGCAAAGTGAGTGTTCATATCCTGAAAAGGCTATCTTTCTGGCGATCTCGACGTGTTTCTTGCAAACACTCATCCGTCAGGGTTTCCCTTTAATCTGACACTCAGTAGGATTTTTTTTACTGAGTCATCGTGTTTTCTTCAGTTCATAAGAGAGATAAGGGAGAATGTTATTGTAGCTTCCGAAAAGAGTTCTTTCTTATTGTACCAAAGGATTGTCACAAAACAAATAACCGTGGAAGCTGAACTGAATGATTTATCCAGTTATAGGCTAATAAGGTAGCTTAATTGAACCGAAATCGTCCATAAAAATGCTAGCAGTCGTTCTAAACCGTTCAGATTGTGAGTGGTTTCACTTTCAATAACAGAGACCCTTACAAGTTACAAGTTGAGAAAATGGTTCTCAACAAGGTGGTTTTTACTTCGATCCGAAATCAGTTTATTCAGTGACTCGAAACAATTAAGAATGAAATTTTTAAAAACTATTGATAGATTCTTGGTTGTTTGTTTGTTTGTTTGTTTGTTTGTTTTAATGAGCAAAAGAAACTGTACCCCTTTCTGTCCTTTTGTGTTGTTTTGTTGATTGTTTTATTGCTGCAAACAGAATTTCCTGTAAAATGGACAATAAAAATATTGATTGACTGATGATTATAGATAATTAATATAGTAGTTCAGCTTGCTCCGTTTGTGTTATCGATAGCGATGCCCCCGAAAAAGGTGATTTCCATTTACGAAACATGTCAAATGATGCAATCTATTTTGGTTCCCTTTTTTCTGAAGTGAAAGCATAATGCACACGTTTGCACATAAATTAGTTTAAAAAGCCATGACTGAAATAACATCGTAAGGGATAAATTATGTTTGGGGTAGGGTAAATTCACTGGCTTACTTTTTTTTTTCGCCTTCTCTCGTAGTAGTAGTGGATAGATCGTCTACGTCTCAAAAGCCCTGTATGTGAGGAGCGCAAATTAATGACAAGCATGTCAGACCTGCTGATCAATCTTCAAGCGCGTCTCAGCATCACTGACAAAACTGAAAGGCGAGATAATTTTGTAATGGCTAAGTGTCAATATCTTCAAAAGGATCAGAAAAGAGTGTGTGTGAGTGTGTGTGTGTGTGGGTGGGGGTGGGGGGGGGCTAGAGACATAACTTCGGATTCAGAGTCGGATGATTCGTTGGGCGCTCAATAACGAGCTTGGGGAAGACAGACAGACAGACAGACAGACAGATATACAGACACAGAGACAGACAGACACACAGACACACAGACAGACAGATGCATACAGATGTCGAGAGTCAGCGCGTGTAATGAAACCAGGTGTGGTAATCATGAATGCGTCTTAAACAGTTAACACGGGGTAGTAACATGCAAATTAGAAGAAACTAAACCACCAATACGATTGGCTGGTTATGCTCATTTACATTCTCCTACCCGTGTTCAGTGCTTAAAGCCACGACAGGGATATAAAAGGAGGGAGGCGAGCAAAACACGACCTTTTTCCCCCATCTCAATTTAAAGTAATGTCTCATATGACCTAGGTCGAGAGACGTAAAACAAAATCATTCAAACACGACCTTTAAAATTAGTCTCTGATCGCTTCTCGGCCTTTTGGCTAAGACAGTGATTCAGGAACATAAATTTTTTTTTATAACCTGGTTGGTTTGTTCAGCCCGTCGTACATGGCGAAAGCTGATACGCGACATTAAACTGAACTTCCAAACACGACCCAGCACCAGAACAACTTGTCCCTAAGGGCTTTCCGCCATGAGGACGTAAAACCTCCACTCAACCAACCAACCAAAAACGGCAGTACAATACAATTCTCAAACATACCTGCATTGTTACAAATTCGGGACTTTACTGGTGTTGCACTGCCTCCGGGCATTGCCTCCATGATCGTTCCCACCATCTTTATATCTACTAATGTCCCATATGTGTCTTCTCCAGATCGGAGGACGTTTAACCCCTTGACTGCCAGAGAAAATTAAAGAAAAAATCATTGGGCAAATCATGCCATGAAAAAGACAACTGATAGAGGAGCCAATCTAGCAAAATGGTCCGGGGATATAACTCTCTTGACTGTGCTAGAGCAAAAGCCAGCATATCAGGGTTATTCCTCTTCATCTGATGACATCATCATTGACGTCATCGGGTCAGTATGTGATGCGTTGGTGGCAGTCAAGGGATTAAACAGATGTTCATCAAAAACGGCAGTTTTCGCCACCCGCTGCCAGCAAACCCTCATTTCCTCCTCTTGCTGGTAGAGGCGTGTGTCTAAGAATAGCCACCCGATTCTTAGTATCGGGTGCTGCAGCTCTAAGACGCAACCATGCCTCTTCCTCTCCGTTCTGCCAACTCCCTTTCTTCATTTAAGTCTTCCCTCAAAACCACTCTCTTCAAATCGTAGCCTGCTCTGTTCTTTTGGAAAGTCATTTTTGTCCCTTCTCTGCGCGTGTGTTTGTGTGCAGTGTGTGGGTTGTGCGGGCGTGTGTGTGTTGTTTTGGTGTGGTGTTGTGGTGTGTGTGTGTGTGTTTTGGTTGTCTTGTGGGTGTGGCGTTTGTTTTTGTTGGTGTGTACCCGTTTCTTAGTTCGGTTGTTGCAGCTCTAAGACTGGCAAGGGGGGCCTCTTCCTCTCCGTTCTGCCAATCCCTTTGTTCATTTTTTTTGATTTGTTGTTTTTGATTGCTTTGTTTTGTGGGGATTCAATTTTTATTTTTTTTTTTTTTATTGTTATTATTCAGTGTGTGGTTTTTGCGGGGTGTTTTGTATTGGTGTTTAGTGGTTTGGTAGTGATTCGTTTTGGTTGTTAGTTGTTGTTGTGTAGTTTTTCTATAGGGGGTGGGGGGGGGGGTCGTATGGGTTATGGGTGGTAGTTTCATGTTATTTGTTTTATTATTGTAGGTAGCGCTTATAAGATATTGTAAGCGCGCTTGTTTAAGATTAAGCGAATATAAATGCTCATTATTATTATTATTATTATGCTTACCCGTAGATGGGGAACAGCTGAAGGAAGGGAAAAAGAACGGGTGAGGAAATAAACAAGGGATTACGCGAAGAAAAAGAGGGGTTCAGCAATTTAGAATAGGGATTTCTTTTTCTCTTTTTGTACGATTTATTCATCGATATACTTTGGTCTCTATTGAATGGAGAAGTGTACATTATAGAACTGCAACACATCACCAAATGAACATTCATATTCAGTTCAATGTGCAATTTATATAGGGGAAGACGGGGTAAAAAAGCGCATGGGGCGGGTAAGAAGCCCACACCAATTATCTCATGAAATGGATAAAGAAAATTTTCAGTCAAAATTTGCCCATGAGACGAATGCTAGCAACATTAACGCTCGTCTCATGGGCAAAATGAGACTGAAATTTGCTTCATTTCATGAGATAATTGGGGTGGGGCTTCTTACCCGCCCATGCGCTTTTTTTTTTACCCCGTCTCCCCCTAAAC
>CM065684.1:21986789-21989289 GCA_017654935.2 Phymorhynchus buccinoides
ATTAAATTTACCTGGGAGATAGCAAAATCCATTTGCAGTATTCTGTGACATATATAAAATAGGGTCTATCCTTACTTCCCAAAACTAAGACAATAAGGTATTTGGATAATAGGTCCCAATTTGATGCCTTTTAGTAACATAAGTGTTAAATCACTGTGGTGCTAAAATGCGACTTTGGCGGTGAAAGGGTTAACAAGGTCAAGATCACGACGGCAAAATGGTTTGCGCGGATTTCTTCCTATTACGGTGGCACACCTCCACACAAAATTTGAAGCGATTCTGCCAACCCGTTCGAAAGATATCCTTGGGACAGACAGAAGGAGAAAAAATGACCCTCCGATTTTCAGGCTCCAGCGATCTTTTTGACCTTGACCTTGACCTTGATCGGTATGTCCATCATCAGAACGGGCATAAGCCAAAAACCACCTTCATACCAAACGTTTCAACATCCTGTGTCGATCCCCCCCCGGTGCCCGAGATATGGCTAAAAATAGATTTTCGGTTTTTTTCAAGGTCAGTACGTCAAGGTCAAGGTGACGACGACTAAATGGTTTGCGCGGATCTCTTTCTATTAAGGTGGCACACCTTCACACAAAATTTGAAGCGATTCTGCCAACCCATTCGAAAGATATCCTTGGGACAGACAGAAGGAGAACAAGGCCTACCGATCTCCCGGACCGTGATCTTGACCTTGATCGGTATGCCATCATCAGAACGGGCATAAGCCAAAGTACCCACATGCCAAATTTGAAGACTCTAACACCAACGGTGTGGGAGTTATGGCCCCTTAAAGATTTTCGGTGTTCAAGGTCGTACGCCTAGGTCAAGGTCACGACGGCGAAATGCCTTCCTCTCATGGTGACACACCAGCACGCAAAACTTGACGCGATTCGGTCAAGCGGTTCGGGAGATATCCTTGGGACAGACAGAAAGAAAAAATAATAATAATAAAAATACAAACCAGCCCATCGCAATAGTCCGATCACCTATGGTGACGGACAAATTAATTTAGTAATTTACACGATTGCCGTTAACTCATCCTCAACTTCTTTATCTGGGAAGTGATGATGGGGAAGGGTAAAAAGGCGAAAGAGAGGAAGAGGAAGGGGAGAGGGGGGCCGGGGGGGGGGGGGGGGGGGGGGGGCTTGCTACAGTCGAGCATCCAATCCAAACTTTGACCCTAAAGTCTTAACGCAGCGTTCTTATGTCTGACACGGCAATTACTACCTAAAAGAACATCGCTACTAGACTAGTTATCACAACAGTGAAGTCATCTATCTTTTTCCCCTCTGTCTCTCTGTCTCTCTCTCTCTCTCTGTCTGTCTCTCTCTCTCTGTCTTTCTCTGTCTCTCTCTCTCTCTCTCTCTCTCTCTCTCTCTCTCTCTCTCTCTCTCTCTCTCTCTCTCTCTCTCTCTCGTTTATCTTACTAATAGAACACAGTTTGTCCTTTGGCACAAGCTCGTGTACTGAGATCATAAAGGCTGGTGTACCCCAAGGATCTGTCTTAGGGCCTCTTCTATTCTGCCTATTCATTAATGATCTATCTTAATCAATATCGGCTGACTCTGTCTCATGTGATCTCTTTGCTGATGACACCTCTCTCCATTCTAGTGCATCTAACCTGTCTTCGATTCAAACCTCTCTTCGATCAGCTTTGCATGATGTTTCTGATTGGTGTTACCAAAACCTTATGGTCCTCCATCCTAAAAAAACCAAAAGCATGGTAATTACCTCAAGACAAAAACATCAAAAAGAACCTCTAATTTTAAATGTTCATATTAATGACAATGCCATAGACCAAGTACGTGAGCACCGAGTCCTGGGAGTAATAATAGATAACGAACTAAAATGGCAACTCCATATTGAAAAGATTACGCATAAACTTGTTCGCAGCCTATTCCTACTAAACAAACTTACACCCTTTATAGATATAGACGCACGCACAATGTTTTTCATGCCCACTGTCTTTCCCACATTAATTACGCATCTGTAGTCTGGGACTCTGCTGCTAAATGTCACCTTTTAAAACTCAATTCTATGTACAAAAGGGCAGCTAAAATAATTCTTCCTGATCCTGAACTCAGTACATCAGAAAAACAAGCCCAGTTAAACATACTTCCACTGCAATCACAGCTTAGCTATAATAAAGCCATTCTCATGTACAAAGTAGACTATGACTTAGCTCCACAATACCTGAAAAATCTACTTACACAAGCCTCCCATCGCTATGGTTCAAGTAATTATATTCTACCACACACAAGAATAGATAAACTCAAGTCAAGTTTTACTTTCTCGGGTTCCTCCATTATGGAATTCCTTTCAGTCCAACATTAAAATATGCTCCTCTATCTCAACCTTCAAAACGAGTCTCCGAGAGACACTAACATTCGACCCTCCATGATTTTTTGTCCTCCTCATATATCCCGATACGCTATATTGCTAATTACGATGTCATGTAATCACATCATTTTATTTGTTTACTATTCTCCAACAATGTGCC
>CM065684.1:21991789-21994289 GCA_017654935.2 Phymorhynchus buccinoides
TTGCATAAATACTTCCCCCACCTTCTGGAAGTTCTGTGCTTGTAACTTCCTCTAATCTGTCACTCTCTTTGACTCTGCCTTTTCCCTTTGCTTATTACTGTCATCTACTATCTTTCTGCCTTACCGGGTCCACCATTCTCCTGTACTTTTTTTTTCACGAAACACTTCCAAAAAGATTTCCTCCTTCCAGCCGAAGTCGGACTTGCCAGGCCTAACTATTTCTTAGTTAGGCGCATAGTAACGGGCAGCATGACGCATCTCCGCTCATGATTGACAGGAAACTGTCTGAGCGATCGAAGAAGAAGAAGTCAAAACAAAAAACTACTATTTTCGCTCACTATACTCAAGTAGACCCCCAAATGACACACGAATCACATATTAAAATGTCTTGATGCAAAAATACAGATATTTCATGAATCAGAGTCGTGTACGTGGGGGGGAACTACACATAATTTTAGTGAACAAAACTAGCGGGATTTTTCATGAGATTCATCATTCAGACAGTAGAAGTTCAGGAGAATCTTGCCTCGCAAATGTCACACTCGGATCGCGTTGAGATCTAATCGTATGCAGCGTAACGACCCCTTTCGTTTCTCCCACGTTCTAACATTTCTTCCTATTGATCTACTATCCTCACTCCACCCCTTTCCCTTCCCTTTTCCCCCAAAGTGTAGAGTGGCACAGCGGGTAGTTCGTTCGCTTCGTGTCAAGTAAACCCGAGTTCGAACCTGGGTACAGGGGATTTTTTCCTCTCACTTTGCAGTAGGCCGTAAGGCCTAAATTAAAAAACAACTTTTTTGTTGCAAAGAAATTATTTGTCAAACGAAAAGATGAACAGACGATGGAAGGAGAGAGGCAAACGACGACGAAAATCCGTTCAACGTCCTCCGATCTGAAACAGACACATATGGGACATTAGTAGATACAAAGATGGTGGGAACGATCCTGGAGGCAATGCCCGAAGGCAGTGCAACACCAGGAAAGTCCCGATTTTTTTTAACAATACAGATGTATTATAGTAGATAAAGTTAGACACAGAGAGACAAGCGTTTGGTTAATGATGCTTTATGCTACTCCTTGCCGACACGAAAGGGCGATAACTTTAGGCCGGAACTGCCGATGCCCCCTGGTGACAAGTCAGGAGGAGATAATTTTCTGTGGCTATTTATTATACTACTAGTTCCTGACAGGCAAAGGCGATGATCTTAAGTAGGTGGCGTTCGCATCTCAGGTCACGAGACAGGGGGCAGATAATTGTCGGTATAAAGCCTCATTGAGATCATCATTAAAAAGCTGAATTCCACGTTCGTCTTTCTGAAGGAGCAATTATCTCTTGGTTATCAGGGCCTGTAGTCACGAGGGTGTCTAAAACGATTAACACGGGGATTCTGCCAATCCGATTGGTCTCAAACGCATCGGTGACTACGGACCCAGGTGAAGTGGCTACAATTAAGGTTCATGCTATCATCATCATCGTCATTGTCGTCGTTGCTATCAACATCATATTCATATTCATCATCATCATCATCATCACCATCACCATGAACAGCAGTAGCCTGCATTGAAATATTTGCAGCGTTAAACGCAAACGCTCTTTACCACCATAATGGACAAGAAGGGCTTAAAGGTGGACCCTGACGGATGAGTCTTTGCAAGAAACACGTCGAGATCACCAGAAAGACAATCTTTTCAAGGATCGGAACACTCACTTTGCTCTGGTTTCCAGTTAAAACGGCGATTCCTCCTTGGCGGAGATGCCTGAGATAGTAGCCATTTTGGATGGTGTGGGTGCAGGACACTCATTGTGGTTGAAGCGTTTTCTTTTTTGTAGTGCAGTATTAAAAAAAATGGAGCTATTTCCTTTGTTTTGAGTGAAACTCCTTTAGATAAACTGCATACAATACAAATTTAAAAAAAAGGCTTGTATTGCGAAACTGTCGTGCAAACGATTTGGCAGCCATTAGAAAAGAGACGGCAAACGCCTTCTCTTTGGGTGAAAGAATTTGACTTCCAGCACCTCCGCCAAGGAGGAATCGCCGATTTGATAGTTTGATTTTTAGGAAACCAGAGCAAAGTGAGTGTTGCAATCTCTGTAAAGGGTGTTTTCCTAGTGATCTCGATGAGTTTCTTACAAATACTCATCCGTCAGGGTGCCCCTTTAACATACAACACTATTACACCCCAACATCTAAAACGCCAGTCCACCTCGCCCGTTCATCATCACGTGCTTTGTGCGGACAAGACAGCTCACTGGCTATTTCCCCTGGCCTGATGCCTAATGACCTCTCTCTCTCTCTCTCTCTCTCTCTCTCTCTCTCTCTCTCTCTCTCTCTCTCTCTGTGTCTGTCTCTCTCTCTCTCTCTCTCTCTCTCTCTCTCTCTCTCTCTCTCTCTCTCTCTCTCTCTCTCACTTTTACATTTGTTATGGCTGTTGTAGCTGAAAGCGATACAATACTTTGTCATTATCATTCGCTCTCGCTCTCGCTCTCTCTCTCTCTCTC
>CM065684.1:22009289-22041789 GCA_017654935.2 Phymorhynchus buccinoides
GGCATTAGCCGCAAGTTTCGGGGGCAGTGTGGGGTTTGTACAATGATCCAGTGAACCAACGGCATATCCAGCGGCTGTTGCACTCCTGATGTAGCAACAGTGAATAACTGGAATTTGGAAATGGTAAACACTGCGATTTTGTAACCCTTTGGATTTCCCAATCTCTCTCTCTCTCTCTCTCTCTCTCTCTCTCTCTCTCTCTCTCTCTCTCTCTCTCTCTCTCTCTCTCTCTCTCTCTCTCTCTCTCTGTCTCTCTGTCTCTGTCTCTCTGTCTCTCTCTCTCTCTCTCTCTCTCTCTCCTCTCTCTCTCTCTCTCTCTCTCTCTCTCTCTTTCTCTCCTGCCTCTCTCTCTCTCTCTCTCTCTCCTGCCTCTCTCTCTCTCTCTCCTGCCTCTCTCTCTCTCTCTCTCTCTCTCTCTCTCTCTCTCTCTCTCTCTCTCTCTCTCCTGCCTGTCTCTGTGTGTGTGTGTCTCTCTCTCTCTCTCTCTCTCTCTCTCTCTCTCTCTCTCTCTCTCTCTCTCTCTCTCTCTCTCTCTCTCTCTCGGTGTATTATTATGTCAATGTCAACTAATACATTTTGAAGCGTTGAAGCGTCTCTCTCTCTCTCTCTCTCTCTCTCTCTCTCTCTCTCTCTCTCTCTCTCTCTCTCTCTCTCTCTCTCTCTCTCTCTCTCTCTCTCTCTCTCTCTCTCTCTCTCTCTTACAGGGCTGGGTGTAAAAAAGTATGTATACTTATCTCATTACCCTGTATAAATAAAATTTCGTTCGTTCGTTCGTTCGTTCGTTCTCTCTCTCTCTCTCTCTCTCTCTCTCTCTCTCTCTCTCTCTCATTCATGCCATACTCCGAGGCTTACATTACTTTCTCTCTCTCCATTTCCTTAGTTTTCTCCTTGTCCCTGTTTTATAATCGAATGATCAAATAGTGTAGCGTATTTCTCAAAACTAACCACATAGACACCATGATTCAAGCTTTCACAAACACGAAGGTTTCTTCTTCAGGAGTATTGTAACCTGTCAATCGAACCTTCAACACAGACGACGTTTTACCATTTTTAACTGCGGAAATCTGAAGAATTTGATCAGACCCTGACTTGACTAATAGGCTCCACAATAGTGTTATGTCGTATGTCGTTTTTGTCTTGTGTCTGTATGTTAAGCTTTCTGGCTTTTACAATAATCTGAATCTAGAAGATTTGCATTCGCAGACAGGTGTTTTTCCCTATTCATTCTTCATGTATCTAAAGCCCGTGTGCTAAGCTAGCTTTTCACCGCCAATGTCGCATTTTAGCACCAACATGGTTTAATACCCATGTCACTAAAAGGCATTAAATCAGGACCTGTTATCCAAAGACCATAACTATTTTCTTAATTTTGGGAGGTAAGGATAGGCCTAATGCTACATATGTTACAGAGGAATTCGCAAAATTGCAGATGTTTTTATTTTCTCTACCCAGTTAACTATAATGGTATTTTTTGGTTGAACAATGGCTGGCGGCGAAAGGGATAAGAAAATAAGATTGTCTTTTCTCTGTTTTGTGTTTGTGTGTATTTAGTTCTTTACGTCATTTACGTCGATTCAATTACTTATTATTTGTTTCTAACTTGCTTTGGCTTGGCTGTGCGCACGACCATCGTTGTGTTTTTTTTTTCTGTTTTTCTCCAACATCGGCAGAATCTCCAACTTGATGAAGGAGGCCGATCAACGGGAAGAAGAAGGGGGGGGGGGGGGAGAACAACCAGAAACTGAAAACGAGATGTCTTTTTGGTTGAGTTTTGCACTGTGTCAGTGCTTTTTCTTTAGCTATTTCTTGGCATGCGTTTTAACTGCGAGCTCCTGTCGCTGACAGGACCCGTTAACCAATGTACAGACAGCGACACCATGCACCCGTCAGGCCAACAATAACGACAATCGTCAAGTGGCTGCTCGGTCCCTGAGCGCCATCTTGGTTTGACCACGGTCGTGGGATACTTCCTTTCAGTTTTTTGCTTTTATTTTTGGGTATGTCTCCGCAACTAAAAAAATCGATAAGATATGGTACTTAAGCCGGCGACAGACTATGTGACTGCCTCATGTGACTCGATCAGGTCGTGACGTTTCACCTCATCTGCATACCATCCTGCTCGATCAGTCTGACTCAGTCGGGCCCAGTCAGGTGACAGGGCCGAATAGGGCGGGTTCTAAATTTCACTGATCGAGTCTGATCCGAGTCAGATGGATTGTGACCTCTTCTGTGCGGGAAACAAAAATTGATCTACGTCACGACCTGATCGAGGCAGTCGCATAGTCTGTCGCCCGCTTTACACACTAAGATTCAATGCTCGTTCAGTCTCAAGTTTAAAAAAAAAAAAAGTCTTTTGCTTTCGAAAACTGCATCCTTCCCTAGATTGCTCCAACTGTCGTGAACGAAGTATTCGAAAGCGAATGGTTAACCTAGCTCGCCAATTTGACCGCCAGGTGGCATTACGCTCGAGTGGGGCTAATCCTCTCTATTTTATTAGTTGGGGATAAAGAGAGAGAGAGAGAGAGAGAGAGAGAGAGAGAGAGAGAGAGGGGAGGGAGAGAGGAGCCCGCCCCCCTCTCTCTGTCTGTCTCTCTCTCTCTCTCTCTCTCTCTCTCTCTCTCATCTCTCTCTCTCTCTCTCTTATACTACGCCCAACTAAGAATATATCGCGCGCTAAGCCCCTGCTGGTTTGACTGCCCCCTGGCGGTAAAATGCGCGTCCTAAGTTGCTCATTTTGGTCGTTCTACCATGACAGAACGAAGCCTGTACTGTAAGTATCGAAAGCAAGTTCAGAACTTCAGATCATTGAAATGTTAAGAGTCAGTGGAACAGCTCGACATAATATTATTTGATTTTCCAGCACAATCAAATTAAACGTGAATAGTATAGCCACTACTGAAATAAGTAACGTAAGTATAGGCCTACTACATAATTGAACAATTGACGTGTGGGGGGGGGGGGGGGGGGGGGGGGGGCAAACACGAATGTAAATAGACCTCTGCGAAAATTAAGGGGACATAGCAAGATGAAAGTTCTGTTTAACGTCCTCCGGTCTGGAACAGACACATAATAGGATACTAATATCTATAAAGATAGTGGGACGATCATGGAGGTACTACAATACCAGGAAAGTCCCAATAATTTGTTTTAACAATCAAGAGACTTTGCTTGGGAAATAACAAGAGCGTACTTTGTTGGGGTTTATCCCCTAAACTGACGACGGGAAAACCCTTGCCAAAACTAATCATACGCAACTTCCGTAGGCAAACGTAAAGTTGAAGCCTCTGTTTTTTTGTGCGCATCACGGCGCGCGTGACCCGGATCTGACATTCCTTGGAGGGAAACTTTCTATTGCTCCCGCATTAATCCCGCCTGGCTGATGCACCAACGCTTTCTTTCCTCGTTCTCCAAAATGAGATATATTTGCTGACAGGGAAAAAAAGGTCAGTTATAACAAAGACTGTATAAGGGAAGATAAGCATCCAGTCTCTTTTCCCTATATGAGTAGTGAGGACAGAAACACTGGTTATGTCCCTTTTAAACAGGACACATTTTACACGGCGATAGGCCAGTTGAATTCTCCGTTCAAATTCCAGTCTGAGTTTTTGGATAGCCTCCACTGTGAAAAGTGTACTGTCCCCACTAACGATAACTCTATCAGCCCAGTTCGCCAAGCTCTTAAGTAATCCATCTTACCCTTCTAGAATATCTTTGGTTATAAGGCTTCTTTCAATTTATCAGTGAGTTTTCAGCTTTCAGTATTAGTCAGGTATTGTTCTTTCCCGTTTCAAGAAAAGAACTCTAATCTAAAACGAACCCTATCCCAAAGAAACCCAAACAAAGCAACATGTTGCTTCTTAGCTAAAAAAACCAAAAAAACACAAGAGGCAAAGCCTTGAAGGATCACTCGAACAGGAACATGTGGGACAACAACAAAGATTGAGGGGGGGGGGGGTCTAAAGTACAAGATTGCCAATACAATTTTAAAGTACAAACGAAACTATCGCTAATGGATACAACTTTCTTTTTTTTTAATAATTAAAGTGCCCATGCCGAGAATCGGACCCGGAACCAATGGCATGACAGACAGACAATCTACCAATGAGCTAGTATCGAGGTTTTCAGTGTTGATGAGTTTCTTAACTCATGTTACTCTCTAACCCACTAATCTAAAATGCAATTCGTTCGTTATCTGTTTACAGTCTTGTTTTAAGTATTCAATTATTCAAATCATTATTGTTTGAAAGCTTGCATAGACATCTATATGTGTGCAAAGTTTTGAACAATGAATGCCTTCTATTTCCCAAGAAAATGCCAACGTTAAAGTTTGGAGATTAGACCATGGACGCAACACACACACACACACACACGCGCGCGCGCGCGCGCGCGCGCGCACACACACACACACACACGTACACGCACACACACGCACACACACACACGCACACACACACACACACACACACACACACACACAGACACACACACACACACACACACACACACACACACACACACACACACACACACACATACACACACACATGCACACAGACACACAACCGAACAACTATCATACTATAGACTCACTTCGTGTTAGCCAAAAATCATTTCAACAAGAAAACAATTGTGGTAAATAGCAACATTACGCAATTTCCACTTTGCGCTACACCCTGTCATCAGCAACTGATTAGCATAATAATTTAGAACAGTCAGCTCAGGAATATCAGCGAGGGTTAAACTTTTACCTTTACCCTTTCGTAGACTACAACGTCAGAATAAGTTAAGGAATGAACGCACGCAATAGTTGTAGGAAGGACAACACAGGATCTGTCCCCGGGGACTGCTTAGAAGGGAGATAGAAGAGTCTTGTGAGGGAACGAGGCGTCACACTAACCATGGACACTACATTGTAAATATAGGATCCGTGCACTAACCTACTGAGAAAGGAACGAAAGCGGTGGTGGGGAAAGCAGAAAAAGCAGACAAGAGAGAGAGAGAGAGGGGGGGGGGGGGTAGGTTAGGGGGGGGGGGGGGGGGGCACCAGGAGGGGGTGAGAGGGTGGTGGAGATGTGATACAGAGCCTGGCTGTGCTTTGTCCGGTTGCCCCTCTTTTTGTGTCCCCACTATCGCCTTTCCCCCATTCCCCCATTTCTCACACAAACGCTCACAACACACACGCAACACACAACACACACACACCACGCGCGCACGCACGCACGCACGCGCGCACACGCACGCACGCGCACGCACGCACGCACGCACACACGCACACACACACGCGCGCGCGCGCGCGCGCGCGCGCGCGCACGCACACGCACGCACGCACGCACGCACGCACGCACGCACGCACGCACACGCACACGCACACGCACACGCATGCACACACACACGCACACACACACACACATACATACATACATATACACACATTCTCTCTCTATTATGGCATGCATTCTGGAAAAAGCTTTGGAATGGTTTTCTTGACAATATCTGTTTGGGGCGACGGATGGTTGGATTAAGAAATGTGCAGAGGATCGAATACTCTAGAGTACATTTGTTGCAACACACACGCGCGCGCACACGCGCGCGCGCTCGCGCGTATACGCACAATCACTCTCGACAACATCAAAGGTACAAAAGTCATAAGTTCATCCTGCAGTCAAACTTATGTTGATGATTAAGTCGTCGGCCAAAACTTTCAGTGTTTTAGACGTCAACCGTGTAACTCGCATCTCTATTTTAAAATGTAGTCTTGAACAAAATCATACAGAAGAAAAAACAAGTGTCAACAAAAATAATACATTAACCAGGAAATTCATAATTATGTCGTGTCGAGTAAAGCACTCTGCAGAAGGCCGATTATTTTCTCACAATTTTTATTTTCCTTTCTATCCCATTTCTTTAACAAAACACAAATATATCCTAGCAAATCCCTGTTAACGCATCGTTCTTCAAAAAAGATCATTAATTTCTTCTTTGGCTATTTCCGTGTCATTGCATTTTTTCCCATCTTCCATCATTACCGGAAATCGCAGCGTCGACTCCCAAAGCGAAACAACTCTGAACCAAAAGTTAATGTCCCTGATACAACATGGCGGATAGATTCGATATAATAGGTGAGAGAGAGAGAGAGAGAGAGAGAGAGAGAGAGAGAGAG
This sequence comes from Phymorhynchus buccinoides, assembly GCA_017654935.2. NCBI lineage: Eukaryota > Metazoa > Mollusca > Gastropoda > Neogastropoda > Raphitomidae > Phymorhynchus > Phymorhynchus buccinoides. The sequence goes on from CM065684.1 coordinate 22,015,450, forward strand.
AGAGAGAGAGAGAGAGAGAGAGAGAGAGAGAGAGAGAGAGAGAGAGAGAGGTGGGGGTGATAAACAAGATTCTAAATGTCGATATTTGTAGACTGTATGGCATGAGCGACTTGGCTGCTGATTTCACCGCCAGGTGGCGACAAACTCAAATGGGGCTAACCGTAGTTATATCCTTTGTTGGGGATAAAGAGAGAGAGAGGGAAAGGAGTCCCTCCCACCCCACCCTCTTTCTCTTTTCTCTCTCTCTTTCTCTCCCTTCCCACAGCAAAGGACATAACTACGATTAGCCCCATTTGAGTTTGTCGCCACCTGGCGGTGAAATCAGCAGCTAAGTCGACCATTTAAGAAGGTTGCGGGTTATCGCTCTTTCCCATCAGGTCGTGCATAAAACATGGTGCAGAGAAGGGGGCAGACTGTCACAGCGACACAGTAAAGAAGAATTAACCCGTCTTTATCCTCCAGCAGTATTTTTCTTCTTCAAACTGGAGCTAACCTGACATTGAAGAGGGGGGAAAAACCCACCCCCACGTTCTGTGGGATATTTCCTTGCAACGACATGCCTCATTTATCTGCCCTCTACAAAACACTGATCGAGAATTGATAGGACTTTGGATGTAACAAAAAAACAAATCAACAATAAAGAGCATGCCACACAACCACGTATGCTTTGGTTGCATGATGTAAAGTGCATAAAATTATGTTTTATAAAGGTTGGTGAGAATGCAGCTTCTTGTCATCATTTCTCTATCATATTATGTCTTTAGTTCCTTTGCTTCTTTATTGGCGATTCAAGCATTACTCGAATAAAATAAGAAAAGGATTCAAAGTAAAGTGGCGATAGGTACATACAAGGCTCAATGAATCCTGACACTTTCAAAGGAATGGTCATACGCTTCTATATTTTCATGCCGAAGCCTTTTTGTCTATGCGCTGTTCATACAAAACATACAACTATATCCACCCACGAAAGCAATGGTCGACTTATGGCGATGATTTGACCGCCGGGGGGGGGCAGTCAAAGCACTAGGGGCTTTTTTTCTTCTTTTTGTTTTTCCCTTCCCTTCTTTGAAATGGTGTCAATAATGTGTATGTGAAAGGGGTGAGTGGGATGAACGGCGTGAGCTTTTTTTTTTCTTTTTTTTTTCCCCTTGATTGTTTTCTCTCGTAATATTTGTAAAGCGCTCTGAGGATGATTTTTTTATCATCGAAGAGCGCTATAGAAGCTTTATTTATTTATTATTATTATTATTATTATTATTATTATTATTATTATTATTATTATTATCACGCGCTATATTCTTAGTTGGGCGTAGTGAGAGAGAGAGAGAGAGAGAGAGAGAGAGAGAGAGAGAGAGAGAGAGAGAGAGAGAGAGAGAGAGAGAGAGAGAGAGAGAGAGAGAGAGAGAGAGGAGTGGGACTCCTCCCTCTCTCTCTCTCTCCTCTCTCTCTCTCTCTCTTTCTCTTTATCCCCAACTAAGAATATAGAGAGGATTAGCCCCACTCGAGCGCTATGCCACCTGGTGGTCAAAAGAGCCAGCTAAGTCGCTCATTAATTGTGGTCCAAGACGTTCCGTTTGTGACCCAGAAACGAAGAGTGAATAATGTATAGGTCAAAAGAAGAAGGGGGAATGCAGAAAGATGAAGGGAAAGGAAGAGAACACAAAATGTAAGGTACAAGGAAATGATGTACGTGATATCAGCCGTCCATATTTCGTTATGCCTGGCACATAAAGATCGTCCATGTTTATCGTGCTTCCGCATCACACCATGCATAAGCTGTGTTAACAGCGCATTGGATCGGGAAGCAGTACTGCTAAACTCCAGCATCTCTTCATGGACATGGAAATCGTCCAATGACTAACGAGTTTAACCGGCTTGATCTTTCACTATACGTGCCATGAAACGCCAACAACAACAACAAAAACGACAACTGCTTTGATTGAATATAGAAAGAGAACATGACAATGACAATGACTAAGCTTATATTAATCAGGGCTTCAGATTGTCAGCGGACCGGGGTCATTGACCCGTATTGACGGTGATTTGATCCCTCATTTTGTGCACCCAGGGGTCATCTGACCCATGAAGTTTGCAATAACACGAAGTGTGACACATCATTCGCCTCATATTTTGGAAATTGACCCATTAATTTATGTAAATCATATGACCCATGAAATCTGAAAAGCAATCGGAAGCACTGATTGATACCATTCTTAATAACTCAGTTATTATACTGATAATAATGCTTATCACGATATCTTCATCGAGATACCGGCATGGATCAAAAGGCATGTAAAGAGTATTTATGACGGTGATGATTATGATTAATAGTATGCTAAATTGAAAGGTAAACATTGTCATGAGGATAGCTGTGACAGAGCTGTTGTTTTCGAACGGGGACAATAATTGTGCCACAAGAAAATTTGACTTAGTATTTAAACAAATTTAAAGGTGGACCCTGACGGATGAGTTTTTGCAAGAAACGCGTCGAGATCACCAGAAAGACAGCCTTTTCAAGGATCGGAACACTCACTTTGCTCTGGTTTCCTAGAAATTAAACCGTCAAAACGGCGATTCCTCCTTGGCGGAGATGCTGGAAAGAGTAGCCATTTAGGATGGGGTGGGTAGAGGCCATTCATTGTGGTTGAAGGGTTTTCTTTTTTAGTAGTGCAGTAAAAACAAAATTGGAGCTATTTCCTTTGTTGTGAGCAAAACTCCTTTAGATAAACTGCATAAAACATTTTTAAATAGGCTTGTATTGCGGAAAGTTCGTGCAAACGATTTGGCGGCCATTAGAAAAGAGACGGCACACGCCTTCTCTTTGGGTGAAAGAATTTGACTTCCAGCACCTCCGCCAAGGAGGAATCGCCGATTAGACGGTTTGATTTCTAGGAAACCAGAGCAAAGTGAGTGTTGCAATCTCTGTAAAGGGTGTTTTCCTGGTGATCTGGACGTGTTTCTTACAAAAACTCATCCGTCAGGGTGCCCCTTTAACACTGTTGCTTCAGAAGCAAAGACACTAGTGTGATAGAGGTAGGTGGTCTAACATACGCAAGTTCACTGTTAAGTTATATCCCTCCGTTCTAGTAAACTACAACATGGAATTATACACACACTTCGACTTCAATCTTGCAGTGTTGTATTCCGTTGTTTCAATTTACCTTGAACTTTAAAACTAACAGCCTTGGCATTAACTACATAACCAATTAGCCATTTATGTGATCTGTATTTAGGGAACAACTGGTCCGATTTCGTTGTTATCACTGTACCAAATGTGCGACGAGACAAATTTGACTGCTTTGCGTGTTAGAAGAAAGAATAAAAAGCATGGACAATTGTCAATGAACAGGATAAAGTTGAGGCTTAATTAAGAAAGACAAAATGGGACCGTGTTGAAAATAAAAAACAATATGACCTCAATCATCACTGTTTTTAAAATGCATTCTTTTCAAAGTTCGGATTCGCTGGAAGTTGTTGTATCTGACTGGATAACTTGTTAACGTTTCTTTCTCTTCTTTTTAGTGTAACTTACACTAGCATGCGGGCAAGATTCAAACTTTGAAGATTTGTGTGCAAGCCTCAGTAAACACTCCATTCCACAAACGGACCATTTCCTGCTCCGACGACTTCCGCGCCAAAAAAGCCTTACTTTTACCCAGGGATGTATAGGAGATCTACTGTACATCCCTGCTTTTACCCCAGCGTCGTCATCACCGGAAATCACAGCCACAAGACCCAAGGGACGTAACTGTGGCCCTGGAGTTATCGCCCCTGATTCTCTCTCTCTCTCTCTCTCTCTCTCTCTCTCTCTCTCTCTCTCTCTCTCTCTCCAAGATAACACAAGGATCATTCTACAATACAAGGCAATTAACCCTTTCACCGCCAATGTCGCATTTATGCACCACAATGGTTTAACACCCACGTCACTAAAAGGCATCAAGTCAGGGCCTGTTATCCGAAGACCTTATTTTCATAATTTTGGGAGGTAAGGATAGGCCTAATGTTAAACATGTCACAGAAGAATTCCCAATATTGCAGATACATTTTTGTATCCTCCCAGTTAGGTTTAATGGTCTTTTGGGCTAAACAAAATGGCTGGCGGCGAAAGGGTTAACGTGATTTTGTTAAAGGTACCTACATACAGATGTATTAACATCCACAGTAAAATAATCTATTGCGCGACTTCAAAATAACTAATCATAGTTCAGAATACGCACGTGCAACTGTGCCCATTCGTTGCCCCGCAAGAATAAACATGAGCATTTATAGTGTTCTTGGAAACTTCAAACATCGAAAGCAGTACACGTACGTACCTCTCCTTTCCAAAGTTCTAAACAAAATTAATGAACCCCTGACGACATAGATGCAACATTCGCTTAACGCATGGATGCAATGTTTTGGCATCAATTATTCATGTCGAAAGAAAACTACAACACATAGCAGATGTGTTCTATATTAGTGTGTTAATCAAAACAGTGATTTTGTTTTGGAAGGGGGAGAAAAGTGAGACTGTATCCGGTTTTCGAATGTATCTCTCACTAACACGTTGGAAATGTTCAAAATCCTGCAAATAAATCGGTTTCTACTATCATCAGCCACTTCCCAGTCAAACGCCTTTTTATATGTCAAATGCTATCACCGGAAATTGAAGCCATCGATCCCAAGGGGCACAACTCTAGCCCTAAAAGTTATCGTCCCTGATTCAACGCAAAGAGCAAAATGACTCGTCACGTTTTAGGCGAAAGAAGAGGAGAGACAGAAAAAGGGGGAAAATAATTGAAATGGTCTCAATACACGTTAGCATTTCCCCCTCTTTCCCCATGGCAGCACAGTGAAATGCAAGTCTTCTTGTGAATGGTTTATCACTGTGTTGTCTTGGAGGAAAGAGGGGGGGGGGGGGATGCTAAGACCTTAAGCAGCTGGGGAGTGACGGATGTGATCTTTACATCTGTATTGTTACCAATTCGGGACTTTACTGGAGTTGCACTGCCTCCGGGCATTGCCTCCAGGATTGTTTCCACAATCTTTGTATCTACTAATGTCCCATATGTGTCTGCTTCAGACCGGAGGACGTTACACGGATTTTCACTCACACGGATGTGATCTTCGCTGTCGATATTCTGTGGACAGAAGAAAGCCACGTTAATTAATAAAAATGCCAAGGATTACTAAGTTCATACTCTGCCCTCACCTCATGCATACGCTGTGCACATTGGGCCTTGAATGATATGAGCTGACTGGCACCAGAGGTTGCACACACACAGAAAAGCCAGAGCTCTTCGTCCTCTGGATAATTCAACTTCAAGAGTTGGGATTAACCCAGTGTGCTGCAGAAAGAAGACGTGGGATTATCGTTTCTAATGACATCTCATCTCCCATGAAGCAGATGACACCGAAACGTTCGATTGTGAATAGACGATTTTCGGAAGAATATAATTTTATTTTATTTTTACCACATTGTCCCCCTTGAAAAAGTAGGACAAACACAACGAAAGGTCACACGCACAAACCGCGAAATTATGTCCCTTGGTTATTTGCGAACATTTCCTATTAACAACAGGCATTGACAAAAGCGTGATTAAGAAAAAATAAACATGTTCCATCAAAACAGAGTTTTGTTCCTTTTGTTCGCGTGATAGGGGAAGACGGGATAAAAAGCCCATGGGCGGGTAAGAAGCCCATACCAATTATCTCATGAAGTGAAGAAAATTTCAGTCACATTTTGCCAATGAGACATTAACACTCGTCTCATGGGCAAAATGTGACTGACATTTTCTTAATTTCATGAGATAACTGGCATGGGCTTCTTACCCGCCCATAGGCTTTTTATCCCGTCTTCCCCTAGAGATATAATAAGAAAACATTTAACACACTGTTTTTCAGCGTTAGAGATCAGAATAATTGTTGGAAGGATGCAAGAAAAATGAGTCATTGCTGCCGACGTAAATTGTTTTCATAAGGTTTATTTCCAACGGGATTGTGTGCATTCATTTTCATCTTTTCTTGGTCTGTCTCTTTATTTGTCTGTTGTTTTCAGTTCAATTCAATTCAAATGAAAAATCTTTAGAAGAAGAAGAAGAAGAAGAAGAAGAAGAAGAAGAAGAAGAAGAAGAAGAAGAAGAAGAAGAAATAATCGACAAAATATAGATCCACCAGCAAGAACACCACACGCGCTCACAAACACACACACACACACACACACACACACACACACACACACACACACACACACACACACACACACACACACACACACACAGTGTCATCAATATAAAACTAGCCCTAACTCGTGTTGTCGCTAAGAAAAACAAAACTTGTACAATTAGCCACTTAGACATCAGACCACCAACTGAGGCTGATTCACAAAGTTCACATGCAATACATGATTGCATAGGAACAAATCTTTGGAAGACATCTCCAACAGGCCGTATCCTAGATGCATCAATCATGACACCATCGCTGGGACGCTGCGAGCCGATTTCGATCTGTCTAGGGAGCAATTTGAAGGTTGGCCAAAGGGAAGATTGTATGCCTTCAGAATTCAAGACCAGTTGATCAGCCACATTGACCGACATATCTTCCTAACGCATCTCTCTGTCTCTCTGTCCCCTCCTCTCTGTCTCTGTCTCTCTCTGTGTGTCTCTGTCTCTCTCTGTGTCTCTGTCTGTGTCTCTGTCTCTGTCTCTGTCTCTGTCTCTCTCTGTGTCTCTGTCTGTGTATGTGTCTCTGTCTCTCTGTCTCTCTCTCTCTCTCTCTCTCTCTCTCTGTCTATGTCTTTGTCTGTCTCTGTCTCTCTCTGTCTCTCTGTCTCTCTGTCTCTCTGTCTCTCTGTCTCTCTGTCTCTCTCTCTCTCTCTCTCTCTCTCTCTCTCTCTCTCTCTCTCTCTCTCTCTCTCTCTCTCTCTCTCTCTCTCTCTCTGCCATTATGCACATAAGACACGCACGCGCCCACACACACATACGCTCTTACATACACGCTCTTACATACACATACACGTACACGCGCGCACGCACGCACGTATGCACGCGCGCACACACGCACACACATTATCCACCTAGTGCCAATAAACCTTTCCAGATTCCAAGTAGCCTAATAACAATGAGAATGTCAAAGTGTGAGAAAAACAATTTTCTCTCTCTCTCTCTCTCTCTCTCTCTCTCTCTCTCTCTCTCTCTCTCTCTCTCTCTCTCTTTTTTTTTTTTTTTACCCTCAATAAAACATTCGTATTTCGTATTTCGTATCTCTCTCTCTCTCTCTCTCTCTCTCTCTCTCTCTCTCTCTCTCTCTCTCTCTCTCTCTCCCACCCTCCCCCTCCCCCCCCCCCCCCCCCCCCCCCCCCCCCCCCCCCCCCCCCCCCCATGATAAACAGTTCCTCTTAGTCCTGGAACGTTAACGTAGGAAATGTGATGTCAGTCATCCACATACAGAAACAATAAAAGTGAACTAACAAGGAAACTGAGAGAGAAAAAAAGGGAAAAAAGAAATGGCAAACACATCAGTATGCTCCCTGCAGCCTAAGCGTCCTCCTAAGTAAAAGCGAAATGCGTGAAGCCTTAAGAACAAAGCGACTATGTAGGAATCAAGGAAAGTGATTATTCATGTTTTGCATTGTGGAAAATAATTCGTGGTAGGTATAGGTTTCTTACATTTATAGGGACATATTATTTGGCTTACGAAGTGTGTGAAGCATTAAAATCAAAACGATCAAGCAGGAACCAAGGAAACTAATTATTGCTATGTGAAAAGCCTGTCTCTGTTTCTCCACCCCACCCACCCCTCTCTCTCTCTCTCTCTCTCTCTCTCTCTCTCTCTCTCTCTCTCTCTCTCTCTCTCTCTCTCTCTCTCTCTTTGTCCCCTTCAAATGCGGCTATAGCCTTTACTTGAATAAACCATCGCTATCAGTATCGTTATCTCTCTCTCTCTCTCTCTCTCTCTCTCTCTCTCTCTCTCTCTCTCTCTCTCTCTCTCTCTCTCTCTGTCTCTCAAGTCCCGCGTTCCACCCCACCCACCAATGCCGTACCCTGGGTAAATTAGGAACAACAGTAACAAGTGTAACTCCGAGCGGTAGCAAAGTCCCCTCGCAGCATCGCCGAGCTACTCGGAAATCGGAATGTGTCGGCTGTGCACATACATACAAACGCAAAAAAACAGCACGTAACTACATCAAAACGCATCAAAACAGCAGTAACTGAATAGTTTTTTTATACAATATAGCCTTGGGGTTCGGATCCGTGATTTGAGCGCGCGCGATCATGCGCACACGCGCGCACAGAAACATTCATGACACCTATGTTATAGACCATTCATCAGGGAATGTTGTGAAAAAAACCTGCATTAAAACACATGCAAAACTTCGCGAGATATTAGCGATTATGTGTTTCGGGGTTTGAACCCCGTAACTGGCGCGACCTTGACCTTAATGTAAAACTAAATACATCAGTGGATAGCTTGCATCTTGGCGAACTAGTATGCCAAATTTGATGATGATAGACTGAATAGTTTTTTAGAAAAACGGACGAATAGCCGGACGGACACCGGACGGACACCGGACGGACGGATCAGACAAAAACAATAGCTCCCCGAACCTTCGGCTCGGGGACTAATCATGTCCCTCTCTTTCTGGTTCTTTCATTCTCCTATGGTCACGTGCCAAAGTGCGTACATTTACTTCTGTAAATAGAAGTTGGTCGCCAGCACAGAAGAAGAAGAAGAAGAAGAAGAAGAAGAAGAAGAAGAAGAAGAAGAAGAAGAAGATTGATTGATCGAACTTTTTAATGGGTAAAGATTTAGGCACATTGAAGGCCTTTTTACAACAAATCCGCCCATTTAAATAATATAAATAAAAAATAACGAGGTAAAAAATAAATAAATAAAAGAAATAAAATACTAATGACAATCCATACAATGAACTCTCTCTCTCTCTCTCTCTCTCTCTCTCTCTCTCTCTCTCTCTCTCTCTCTCTCTCTCTCTCTCTCTCTCTCTCTCTCTCTCTCTCTCTCTCTCTCTCTCTCACTCTCTCTCTCTCTCTCTCTCTCTCTCTCTCTCTCAAGATACACACATGCACACAGACACGCATACACACACGCGCGCGCGTACCCTATATATACACATGCAGACACACTCGCACACATCTACACACACATGCCTGTACGCACGCACGTACATACGCACGCATGCATCCCTAGTCACGCATTTCTTTTTCTTCTTCTTTTTGAAGAAGAAGAAGAAGAAAGGGTCAGAAACTTAAATGAGAGTTAGGGGAAGACGGGGTAAAAAGCGCATGGGCGGGTAAGAAGCCCACCCCAATTATCTCATGAAATAAAGAAAATTTCAGTCAAATTTGCCCATGAGACGAATGCTAGACATTAACGCTCGTCTCATGGGCAACATGAGACTGAAATTTGCTTCATTTCATGAGATAATTGGGGTGGGCTTCTTACCCGCCCATGCGCTTTTTACCCCGTCTTCCCCTAATACAAAATGCAAGCAATAGGCTACGTTAGTTACAATATCTATGAAACAAAACGAAAGAAGGAAAGAAAGATCTGTGAGAGTTATGGAAACTGGGAATCTTTTGTGTTCCTTGTGTGCTCCATTCATGTGATATCGCATGACAGTATTATGTATTCTTCATTGTGTGCTCCATTCATGTGATATCGCATGACAGTATTATGTATTCTTCATTGTGGGCTCTGCTCATAATCTATCATAGTAATTATATATTTTGACAGTCTTTTCTTTCCATTCCAGGCTCCGCTCATATCATATATCAAACGCAAGGGTTTTCTTTCTTTTCTTCTACGCTCCACTCAAATTATATATCAAACCACAGTCTGTAGCCTACTCTTAGGCCGTGTACACACATAAGCGGATATTCCATGCCGAAACACGCGTGCGCAATCCATAGATAAGTGAAACAAAGAAGGGAAAAGATTTGCGCACGTGTCCGAATTTCCCCTATATGCCACAATGTAGTGTCCGTGCTATATGCGTAAATTTGTATCCTTCCTTCTTCCACTTATTTAGGGTTTTCCGTACAGAACTTAACCCTTTCACCGCCAAAGTCACATTTTAGCACCACAGAGATTTTAACACCTATGTCACCAAAAGGCATCAAATTGGGGTCTATTATCCAAAGACCCTGTTGTCTTAGTTTGGGGAAGTAAGGATAGACCTTAACTTATTTATGCCACAGAAGAATCCCCAATACTGCCGATGGATTTTGTTCTCTACCCAGGTAAATTTGATGGAAATGTTTGGCTGAAATATGGCTGGCGGTGAAAGGGTTAAGCGTCTAATGTGAACCCGGCCTTAGTCTTTACGCGATTCATAGCGACAGTCTATGGCCTAGCAATAACATAGCCTTCATTTGGCAATCTTTTCATATTTTACTAGATGCCATTCTATAATTCTTTAAACGCACTGTCATTGTGCAGTATTTATACTATAATTATAGTCTTCATCCTAACCCTTTCACCGCCAAAGTCGCATTTTAACACCACAGTGATTGAACACCTATGTCACTAAAAGGCATCACATTGGGGTCTAGTATCTAAAGAGCCTGTTGTCTTAGTTTTGGGAAGTAAGGATAGACCTTATTTTATCAAACACAAAGTTCCAAACGGTAGATTATTTGATATATTTCATAGAAGAATCCCCAATACTGCAAATGGATTTTGTTCTCTACCCAGGTAAAGTTGATGGAATGTTTGGCTGAAATATGGTTGGCGGTGAAAGGGTTAGTATACTACTTTCGTCCTCTAGTCTTACAATGACGGTGCCAGTCTTTTATCTGTGTTCTATTCGTGTTCTGTAATAAGCTTGTGTTTATCCCCCTTCGCACGAACTCACCATTTACCTTTATCACGTTCTCCTTCACACACAAAACAACAACAAAAACCAATCGCCACTTACCTTATCACTCGGTTCTGTCCAAGATGTCCACCATCAGATGAACGAAAACGTCATGTAGCGAGTGGCTTGACCATCCTTGAATGACCATATCGATGTTAGTTAAAGACGAGTACGATCGAGTAGGCTCACAGAATAATCCCAACATTCTACTGATTCATTATTAATCCACTTGCTGCACTGTCAACTAAAACTATATTTCTGGGTTCTGAAATTAATGTTCACATATTTGGTCATCACGGTTGTTGGTTTTCTGTAGCAGTAGTGATTAGTGATCAGTTGTAACTGTGTATGTGTTGGTGGTGCGCATGCGTGAGATTGCTATCCATTTGTGAATAGTGTTCACGCCTGTAACTTGACTTGATTAAAGCCGTTGAGAATCTGATCTTGTGGGGAAAAGACCTGGGTCGAGTTTCTCTAGACGACGGTCGCCGCGCGCATATCTGTTACGCCAAAAGGGGTCTAAGAAACACTTTAGAAAACGTTTGCGGAAGAATATTACAAGCCCTTGTCTGATTGGTCAAAAAAAGTATTATTTGAAACAAACTTTAATGAACCAATCAACAACAAGAAATGTATTCACCCCCTACTAGTTCCGGATAGTTCGCCGCTTGTTCGGTATTTGGCAAGAACAAAACATCACGCGAACTATCGGCAAACGAAGGGTGTTTCTGAGACCGTGTTTGCTGATTTGAGCGAGCGCAGCGTAACGTTAGCCCTTGTGAAATGAACCCCTGCTGTATTGGTCATAAGCGTATGCGGAATGTATGTACAGAAATCCTGACTTCTACATTTTCTTCAGACAAAAATCACGTTTTATCAATTGAAAACATACAGACGATATTGTATTACGTATGGCAGATCTATATCAGTAAGGAAACCACTCTTAATTAAATGGACTAAACGATTCTTCTTTGGGGCCAATGGTAAGAGGGAGACAATTCATTTTCCAAATGTTGATCTTTGTTAATAACACGCGAACGAATAATATAACCCTACAGTCTAACTCGCTTTGCTCCATAGCACTGACAAAAGAAAGCTGAAGGTTTTGGGTGGGGGTGTTAAGTAAAAAAAGAGGGCTGCCCCTTTTTTTCTGAACAGGCCCCAGTTTTTTTTCACGCTAGAACGATTAATTGGCTCCTTCGCTTTCTCCCTCCAGACAGTAAAAAGCAAATAGGAACATGCCATCAATTGGATGTCCAGCATAAACCAACGTCATCTGCAGCCTGTGGGCCATCGCTGGTGGTGGTGTTGCCTCCCTTCCTTTGCATTGATACCACTGTGGGAACGAGAGGGTTTATTACTTTGTTACTAGGTGCCGGTCCTGGTCATGCTAACATGCGGAATGAATTTCCTTTCGAGTTAAAATGTGCACCAAATACTAACATCTTCAAAACTCGTCTAGATGAATTTCCAAAATTTTGTTAGTATATTTAGAAGCTTTGATTAATTTATTTTCATAGGAAAAAATGTTTAACCGTACAAACCTTGACCAAAACAATACCTGTAATGTTTAAAATGATGGGACTCCTAAAAAGCTTCACGTCTTGTTTTGTTCCTACTTATTACAACTACTACTACTACTACTACTACTGTTACTACTACAACTACTACTACTGTTACTACTACAACTACTACTACTACTACTACTACTACTATTGTACTACAAGGATCTGTATCTTACATGAAAAAACATAATGTAGTCAAAGCCAAAACGGTATTAGAAAACAAAATAATGATGATTTTTGCAACTACAAAATGGCCAAGTTATCAAACGTTTACTAAGGATTGTTTGGATGTTGTTGGTTTTTCACACCTGTTTCTTTATTTCCTAGTTTGTCCTTTCCTTGGACAATAGATGTGTTTATGTTTATGTTTATGTGGGTTGGTCGAAAGGGCCACATTTGTGGCAATTTATGTATGTGGGTGTAACTGCTGATTCATACGCGTTGAAGAATCAAGAATTTGTTGCGTCTCTCATCAAAATAAATAACGTCACTTTACACTTGTTGTGTTCCTGTTTGTCGCGCGTTGACGAATCGTTCAGACACCATGTTTATAAATCAACAAACAAATTCCATTTTGGTCGTAGAAAGTTGTCTATGTTTTCAATGTTTTCTTCACATTTCAGTTTAAAAAAATAACAACAATACCTCGGCCTCTGGCCGGGTAAAAATTAACACTCCCATTGAGAGAGAAGAAAACAGATGAACATTGCAAAAGTTTCATCATTTCTTTGTTTCTGTTGGTTTCTGTTGTTTGCTGTTGTTGTTGTTGTTGTTGTTGTTGTTGTTGTTGTTGTTGTTGTGTTGTTGTTGTTGTTGTTGTTGTTGTCGTCGTTGTTGTTGTTGTTGCTGCTGTTGTTGTTGCTGTTGTTTTCCTATGTAATAATCCTATACGTTCTCATTCTCTGCCTTTCCTTGTCCACCAACGCAGACTTCCTGTGTAGTACACACACCATCTCTCTCTCTCTCTAGAAACGTGCGACCGAACCTTTTACTTCTACGGTACAGACATGATCACTGGGTTTGGTCCACTAATTTCAGGCTGTCCACCTTGCACTCGACTAGACCCACTACTTTTCAAACGTCCAGTCATCATCATAGTCGTAGACCTCTCAATGTTTAGCCAACCCATTGCGTGTGCCTCTCGGTGCTTCTCTCCCTTGCCTGGCTCACTCTTTACAGAAGGGAGAGGCATTATAAATGCACTGGTTGCACGCGACTTCTACGCTACCCGCACAAAGACCCGTGGCGCGCGCCAAGCACGTGCGGTGTGTGCTTGTAGTACTTAGCAAACAATGAGCGCTTCTGGCAACCCAATTGGAGATCACTCTTACAGATTACAATACTTCCTTTCGTGAAATAAGAGGCAAGAAATCTTCCGAGCAAGAGAGGGAAAATACACATCGGCGTTGTGGGTCTTTAAAGATGTTGCTCTGGAATAGACGATTTTCAGAGAGAGAAAAATAAAGGAGAGCACTTCGTGAAAATTAGAGTTGTTTACCTCCATTACTCGGTCAAATATCATGGCAACAATGCAACAATGGTGTCGAAGCTTGAAACCGCAGGATGCGAGTCAGTGACTTGCAACTCTTTTTTTTTTATAGAAATATAAGGGGTGGCCAGCTGCTACAAAGTGATAGAACTTGCAAACTGTGACGTAAAAATATAAATTACATCAATTTTAGAAGTGACGCACTGCGTTCTACGTGTCTCCTCAAACACACGAAGCGAGGGCTGGTGATTTACCTGACGGTAGATTAACTGCCCCTGTTTGACCGATTGAATTAGGCGAGATCACTCCCACACACCATCAAATTACTCCCCTTAATTATTTCCGAGCAATTCCTATTAGCAACCTATATATTTCTAAAGATTACCATGTCGCGGTTTTTAATTTGTTTTGTTTTTCTTTGTCTGTGTTACTTTCTGTATGTCTGTCGGTCTGTCAGTCTGTTGCTGTTAATCTGGATTTTCAATAATACTCCAGAATTAAACATTCATTTTTGTTTGTGGCTCAAGCCACAAACCTATAACTCACTTTGTCGGTCGGTCTGTCTGTCGTTCCAAAATTGTCGCACTTCAAATCGAGGCTACATGCGAGCGAAAATGGTGTTTTACGTCCTCTTGGTCTGAATCAGACACATATTGGACATTTATGAATACAAATATGGTGGGAACAATACTGGAGGCAATGTCCGGAGGCAGTACGAAACCAGTAAAGTCCCGATTTTTTTATTAATTCAGATAGCTGTAGCGGTGACCACGCACTTCGAGGCTACATTTCAAAATTAATTGAGGCCGCTCTTTAAAATGATGTATTTTAAAAGCGTACAAAATAATAAACATACGTAATACAGACACTACAACAGACACGACGAGTATGCGGTGCTTCTTTCGATGAGTATAAGTAGGATACATAGTTTTAAATGTTTTCCAAAAGATATAAAAAGTTACGAAATGGTGCAGAGATAACATTCTGGTTTACAGATTAAAATTATTGAAAAGCCAGGGGAGGTAACTCATGATTGGAGTGGTAAAAATAGACCGCGTGCCACAAACTATTGCGATTTTCGCGCTTGTTTTTATATGCAGCCCACGTGGCTGACCGGCTTTAAAGATCCACTGACCCTCCATGATTAAGTCCCTTGTTGTTTTTCTGCGTAGCTGAGACCCACATACAAATGCCACCCACATTCAAATTGAGGTTGCTCTTTAAATGATGTTTCGCTTTGAATGTGGGGGCGTTTGTATGGGAGTCATACCTGGTCAAAACAAGATTTCTTACCAGCTATAAGAGGGAAAACACGCGAGAGCCGTGATTTTTACACGTGATCTGGTGAGTCTTTAAATAAATTGAAACTGCGTTGTTTCTACAGTGGGAGGCTTGCACTGTGTCCGTGATTTTAAATGTGTTTTGTTCGTTTGGTTGTTCATTCCTTTGGTGTGTTCGTTCGTTGGTTCGCTTGTTCGCGTGTGTGTTTGTTTTTTGTATTTTGATATCTCCGCGCGAGCTACAAATATCAATAAAGCTTTCTAGTGTATTTTGTATTTTCGGCTGCCAATCAATATTGTTGGCATTTACTCTCTCTCTCTCTCTCTCTCTCTCTCTCTCTCTCTCTCTCTCTCTCTCTCTCTCTCTCTCTCTCTCTCTCTCTCTCTCTCTCTCTCTCTCTCTCTCTCTCTCTCTCTCTCTCTCTCTCTCTCTCTCTCTCTCTCTCTCTCTCTCTCTCTCTCTCTCTCTCTCTCTCTCTCTCTCTCTCTCTCTCTCTCTCTCTCTCTCCCCACAGGAGTGCACGAAACAATGAGATAAGTACACCTTTGTGTTGTGAACAAGAAAATATGTATATTAAATCTCTCTCTCTCTCTCTCTCTCTCTCTCTCTCTCTCTCTCTCTCTCTCTCTCTCTCTCTCTCTTCTCTCTCTCTCTCTCTCTCTCTCATGCATGCGCACATGCATGCACACACACACACACGCACCCCCACCACCACCCCACACACACCCACACACAACACACACACACACACACACACACACACACACACACACACACACACACACACACACACACACACACACACACACACACACACACACAACTTGACATGATAATTGAAATTAACATATAATACACATTCTTTCCTTGAAAGGCATCACCATTACTTTTTGTTGGGTGCCTTCTCATTGCGGAATATCAGGAAATGAACGGGTAGACCAAGCTGCAAAACATGCAGCTCAAAATAGTGACGACGCAGTATCAATTAATGTTCCTTTAGATCTGACAGAATGTTTCTCAATTATAAACAAAACTTCTCATGAAAATGTCAAAACTGAATTGATGAACTCAGACGTTCAATATTATAATAACTTTATTAAATCTAATGTTAGAGACAATGAGATAATATTACACAAACGTGTTACTTTCTCGTCCAGGGAGATTGAAAGTCTAATCCATAGACTACGTTTGAATTCATTTAAAACAAAATACTGTATTAATGTTAAATGCATGTGTGTTGAATCCTTGAGTGTCAGTCATTTACTGATTCAGTGTCCATTAGCAAGAGAACTTTTCAAGAATTCGGGTATTGATGGTTTTATTGATGGATCGACGCCATTGTCTCTACCCAGTATTCTAAACAATTATTCTGTTCTTGATTCAGTTTGTAAATGTTTATTAAGTAGTTCACTTAGTATGTATCTTTAACATTGTTCATTTATCGGTTATATTCTTTAAATGTAATTTGTTTTTTCTTTTTTTCTTTGGGGGGGGGGGGGGGGGTATGATTAGGTCTGCATCACTATCCTATCACTTACTCTAATGCTTACACACATTTACAGACACACCCACTCACACTCACCACACCAACATCAAACTACAATATATTGTCGGAATCACTTTTAGTGGAAGGACGTTAAACTGAAGAACAACAACACACACACACACAAAAACATACACACACACACACACACACACACACACACACACACACACACACACACACACACACACACACACACACACACACACACACACACACACACACACACACACACACACACACACACACACACACACACATACACACACACACACACACACACACACATACACACACACACACACACACACACACACACACACACACACACACATACACACACATACACACACACACACACACACACACACACACACACACATACACACACACACACACACACACACACACACACACACACACACACACACACACACACACACACACACACACACACACACACACACACACACACACACACACACACACACACACACACACACACAGAGCATTGTTTGTGGCTGCATCGTGTGTGGCTTTTCCCTCGCCTGACGCCGCACGCCTCGGCTCTGTAATTGATAATCAACATTAGAAACGCACCCCTGCCGTATGTGTGTGTGTGTGTGTGTGTGTGTGTGTGTGTGTGTGTGTGTGTGTGTGTGTGTGTGTGCGTGCGTGCGTGTGCGTGTACGTGTGCGTGTGCGTGTGCGTGTGTGTGTGCGTGTGCGTGCGCGTGTGTGTGTGTATGTGTGTGCGTGCGCTCGTGCGTGCGTGCGTGCGTACGTGCGTGCGTGTGTGTGCGTACGTGCGTGTGTGTGCGTGCGTGCGCCCGTGTATGTGTGCATGCGTAGGCCTATATGACTTGTGTGCGCGCGCGCTCGCACGTACACATACGCATGTTGTTTCATGAAAATCAAAGCATGTGGTTCAAAGCCCAGCCGACCTAGGAGGTCATACCAGAGCTATGTTTCCTTTCATAAAGCCTGACAGTAATGACGTCATATAATAATAAGTCAAGATTTAGGAATCTCCATAAATCTTTTAGTTTTAGCAACAACGAGAACAAAACCAAAAAAACCTCTGAAGATTGTTTTCAAAGTCTGTATGACTTCCATGAAATTTGTAAGAAAGTTTTAGAGCGACCCCTGTCTCGGTTATTATGATTTTTTTTAAATGATGATTTAATAACACACACACTCGCGCGCAAGTAAGCATACGTGTGCACGTGCACGCTTTCGTCTGAAAATCCACGCGTAAAACAAAAAACTAAAACAAAATAAAAGCAATTCCGTTTTGATGATGATGATGATGATGATGATGATGATGATGATGATGATGATGATGAAGAAGATGATGATGATGATAATTATGATGATGATGATGATGATGATGATGATGATATATGCTTGTTCAAATGTATTATGTTTAATGCAGTATAATGTTCGGATGAAATTCAATGATGCACAACATCTCGAAAATAGTATGAATCTTCTCGTCCAATTTTATTATGATCAGTCAAGTACTTATGATGTGCCAATTGCAAATTTATTATATAACATAATTCTACGCACGCTCACGCACGCACGCACACGCACACATACACACACACACACACACACACACACACACACACACACACACACACATACACACACACACACACACACACACACACACACACACACACACACACACACACACACACACACACACACACACACACACACACACACACACACACACACACACACACACACACACACACACACACACACACACACACACACACACACACACACACACACACACACACACACACACACACACACACACACACACACACACACACTCAAGAACAAGAAAAGTCTAAGTACAGCCGCTTAGAATTTTACAACACCATTAAACCATGTGATTATCATATTGAGCATTATTTAACTACTAACATGGATAATAGTTACAAATATGCATTATGTAAATTACGTGTTAGTTCTCATGATTTAAATATTGAAAAAGGTCGATATACATCTGTCCCACGAAACCAAAGATTATGCCCAACTTGTAATACGATAGAAGATAAGTTTAACTTTTTGGATAATTGTATACAGTTTAATGATTTACGAACTAAATTAATGCTACAGTTAGGCAAACTACCAAATTTAACAGAAAACATTAAAAAAAACAATATCAAAGAACAGATTTAAACCCAGCAATATAGTACACGCCAACGAACATCAGGAACTACTAGCCATCTTTGTTTTTGATTCATTTAAAATCAGAAATAAATCATAATTATCACATTTTCCCTTTGTTTTTTAAATTTTGTTTTATGTTTTATTTTCTTCTTTTTGTGCCAAATACTTCAAGTGATAGCAATAAAAAATTGTTCTTGTTGTTCTTGTTCTTGTTCTTCACTCACAAGGATAAAACAAACGAACAGGTTGTTTGTAGTCCCATGTTTTTCGTGCTGATCAGAACGGCCCTTTGTCAAAGATGACGTCAAAGAAAATGTCTATTCTACATCATAGAATAGATTCTATATCATAGATTATATTGTATGTATAATTTGATAACATAGAAATATTTAATAAGCAAATTAATAATTTAATTGAACTAAAGAAATTGTCAATTATTCATTCATTCATTCATAGAACCTATTTTTTGGTTTACAGCCTCATCACCTTTGTTTTAAAAAGTGTTTTTGAGACGAACATTTAGGTTCTTTCATTTCGTTTATTTTGTTCATCTTATGTTAATGTGCAGCTTAGAGGCGTTTTTTAGTTCAATTATAACATAGAATGATTTCTATATATCGTCGGTGACATTCACAAACCTCGTATCTCGATTTTTTTTTTGGGGGGGGGGGGGGGGTTGAGTTAGATACATAGTCAGTTCTTTTCATTTTTCCCGCCACCTTCCACCAAAAGCTCGTATCTCTAACGACTTTCTATCTGGGGTAAACGAGATTGTGAACATACAAGAAAAACTCTTAAGTCCGAAATTCAGATCTTTTTAAGGACAAAACCTCGTATCTTCGTTCTTTTCAAGTCTAAAAAAACCGTTTTCAGTAATTTTAACAGAATGCAGGACTTAACTCGCAATATCTCAAACAACATATTCATCATAGTTAATCAATTGTGGTCAGCGCAGTTACTTTTTAAAACAGTTAAATTCGTTTTTCTCAAAACTATCAACATTGAGATATGAGGTTTGTGAATGTCACCGACGATGTATGTTTATTATTATTTCTATATAATATATTCTATAAAACATTATATTCTATAAATGTAAAATGTATCCTGTGTTACAGAATATTTCAAAATGCTGCTTCTACAATATAGAATACAACCTATGTTTATTCTATCTCTATAGAATGACTTCTGTATATATAATTATGCTTAAAACTCAAACAGTAAAAACAAAATGGGGAGAAAAAGAAAACTGTGGTGTAGTATTTATTGGGCAAATATTTTGGACCAGACTTGTCCTTTGACGATGCCTAGTTATAAATCTTTCTGTCTATGTAGTTACGCTATAGAATAAAATTACAATTGGTTCTTCATAATTATGTATATATGCAGGTTCACACTTTTGGTCTATTAGATAGACAGAGAGATTAAGAAACACAGAAACTTTGATTCAAGTAGCAAGTCACTCCTGAACAGCAGAACGAGGAGTAAATGCCATACATTGTCCAGGGATATCTTATGCGGTTGTTGACCTTATATTAACTCATTCAAGTCGTTCCAGACATAACATATACATTTTATGCAGAAATAATAGATAGCTGTCAATTTTATGCATTTGCTTCAAGGGAAGTAAGTCTTGTGTGCACACCATACCTTGGTCACCTCTAAACTCGCTTCACTCCCTTAAACCACGATTTTGCCTCTGACCTTGCTTTTGTAGTGGTTTGTTGTGGGGAAACCAATTGGTGTGGAGAGTTTTTCTATATAGAGTATATATATAAAACAAAGTCTGATCTACCACTTCCCTATGTCTAAACCTGAAGTAAAAACCTGTAACCTTCTTTCATTTCTCCTTTTGTTTATGTATGTTTTGTTTGTGTGTCATGGCTGGAATGATTTATGAGGTGTTTTTTTAATAATTCAAAATCGTTGCGATGCGAATGAGTTAATAGTGAGAAGAACTACTGTCGGCTTACTTTGTTTCCAAATTGAGCGGTTCGGTAACTTCTGTCCGGAACTGACAGAGCGAACCCGTTAGGGGATTCATATTCCATGGTATTCTTGAAGATTGATGGTGCCACGCAGGTGGTGAAAGACTAAGGGCGATAGAGCGTTAAACAAAATGCCAGTGTTTAGGTAGGCAGATTGATGGCTTTCGAATTACAAAAAATAAAAGAAAAAAATAAATGTTAGTGCATGCGTTTGTATACAGTGTACAACAAATATAATGCACGAGGGAAAGCATATTACTATATTCCCATGCCCAGAAAGATAAACACGGTTCAGAGAGAGAGAGAGAGAGAGAGAGAGAGAGAGAGAGAGAGAGAGAGAGAGAGAGAGAGAGAGAGAGAGAGAGAGAGAGAGAGAGAGAGAGAGAGAGAGAGAGAGAGAGAGAGACAGACAGACAGAAAGGGACAGATAGACAGACAGAAACGAGAGAGGCACAGAGAGAGAGAGAGAGAGAGAGAGAGAGAGAGAGAGAGAGAGAGAGAGAGAGAGAGAGAGAGAGAGAGAGAGAGAGAGAGAGAGAGAGAGAGAGAGAGAGAGAGAGAGAGAGAAAGAGAGACAGACAGACAGACAGACAGAAAAGGGACAGATAGACAGACAGAAACAGAGAGAGAGAGAGAGAGAGACAGACAGACAGACAGAGAGACAGAAAGGGACAGATAGACAGACAGAAACCGAGAGAGGCAGAGAGAGAGAGAGAGAGAGAGAGAGAGAGAGAGAGAGAGAGAGAGAGAGAGAGAGAGAGAGAGAGAGAGAGAGAGAGAGAGAGAGAGAGAGAGAGAGAGAGACAGAGACAGACAGAATGAGACAGAGAGACAGAGAGGAGAGAGAGAGAGAGAGAGAGAGAGAGAGAGAGAGAGAGAGAGAGAGAGAGAGAGAGAGAGAGAGAGAGAGAGAGAGAGAGAGAGAGAGAGAGAGTGAAATAGACAGATAGACAGACAGACAGAGTGAACCAGAGAGTCAGAAAGAAAGGAACATAAACACAATGGCAGTCATTCACACAGAACACAATAAATAGTTCACACAGGCATAACAGACAGACGGGCAGAGAAGACGGAGAAGATTGGTTGCATAGGCACCGAACTGCTCATCCACACGTTTCTTCTTCTTCTTCTTCTTCGATCGCTCATACAGTCTCCTGTCAATTATGAGCGCAGCTGCGTCATGCTACCGTTATGCGCTTAACAAAGAAATAAAGACCCAGGCGGCAAGTCCGACTTCGGCTGGAGGAAATAGTTTTGAAAGTATATTCTATTTCTTGAAAAAAGAAAAGGCAGGAGAATGGACCCCGGTAAGGCAGAAAGATAGTAGATGACAGTAAGCACAGGGAAATGGCAGAGTCAAAGAGAGTGACAGATTAGAGGAAGCTACAAGCACATAACTTCCAGAAGGTGGGGGAACTATTTATACAAAGGACCCCCCGGTATCCCCACCGGGTTTTGTTTTATGACAATACATTGCTGTGGTACTTTCTGTGGCCAACACAATACTATCACAGACTATATAGTTTCTCTGATACTATCATCACCGAGAATTCTGATCGCTTCTCGGCCTTTGGGCTAAGACAGTGATTCAGGAACATACATTTTTGTTTATGCCCTGGTTGGTTTGTTCAGCCCGTCGTACATGGCGAAAGCCGATACGCGACGTTAAACTGAACTTCCATCCTATCATCACCACAGCTTCTTCCCGGGGCTCTTGGCAAAGCTGTTCTGTCTGAGAGACCTCCATTATAAATATACAAATAAACAAGCGCGAAATCGCAATAGTTTGTTGCACGCGGTCTATTTTTACCACTCCAATCATGAGTTACCTCCCCTGGATTTTCAATAATTTTAATCTGTAAACCAGAATGTTATCTCTGCACCATTTCGTAACTTTTTATATCTTTTGGAAAACATTTAAAACTATGTATCCTACTTATACTCATCGAAAGAAGCACCGCATACTCGTCGTGTCTGTTGTAGTGTCTGTATTACATATGTTTATTATTTTGTACGCTTTTAAAATACATCATTTTAAAGAGCGGCCAGAAGTGTAGCCTCGATTTGAAGTGCGACAATTTTGTCAAAATGTGCGACAATTTTGGAACGACAGACCGACAGACCGACAGACAGACCGACCGACCGACAAAGTGAGTTATAGGTTTGTGGCTTGAGCCACAAACAATAAACAGCAGTATCATTGCTATGCTCAAGAATCGAAACTCTACCTCTTTGAAAGACAGATTCGCCTAATAAAAATAAATACGCAATAGTTTGGCACATTTCTGTGTTCAATAATCGAAACCCTACATCTTGAATGAAAAATGGTGCTTTACGTCCTCTCGGTCCGGAACAGACACATATGGGACATTTGTAAATACAAAGATGGTGGGAACGATACTGGAGGCAATGCCCGGAGGCAGCATGCAACACCAGTAAAGTCCCGAATTTTTAACAATGCAGATAAGTGTAGCAGTAACCACGCCTCGGTTAAACCTCATCGGTTAAACCGCCATCGTGCTAGCGTATACCTACATCTTCGAAAGGCAAATAGCTTATATAGCCAGTGGGTAGAAATATGTGAATCGTACACTGACGCACCACGATTAAGTCCCTTGGGTTTTTTCTGGGTAGCTGTGACCCACATACAAATGTCCCCAACTTCAAATTGAGGCTGCTCTTTAAAATGATGTTTCGTTTTCAATTTGGGGACATTTGTATGGGAGTCAAACCTGGTCAAAACAAGATTTCTTACCAGCTATAAGAGGGAAAACACGTGAAACCCGTGATTTTGACACGTGACCTGGTGGGTCTTGAAAGCTGGTTTCAATGCTTTATTATATCCATTCGATCCAGAGACAAAAATCAAGCAAGTGAAATTGGAAATCTGCGCCTTTTTCGTTAGAGATTCACAGATCAATTAGGCAGGAAGGCGGAAAGGGAGGAGAATATTATAGACGCTTGAACAAACAGCAGAAGTGACAGCAACACTAATTCTATTATGGCGGTTAGATACTCATCAACTACGCAACGCTAATGAAATAAAGTTAAGGTTTGGTTTTGACAACATCAATCAGCGCTTCCTACCACCACACCACACTAAGTCTCAAGACTGTGTTGATATATAAAATTGGGTTGTACGTCCTCTCGACCCTGGAACAGGCACATATGGGACATTTGTAAGAGTATGAGGATATGGAAGACCGTGTTGTGTTCAGAAGACTGTTGCTGTGGGGTGTGTTTTTACCTTACCACCTGTGACGAGGTAATGGGTTAAAAGGCTAAGTCCCTAGGGAAGACTTTTAGTGTGTAATTTTCAAGTAGAAAATTTGCCTTTAGCCCACTTCTCTAGGGTATGGGAGATGAGCAACTTTCCCGGCCCCTTTTCATCTAATAAATGTATATTTGTGCCCGGGTTCTGGCTCGTATGATTGTAAGAAATACAAGTGGTTGATTTGCTCTTAATGGCAGACAGAGAGAAGTAGGGTTTTACATGAAATTACAAGACTCCCACTCTCATCAGTCTGACCAAAGGGTTCAGGATTATTTGACACTTGTATTTTATTTACTCACAAAATCTGCATAAGATTATGCAACAATAATAATAAAGCAGCTCAATGGCGCCAAAACAAAATGTGAATGGAAAAACAATGGAATCCGAAAGGATTTACAAGACTTTTGTCTTTCTAGAAGGTTAGCCCCAAGCAGGAAGGGTCACTAAGTGTCTTCAGTGCCAGGGGGAAAGTTCAAATGATTGGCGCGGTTCTGGACTTAACTTAGCTATTGTCAAGTTCCTCCGTAGTAATCGGCGAGTGCTGGGGTGGCTGGGCTTGCTCGTCAGGTGAGAGTAGCTCCCAGTCGTTCCGGTTACGGCTTCGCGGGATGGCACGGTTCAGGCGTGGTCTCCTCACGGATTCTGGGTGCGGGGCGTCTTGGCGGCGTTCCCGTCTTGGTGCTTGTGAGTCAGGGATAATCTTCCTGCCCACGATGCCCTGCTGATAATCACAGGAGAAGGTGGATGTAGGTCTCTATGGCTTAGAGACAAGGGGCTTCAGTCGGCAGGGAATTAGTGGATCCCAACCGGCTAGAAGGCTGCCCTTGTACAATAGCACTAGTTAATAAATAAACTGAATTTCAGTTAACAAACTGAGATCAGTAAAACATAAAAGGTGATCAAGCCAACATCACTCTCCATCCAACACCTGGAAAGGAATGGTATCATAAAGTGCAAGATTGCAACCCACAGGCTTCCTACTCGGAGGCGGAGCTCAAAGGAGAAAAATGATTTGGAATATATTTTTGAAAAAAGGCAGGAGAATGGGCCAATAAGTTAGAAAGATAGTAGATGATAGAAAGCAAAAGGAAAAGGCAGAATCAAAGAGAGTGGCAGAATAGAGGAAGTTACAAGCACATAACTCCCAGAAGGTGGGGGAACTATTTTTACGAAAGACCCCCGGTATCCCCACGGGGAGAATATAACCAGCAAAAACCGGGTTGAAAGGGGTGTAGATAAAGAAAGAGGGGTCGTGCGGGACACTTACGTCACACCACCCCCACCCCCACCTGCGCTAACCAAATCCATTCTTTGTTGCGACAAAATCGAACAGTATTCAAAAGAAGCTTATCATAGAACCCAGTGTCCCTGAAGGACTTTGTGGCATCAACATTTTCTCCTGGGAAACTTTGGCCCCAAACCGATCAGCATGGCGTGGTGCAGTCACCAAGGGAGCTGCCAAGTTCGAGGCTCACCGAATCGAGACAACCCAGGCACGTCGAGAAGCGCGAAAAAAATCGCACGAGCAGCAGCGATTCTCCAACTTCAACAGATCCCCTCAACTCTCTTTCCTGTCCCCACTGTCACAAAACCTTCAAGGCCCGCATCGGACTCATCAGTCATCTTCGTGCCCACCCCACATCCTGAAGCCTTTGACATTGGAACTGTTGACGGATGGTCTTCATCCCTCGGGACGGACGAACATCATCATAGAACCCATTGAAATGTTACGTCTGAACAGAGAACGACCATTATATATAATTATGTCTTCATGGAGTCAATCAACCATTTTATGTCAACAACAAAAACAACACTTAGGCCGGGTTCACATTAGACGCGTAATTTCCGTACGGAAAACCCTAAATAAGTGGAAGAAAGAAGGATAAAAGTTTACGCATACAGGGGAAATTCAGACACGTGCGCAAATCTTTTCCCTTCTTTGTTTCACTTATTTATGGATTGCGCACGGGTTTCCGCACGGAATATCCGCTTATGTGTGTACACGGCCTATCCCACAATCCCTCTCTATCTTGTCAGGGGTTTTTTTATGCTACTCCTCCCAAAGTTCGATGCTGACGCGCATAGCCTATAGCCTACTTTGTTATAACGTCTTTGTCCTTCAGAGTTTCGGCGGTTGCTTCGTTTTGAAAGGCAAC
>CM065684.1:22054289-22064289 GCA_017654935.2 Phymorhynchus buccinoides
TCTCTCTTTGACGCTTTGCCTCAGTCTAAACTTCGGTTATTTGATTTGCCTCTGTCTGTCTCTCTCCCCCCCCCCCCCCCCTCTGTCTCTCTGTCCCCCCCCCCCCCCCCCCCCCTCTCTCTCTCTCCCCCCCCCTCTCTCTCTCTCTCCCCCCCCCCCCCCCCCCCCCCAGCAATCCATCCCCACCCTCCTTCTTTTCCACTGTTTGTCCCCCAATCAAAATGAGTGATGAGAAGCCATCCCTCAGAAAGCATGCGGCACGAGGCTGGAGGCCGGAACAGAGGTTAACCGGGTGATGAAGCGCGCTGTAATTGGAGAATCCTCTCATCGATCACCCCATTAGCCCGAATCATATCAGTTGCGCGTGCACACGTCAGTTGTTGTTTTTTTGGAGGGGGTAACCATCCGCGAAGCCAAAGCTGGGTCATCTTTTCAGCGCAGTCTGTTTGTTCCTGTGTGACTATGTATTATAGGTAATGGGTACTTTATAGTCACAGAGGCGTCGCTGTGAAATTCGGGTTGCTCCCACCTGGAGAGCGCGTCGCAGCCAGAGGCGCGCCACCCAATTTTGTTTTTGCATGCGATTTTTGTGTGACTGATGAGGGGGGGGGGGGGGTAAATTTTGACCAAATGACAACTTTTTTGTTGCCACTGGGTTTAGCGTATGCTAAGTGCATGTGTCAATCTATGTTACCATAACAGCGTTTGAATGGAGGGACCTATATATAGGAGGCTTGCACGCGGACAGGTTTTCGCACCAGAATTACTTGTCCCTAAAGCTGGAGACAGACTATGCGACTGCCTCATATGACTCGATCAGGTCGTGACATAAATCAAATTTTGTTTCCCGCACAGAAAGAGGTCACAAGCCACCTGACTCGATCAGACTCGATCAGTGAAATTTAGAACCCGCCCTATTCGGCCCTGTCACCTGACTGGGCCCGACTGAGTCAGACTGATCGAGTTAGATGGTATGCAAATGAGGTGAAACGTCACGACCTGATCGAGTCGCATGAGGCAGTCACATAGTCTGTCGCCGGCTTAAGAGCAACTGCTATGAGGACGTAAAACCTTCTACTAAAAACAACAACAACAACAGCGGACAGGTATTTAAGATAGGTAGGCCAAGTTCGAAAATGAAGGTCGTTAATCAAAGGTCAAGGTCACTGGAGCCGAAAATGCTGCGTCACAAGATCCTCGCTGGCGTAGGGGTTCTGTAAAATGCTGGTGTTAGACTGTTTGATCGGACTTTAGTTTTAGGAGTGTTTGTCTGTCTGTTCCTGCAGGGTCACTGGACCCGAAAATGCTGCCTTGCGGCTGGTTGATCTAACGTTTTCACGCTCTAGTTTTTTGTTGTTTTTTAATGTATTCATTCACACTCACGAACATACATCACGCCATCGGGTGTATTTTTGTTTGTGGCTCAAGCCACAAACCTATAACTCACTTTGTCGGTCGGTCGGTCTGTCGGTCCAAAATTGTCGCACTTCAAATCGAGGCGACGGCGAAAATGGTGTTTTACGTCCTCTCGGTCTGAACCAGACACATATGGGACATTTGTAAATACAAATATGGTGGGAACAATACTGGAGGCAATGCCCGGAGGCAGTACGAAACCAGTAAAGTCCCGATTTTTTAAATTAATACAGATAGCTGTAGCGGTGACCACGCCTCGGTTAATTAAACCTCATCGGCTATGGCACCGCCACAAGTTTTTGTATTCAACCACTGAATCTAAATCGAGGCTACACTTCAAATTGAGGCCGCTCTTTAAAATGATGTATTTTAAAAGCGTACAAAATAATAAACATACGTAATACAGACACTGCAACAGACACGACGAGTATGCGGTGCTTCTTTTGATGAGTATAAGTAGGATACATAGTTTTAAATGTTTTCCAAAAGATATAAAAAGTTACGAAATGGTGCAGAAATAACATTCTGGTTTACAGATTAAAATTATTGAAAAGCCAGGGGAGGTGACTCATGATTGGAGTGGTAAAAATAGACCGCGTGCCACAAACTATCGCGATTTCGCGCTTGTTTGCACATAGCAACATATGAAACAGAGACAACAACAAAAACAGCTTGTTCCTTGTTCTTATTGTTTTCACCTCTTAAGTTATTATCATTTTTTGGTGCTCCTAATAAAATAATAAGCATAGAATAATAATGCCGTATTTTACCAAATTAAGCGTAAAAGAAACATAATGTGCGGTAAATAAAGATATTTGCGTGTTAAGTTGGGTTTTTTCTAACAAGATTTGCTGAAGAAGTATTTGCTGCGAGTGAGTGAAAATGATGTTTTACGTCCTCTCGGTCATAGACACATATGGGACATTTGTAAATACAAAGATGGTGGGAACAATACTGGCAGCAATGCCCGGAGGCAGTACAACACCAGTAAAGTCCCAAGCTTTTAACAATATAGATAGGTGTAGAGGTAACCACGCCTCGGTTAAACCTCATCGGCTATGGTACCGCCACATGATGTACAATGAGCTTAATGGGCATTGTCTGCGACTTCTTTTTCAATGGCGGCCCTCCATTTTCGTCTGCTTAACAACGTTAAATGTCGATGTCCCTACGTCAGGAAATGTTAAATAAGCTCTCCTGAGTCTGTTCTTACTAATTTTCAATTTGTTGTATGAGTTTGAACAATTCAGCTGTTTTCATGCCATCCCGTCTTCCACTATCCCAATGAGGCTTAACCCTTTCGCCGCCAGCCATTATTCAACATTAAATTTCCATTAAACTTACCTGGGTAGAGAAAACAATCTGTCTGTAATATTGGGGATTCCTCTGTGACATATTTAAAGTAAGGCCAATCCTTACCTCCCAAAATTAAGAGAATAGGGTCTTCGGATATGACCCTGATTTGATGCCTTTTAGTGACATGGGTGTTAAATCATTGTGGTTCCAAAATGCGACGTTGGCGGTGAAAGGGTTACAGATGTACAGACGCGCCACGATTAAGTCCCTTGTTTTTTTCTGGGTAGCTGTGACCCATATAGAAATGCCCCCATGTTCAAATCGAGGCTACTTTTTAAACTGATGTATCGCTTTTAATTTGGGGGCATTTGTATGGTAGTGAAACCTGGTCAAAACAAGATTTCTTTCCAGCTATAAGAGGGAAAACACGTGAAACACGTGATTTTGACACGTGATCTGGTGGGTCTTTAAACTGAAAATGTTCTGCCCCTGTCTCGTGCCCTGAGACGCGGGCGCCACCTACTTAACCTTTTCACCGCCAACGTCGCATTTTTGCACCACAGTGATTTAACACCCATGTCACTAAAAGGCATCAAACCAGGGTCTGTTATCCAAAGACCCTATTTTCTTAATTTGGGGAGGTAAGAACAGGCCTTACTCTTTATAGGGGAAGACGGGGTAAAAGCGCATGGGCGGGTAAGAAGCCCACCCCAATTGTCTCATGAAATAAAGAAAATTTCAGTCAAATTTGCCCATGAGACGAATGCTAGACATTAACGCTCGTCTCATGGGCAAAATGAGACTGAAATTTGCTTCATTTCATGAGATAATTGGGGTGGGCTTCTTACCCGGGGTAAAAAGCGCATGGGCGGGTAAGAAGCCCACCCCAATTATCTCATGAAATAAAGAAAATTTCAGTCAAATTTGCCCATGAGACGAATGCTAGACATTAACGCTCGTCTCATGGGCAAAATGAGACTGAAATTTGCTTCATTTCATGAGATAATTGGGGTGGGCTTCTTACCCGCCCATGCGCTTTTTACCCCGTCTTCCCCTACGTAGTATAAAGCCCGCCTACGAACGAGAGTTATACTATAATTGCTGTTATAATAGATTATACATCTGTATCGTTAAAAATTCGGGACTTTCCTGGAGTCGCACTGTCTCCAGGCATTGCCTCCAGGATCGTTCCCACCATCTTTATATCTAGGGGAAGACGGGGTAAAAAGCGCATGGGCGGGTAAGAAGCCCACCCCAATTATATCATGAAATAAAGAAAATTTCAGTCAAATTTGCCCATGAGACGAATGCTAGACATTAACGCTCGTCTCATGAGCAAAATGAGACTGAAATTTGCTTCATTTCATGAGATAATTGGGGTGGGTTTCTTACCCGCCCATGCGCTTTTTACCCCGTCTTCCCCTACTAATGTCCCATACGTGCCTGTTTCAGACCGGAGGACGTTAAACGGATTTTCATTCACTACGAACGAGAGTAGGCCCTAAGCGTGCACTGGATTGGAACAGAAGCTGAAGTATTTTTTTCGTGTGTGTATGTGTGTGTGGGTGTGGTGTGTGTGTGTGTGTGTGTGTGTGTGTGTGTGTGTGTGTGTGTGTGTGTGTGTGTGTGTGTGTGTGTGTGTGTGTGTGTGTGTGTGTGTATGTGTGTGTGTGTGTGTGTGTGTGTGTGTGTGTGTGTGTGTGTGTGTGTGTGTGTGTGAGCGTGTGCGTGCGTGCGTGCGTGTGTGTGTGCGTGTGTGTGTGTGTGCGTGCGCGTGCGTGCGTGCGTGCGTTCGTGCGTGTTTGTGGTGTGGTTAACTGCTTCGTTTTCGTTCCTTTCACAGTCTTTCTTTTTTTTAGGTATTAGGTACTTTATAGTCACAGAGGTGTCTCTGTGGAATTCGGGTTGCTCCCACCTGGAGAGTGCGTCGCAGCCAGAGCCAATTTTTTTTTTTTTTGCATGAGATTTTTGTGACTGATGAGGAAGGAAAGAGAGCGGGGGGAGGGGGGGGGGGGGGGTATACATTTTGACCAAATGACAACTTTTTCGTTGCCACTGGGTTAAACGTATCGATGGCTTGGAGTCAAAACGGATTATCTTTAGATAGTCCATTAACATATTATTGGATTTATTGCAAAAACTAATCATTTGTATCAAACAATGACTGCAGAAATATACAAAGGGGTTTTTGCTTTTTACATTTCAGCAGTCTATTTTGCTATACAAGTTATCAATTTTCGTAATAAGTTCAATAATATGAGAGAAAATTGAGTTTTACGTCCTCTTGGTCTGAATCAGACACTTATGGGACATTTGTAAATACAAATATGGTGGGAACAATACTGGAGGCAATGCCCGGAGGCAGTACAAAACCAGTACAGTCCCGATTTTTAAAATTAATACAGATAGCTGTAGCGGTGACCACACCTCGGTTAAACCTCATCGGCTATGGCACCGCCACAGAGTTAAGTTCAATAATATGTCAATGGACTATCTAAATATAGTCCGTTTTGACTCCAAGCTATCGGTATGCTAAGTGCATGGGCACACGGGACCTCGGTTTATCGTCTCATCCGAAAGACTTACAAAGAATGCATTCACAACGTTTCTTATTCGTTTGCTTCTATTGTTTTCTTTTGTGGTTTTCTTTCTTTCTTTCTTTCTTTCCCTCTTTGTATCATTTGATTTATATAACCGTGACCATTCGTCGTATCTTTGCGTCAATATCTCATTCTTCACGTATCCTCTCATGCGTTTAACTTTGTTATTTCTGCCATGCCTCCTCCACACCCCTTTTGTTCTTTTTCTGCCTTCGTTTCTTTCTTTCTCTCTGTTTTGTTTTCCTTCCTTCCCTTTTTTTTAATTTTTAATTTGTTTAACTATGTTCCTTTTCGTTTAAAATTCTTCATTTTTCTCCACCTGCCATCTTTCGTTACGTGTCAAAATCATGGTTTTCACGCGTTTTCCCTCTTATAGCTGGTAAGAAATCTTAAGAAATCTTCCTAGCAGAAGAGGGAATGTGAAACGTGACGTGTGTGTGTGGGTGGGTGTGTGTGGGGGGGGGGGGTCTTTAATGTAAGTTCTCCCGAGCCATTTTCGGTTTGTTGTAGTCATTTATCGGTTGTCGTACCCTGGGCCTGTATTCACGTTGAGATAGCATGAGACTTAGCATCATGCTAACTTAGAAGCTCTTCCAAAAGTCCTATTAAATCCTATAGGACATTGGAAGAGCTTCTAAGTTAGCATCATGCTAAGTCTCATGCTATCTCAACGTGAATACAGGCCCTGGCTAAAAGACTCCAGGGATCATCCCAAGAGCCGAAACACTTGAACACTATGATAGAAATGCACCAGCTAGGGGATGAGAACATTTACGTGTGTGACGTGACCGTTTTTGATTACCCCGCCACGCGAGCCACAGCCACACTCCGACTTCCGGAGAACCATTTTTCTTTTCAATTCTATGCCCACCGCATAGGCGGATTTATGGAGAGAGGATTACAGGGGTTCTGGAGACTGGAACCTCCTCCCCTGAAAAAAATGCTTACGTGTGCATGCCCATGCACCTTGCAAATGAGTGTGTGAATGTGTGCGCATGCATGTAGGGGAAGACGGGGTAAAAAGCGCATGGGCGGGTAAGAAGCCCACCCCAATTATCTCATGAAATAAAAAGAAAATTTCAGTCAAATTTGCCCATGAGACGAATGCTAGACATTAACGCTCGTCTCATGGGCAAAATGAGACTGAAATTTTGCTTCATTTCATGAGATAATTGGGGTGGGCTTCTTACCCGCCCATGCGCTTTTTACCCCGTCTTCCCCTATATGCATGTGTATGTCGGTGACGAGTTAGTATGTGTCACTGTGGGAGCATCTGGTAAAGAATGCTTATGTGCATACATGTCTCTTTGCGCACATATGCATGTGTGCGTGTTTGCAGTAATGGCTCCCCACCACCTGCGTGCGCATCTTGACCCTTCCAACGGAAGTGTCGCCATCTTAGTCCTTATTTGTGTGTAAACAAAGTGAACATGTTATCTCAAAGTGTAAAGAAAACATCCAGATGTTATAAAAAACAGTTTAGATAAGTTTCGATTTGGAACAGCCAAATACGCAGCATCGATCTGGCATTTTTCAAACAAAGTTACTGACTAAGATGGCGGTCTCCCATAATATGGCGCGCTCCTTGTGGCCGGATATGACGACACGTGGGTACAAGCCATTAGTCCAATAATGGTCAACTTAGGACGCACATTTCACCGCCAGGGGGCAATCAAACCAGTAGGGGCTTAGCGCATGATATTCTTAGTTGGGGGTAGTGAGCGAGAGGGAGAGAGAGAGAGAGGGAGATGAGGCCTGGGTGTAAAAAAGTATGTATACTTATCTCATTACCCTGTATAAATAGAATTTCGTTCGTTCGTTCGTTCGTTCCTTCGTTCTATCTCACTACCCCCAACTAAGAATATCACGTTGGCTGTGAAATCCTTTTTCAGGGCAGTGAAATGTGCGTCCTAAGCTGCTCACTGACAAACTGTATGATGTATTTGAGCTTTTCTCTTTTTCATTTTCAATTAGTTTTTTAATTTGGTTAGTATTTTGATTAGTGCATTTTATTTTTAAAAAATGTTTGCTGTTGTTAGGTGAGGGCAGGGTGTAAAAAGGCTCCCAGCTCATCGTATTATAATTTTATACTTTTTTTTTTTAATAAATGTGTACGTATTTAAATTCTCTCGTTCTGTCGCTTTCTATCTCCGTCCCTCCCTTCCCCCTTTCTCTCACTGTGTTAACATTCTGACCAATAAGTCATAAGTTAAACTTTTGATGGGTTTTTTTTAAAAGTGTTTACAAAACAACCGTTCAAAGCTATACTTATAACAAAAACGTTAAAAAAAAACCTCTGGACTTCAGCTGGATTGGAGAGAGAAACGTTCCAAGCTATACTTAAGTATACTATAACCAAAAACATCAAAATAACCTCTGGACTTTGGACCAGTCTTCTGCTGGATTGGAGAGAGAGAGAGAGAGAGAGAGAGAGAGAGAGAGAGAGAGAGAGAGAGAGAGAGAGAGACTTTCTTAATTCATTTTGCAGGGGACAGCGCAAACGCAGTCCCCCTCGCCAATAAATTGTGCACCCGACTCATGTACATGGGAGATGATCGCAAAGGTCAACCCACCTGGAATGTGCAATGGACAGGTCTCGCTCTGGGAGAACCCCCTTCTTGATCAGGGTCTCTCCTGTGCCAGGTTTGTATGATTAAACCGGATTTTAAAAATTACGCTTCCTTTTAAAATTGCAAGTAAAAATTGGCTTGTATTTCTTAAATCAAATATAAACCTTGCAATTTTATTAAGTATACCTTCTACAGCATCGATTTGCAAATAGTCTATATTATTTGTGAAACCTCCATTTTATTGTTTTCACTGTATCATACATAATAATCTGATGGCGTGTTAATGTACTAAACGCTTTTGGTATGAAACCTTTCATATTGTGAAAGAATTTTAAGCAACAAAATTACTATTTATAGCAACACTATTATTCATGATTCTGAGGGTGCCTACAACCATTACTTCACTGAAGGAGAAACAACTTGACAACATAAATGTGACAATGGCAAACAAAAGAAAAAGAATCTTTCTATATTTCCCTTACAATTAGCCCAAATTTAAAGCAGCACTTTTCACAATTGCCTCCCCTGTGAAGACGATGAACTGATAGAGTGGAGACAATATGAGTCCAATCACATGCCACACAAACACGTGAAATCCAAAGGCAACAGCCTCAACCACTGAAGCGATGATAATGAAAACCAGCAGAATGTGCTCTTCTGGTGGCACAACAGGATATAACTCTCGTGGGTTTATAACATGGAAACTGCATAGGTTACGATGATGTAACAATCGTTTGGGGGTATATTTATCATAAAAGCTTGAAAACAAAACTGTAATGAACCATTTGGCCAATGTGGCGGTACCATAGCCGATGAGGTTTAACCGAGGCATGGTTACTGCTAACCTATCTATATTGTTAAAAACCCGGGACTTTACTGGTGTTGCACTGCCTCCGGGCATTGCAGCCAGTATTGTTCCCAACATCTTTGTATTTACAAATGTCCCATATGTGTCTATGATCGAGAGGACGTAAAACATCATTTTCATCATGTAATCCTTTAAAAGCAGCCATACACGTAATCTTCCCACCCAAGGCCATGCGAAATGTTCACGGGGCACTGGGTGTGCCCCCGGATCGTTTAAGCTGGGGAACGAAAACAGCAACAACATGTAATTAACCCAAAATATTGCATCACAGTAGGCCCCGTGCCACCTAGCCTTACACAAAGATGATTATCACCGGCCAAACAGAGTCTAACGAGTTTTGTTTTTGGGGCTGTCTGTTTGTCCGTCTGTCTGTCCTTCATTTTTCTCAAAAACTACGGGACGCATAATCAAATTTGGTAGAGAGGTAGACATCATATACAGGAAGGCTCCTTTCCATATTCATGACCCTATTAACCTTGACCTTGAAGTTTGACCTTGAAAACCGAAATTGGTCTTCTTTGTGCTATATATTTCACTAGCAATTTACCAGTCATTATACGTGACTGAAATGTATTGTTATGAGAATCTTAAAAGCAATAGTACATGTTAATTTGCTTTTCGCCTTGGCATACGGCTGTGTGAGACCAGTTGACATAAGCTAGAACACCAAGGCTACATCAAAATGTTGTTATGCTCTGCATGGTTGTGCTGGGATTGTCCTAATTAAGCCATGACATGCTCCTAGTATAACATCATCAGTCTTAGATCATCCGAAGTCGGAGTGTGGCTGCTCACATGGCGGGGTAATCAAAAACCGTCACACACGTAATGTTCTTTGTACCACAGTGTTCAAGCGCTTTGGCTATTGGGATGATCCCTGGAGTCTTGAAGCCAACAACAACAATACTTGTGCAACGTAACAGTAACAATAGTGATTGTGATAAAATCTTTGAAAGGAAAACGTGCACGTAGACAGAAAAGCCAGATTGGAATTGCAAAGAGAGAGAGACTTTCTTAATTCATTTTGCAGGGGATAGCGCGAACGCAGTCCCCCTCACCAATAAATTGCGCACTCGACTCATCTACATTTGAGATGGTCGCAAAGGTCAACCCACCCGGAATGTGCAATGGACAGGTCTCGCTCTGGGAGAACCCCCTTCTTGATCAGGGTGTCTCCTGTGCCAGGTAAGTATGATTAAACCAGATTTTAAAAATTATCCCTCGTTTTAAAATTGCAAGTAAGAATTGCT
>CM065684.1:22069289-22084289 GCA_017654935.2 Phymorhynchus buccinoides
TCAGCCCGTCGTACATGGCGAAAGCCGATACGCGACGTTAAACTGAACTTCCATCCATCCATTTCTCATGACACCGGCGGTCTTGGCTAAAAGTTGTTTATAGTGGAGAAGACTTTCTCGGAGCACATCCCCACTCTCTCAACCAAAAGTGATTTGGGGACAGATGGTGTTGGGGAAGGTCCCCAAAGGCCAACCAATCCCTTTGGCTGCACCGCAAGAACTAGAGCAAATTCAAGAACACTAAGCTGTACCGTGATATTCCAATACTGTTGGGAATCATTTATTGTACATATCTCGTTTACTGTTGGCGTCTGCAGGCTAATGTCAACCACTGTCAAATTGCCTTTGATCTTGTTCTTTGCCCTTGGACATGCGGTTTAACTTCTGTTTTCTTCTTCTTTTTGTCTTGGTCATAACTTTCACGCATGTTTATTTGTGCATGTTTTGATGCTTATATGTATGTGCTATGCTCTCCCCCCCCCCCCCTCCCCTCCCCACCCCTGCTTCCAAAGGGGGCCTTGACCTTATAGAATGAAAATGTTCATTTCATCTCTCTCTCTCTCTCTCTCTCTCTCTCTCTCTCTCTCTCTCTCTCTCTCTCTCTCTCTCTCTCTCTCTCTCTCTCTGTCTTTGTCTCACTGTCTCAGATTGCAAGAATAGGCATTGCCTAAAATCATCATCCTTGTTAAATGAAGTTTTTCAGTGTTCAATGGTCTCTGTCTAATTGCACGACGTGTTTGTTTAAAATAATGCCTAAACATTAAACTATTTTGACTTTTGACTTTGACTCTGTCTCTCTCTCTCTCTCTCTCTCTCGCTCTCTCTCTCTCTCTCTCTCTCTCTCTCTCTCTCTCTCTCTCTCTCTCTCTCTCTCTCTCTCTCTCTCTCTCTCTCTCTCTCTATCTCTAAGTCTAACGATCTTGCTACCAACTCCCTTTTCAGAGTTATGGCTCAGAACTGTGGAGTGCAAGTGGACAGAGTGAGCGTGACCATGGCGAGGCACAAACTCCAGAACGAACCCCAGCTGGAGCAGGCTTTCGATAGAAGCTTCCAGGACTTCTTCCTGGCCCGTTTCAGCCAGTTGGGTCCATCCGATTCCACCTTCCACTGGAATACCCGGCTTCTCCATGCCACACTGGCTTGCGTTTTGGAGAGTCCCGGACTGTTGCATGAATCCGTGATGATTGTGAAACTGGCCGTGGATAACTTAGCTTGCTACAACCGCCTTGGGCGAGATTGGCGCATGTTGCATCCGGTCCAGTCGTTTGATAAAGTGGTGAGCGATGTAATAATGCAGACTGCTTCGCCTCCACTCTTGACCCAAATTGTAATGAGCTTTGCTACGGCCAAACACTGGGCCTTTATCTTCCTGCACATGTTGTTCATGGTGAGCGGTCGGAATGAATCAGCAGATCGGAGGCGGCTCAATTACTACTGTTGTCAGTTTATTGTGAACAAAGAAGAGAGAGAGCCCGATTACCTGCTGTGGGTGGTGTTTTGCGCAGGGAGCACGGAGGGGGGCATTCATCGGGGGCTGCTATGGGATTCCGTGTACCTCTGTCTATCTGCAGAGCTCAGACTTATGTCAGGAGAACGTAAAGAGGATGTGATATTTCAGATGATGCGGGGACGTTTGGAGCCGTGCGTTTACATGTGCCTTCTGCTGTTTTTCAAACACAAGATGTGGAACTTCCGGCTTCTTTTCATTGAAAAGGATTTCCACAATGTGTACGTCTTCCTTCGGTCCATGCACGCCAAAAAGTCTGTGTCCCAGCTGATCCGCAACATGTTGGTCCATTATCGCCATTGCCGAGGCATGTATGCAGGGCGGATCCTGTCCTCTGTAGGCCATGAGTTCACCTACCGTGATATACACAGACAGCTCAGATCCTCTGCACGTCTAGGGTCACAGATGTTAAAGGAGCTGAGAACGTACTGTGGCAAGCGCCATGGCCGTGGCTATGCTGGTGCCCAGCTGTTGTTTGCTGCAGGCCAAGCAAACCTGAAGGTGATGGAGAGGCTGGTCACCACCAGGAGACCACAGGCACGGGCCGTAAAATTTGCAGTTGCGATTCTTCTCAGGCACAGTCACACCAACCTTAAAAAGATGTTAGATTCGTTCCTAAAGCTGACCAGCCCTACCAATGAACCTGGGCCTTCCAGTGAACCTCGTTCTACCAATCAGCCTGGGCCTTCCAATGAACCTCGTTCTTCCAATGGACCTGGGCCTTCCAGTGAACCTCGCTCTTCCAATGAGCCTGGGCCTTCCAATGAACCTCGTTCTTCCAATGAGCCTGGGCCTTCCGATGAACCTTATTATTCCAATGGACCTGGGCCTTCCAATGGACCTGGGCCTTCCAATGAGCCTGGGCCTTCCAATGAACCTAGCCCAATGATCAATAAACCTGTGTCTCCCAACAAACGCAGGTCTACCGGTCAATCTAGCCCTACCAATGAACCTAGCCCTGCCAAGCAACGCAGGCCTACCAACCAACCTAGGCCTACCAGTCAAGCGTTGATTGTGAGTTCTATCTTGAATGCAGCGTTCAGAAAAGTCTCAAGCCGTAGAGCTTTCACCTCTATCATCATAACTAGATTAATGACACGCTGTAAAACAGCTAGTGTACTCACTCGAGGGTTTCTCTACACCGGAAAAACAGCCAACGATGACTTGTTCAGACGATTTGTAGCTCTCGGACTTCCGATGCAGACTTGTGAAAATGATCAGACTTGGGACTTGTGGCTCATGGAACTCATTCAACATTTGTACGGTGGCAGTCAGAGGAAATGCTTGAAGGCCAACCGCATGTTGGTTCTGGCTGTCATGGTGGGTATTTCCTCTCTCCAAAAATCAGACATGGTCCCAATCTGTCTAATAGAAGCAGTGAACATCGGTACTCTCCCTTTGATCAAATTCCTCTTCAACTGCGGATTCTTTGGCCCCAACCATGCCAAGCGCATGGTAACAACCCCTCACTCGTACTTGGCACTCCTCCAGACGCCTTCTCCTGCCATGCAAGCTCTAAACTGGTTAAAAAACGTGAGCCAAAGACCCCGGCCACTGGCCAAGTTATGTGCCCTTGCTGTGTCTGGTCTTCTGGGTTGTGGTCCTAATCGCAAGGCCAAGATTTTGGAGCTGCGTGACTTTCTGGACCAACTGATGTCTCCTGATCCTGAGCCTGAATGGGGACGTGCGCTTGGTAAAGCCAAAGGTCAGCTGATCTTTGAAGAGGACTTGAGGCTATTTGAGCAGCAGCTAGATCTGACTCATTGAACAACGCTGTGAACATAAGTGTATGATTAACTCGATAGGCATATGTGATTAAACCGGTGGACATCAGTCTCGGTGTGAACGTGGTGGACATCGGCATAAGTTATTATTTCTGTAGACATCAGCTATGTGGATAACTCAGTGGGCGTCAGCCTGTGAACTTGCTGGGCGTCAGTTGATAACCATGTAGTCAGCAGTCTGTGAAATTTGGTGGACATCAGTTAATAACCATGTAGTCAGCAGTCTGTGAATAACTTTGTGGCCATCAGTCTGTGAAGTTGGTGGACATCAGTTAATAACTTTTTAGACAATAGTCTGTGAATAACTCTGCGGACATCAATCATGAGCAACTCTATGGAAATGAGTTCGTAATTGATTCTACGGAGATCTGATTTGTGTTTGATTTTGTTTTGTGATTAACTCTGTCGACATCAATCTGTAATTAACTTGCTGGACATTAAGTCTGTGATTAACTCGATGGGCATTGGTATGTGAACAACCTGTAGAAGTCAGTCTGTGATTTGAACCAGTGGACGTCAGTCTGTGAGTATTTTGTAGACATCACTCTGTGATTAATTCTGTAGACATAAGTCTGTGAGTAACCCCGTGGACATTAGACTGGAGTTAATGCTGACTGTAATTAACATTATTGGCATCAGACTGGAGTTAATGCTGACTGTAATTAACATTATTGGCATCAGTCTGGTGTTAATGCTGACTGTTCTTAGCATTCTGTACATCAGTCTGGTGTTAATGCTGACTGTAATTAACATTATGTACATCAGACTGCTGCTGACTAATTAACATTATTGGCATCAGTCTGGTGTTAATGCTGACTGTAATTTACATTATGTACATCAGACTGGTGTTAATGCTGACTTTGTAATTAACATCATGGCATCAGTCTGGTGTTAATGCTGACTGTTCTTAGCATTCTGTACATCATTGGACTGGAGTTAATGCTGACTGTAATTAACACTATGGGCATCAGTCTGGTGTTAATGCTGACTGTAATTAACATTATTGGCATCAGACTGGCGTTAATGCTGGCTGTAATTAGCATTCTGTACATCAGACTGGCGTTGATGCTGACTGTAATTAACATTCTGTACATCCGACTGGCGTTAATGCCGACTGTAATTAACACTATGGACATCATATTGGTGTTACTGCTGACTGTAATTAACACTATGGACATCAGACTGGTGTTAATGCTGACTGTAATTAACACTATGGACATCAGACTGGTGTTAATGCTGACTGTAATTAACACTATGGACATCAGACTGGTGTTAATGCTGACTGTAATTAACACTATGGACATCAGACTGGTGTTAATGCTGACTGTAATTAACACTATGGACATCAGACTGGTGTTAATGCTGACTGTAATTAACACTATGGACATCAGTCTGGTGTTAATGCTGACTGTAATTAACACTATGGACATCAGACTGGTGTTAATGCTGACTGTAATTAACACTATGGGCATCAGTCTGGTGTTAATGCTGACTGTAATTAACACTATGGGCATCAGACTGGTGTTAATGCTGACTGTAATTAACATTATGGGCATCAGACTGGTGTTAATGCTGACTGTAATTAACACTATGGGCATCAGACTGGTGTTAATGCTGACTGTAATTAACATTATGGGCATCAGTCTGGTGTTAATGCTGACTGTAATTAACAGTATGGGCATCAGACTGGTGTTAATGCTGACTGTAATTAACATTATGGGCATCAGTCTGGTGTTAATGCTGACTGTAATTAACATTATGGGCATCAGACGTGTTTTAATGCTGACTGTAATTAACATTATGGGCATCAGACTGGTGT
The DNA here is from genome assembly GCA_017654935.2 of Phymorhynchus buccinoides. Classification (NCBI taxonomy): domain Eukaryota; kingdom Metazoa; phylum Mollusca; class Gastropoda; order Neogastropoda; family Raphitomidae; genus Phymorhynchus; species Phymorhynchus buccinoides. The sequence goes on from CM065684.1 coordinate 22,074,400, forward strand.
TAATGCTGACTGTAATTAACAGTATGGGCATCAGACCTGTTTTAATGCTGACTGTAATTAACATTATGGGCATCAGTCTGGTGTTAATGCTGACTGTAATTAACAGTATGGGCATCAGACCTGTTTTAATGCTGACTGCAATTAACAGTATGGGCATCAGACTGGTGTTAATGCTGACTGTAATTAACAGTATGGGCATCAGACCTGTTTTAATGCTGACTGTAATTAACAGTATGGGCATCAGACCTGTTTTAATGCTGACTGTAATTAACAGTATGGGCATCAGACCTGTTTTAATGCTGACTGCAATTAACAGTATGGGCATCAGACCTGTTTTAATGCTGACTGTAATTAACAGTATGGGCATCAGACCTGTTTTAATGCTGACTGCAATTAACAGTATGGGCATCAGACCTGTTTTAATGCTGACTGTAATTAACAGTATGGGCATCAGACCTGTTTTAATGCTGACTGTAATTAACAGTATGGGCATCAGACCTGTTTTAATGCTGACTGTAATTAACAGTATGGGCATCAGACCTGTTTTAATGCTGACTGCAATTAACACAATGGACATCAGACTGGTGTTAATGCTGACTGTAATTAACAGTATGGGCATCAGACCTGTTTTAATGCTGACTGCAATTAACATTATGGGCATTAGTCTGGTGTTAATGCTGACTGTAATTAACATTATGGGCATCAGTCTGGTGTTAATGCTGACTGTAATTAACAGTATGGGCATCAGACCTGTTTTAATGCTGACTGCAATTAACATTATGGGCATCAGTCTGGTGTTAATGCTGACTGTAATTAACATTATGGGCATCAGTCTGGTGTTAATGCTGACTGTAATTAACATCATGGGCATCAGACCTGTGTTAATGCTGACTGCAATTAACACAATGGACATCAGACTGGTGTTAATGCTGACTGTAAATAACATCATGGGCAAAAGATTCTAGAGCATCTGAAAAGATACGCAGAGCTTGAGAGCCAGCTGAGAGGAAAAGGAGACAGGGTGGGGTAGGAATGGATGGGTGGGGTGGGAGGATGTGATCAGGAGAGACATTTAAGAGTAATAGTTGTTTTTTTAAAACAAGGTGAAGGGAAAAGTACCTGAGAGGGGGGGCAACCAACGTTTCGTGTCAGAAACACTTCGACTGGGAATGCAGGAAAAGTTGACTGGAAGGCTTTTTTATATTTGAAGTCAGTGAGCACAGTTCAAGACTTGAAAGGGCAGTCTTGAACTGTGCTCACTGACTTCAAATATATAAAAAAGCCTTCCAGTCAACTTTTTCCTGCATTCCCAGTCAAAGTGTTTATGACACGAAACGTCGGTTGCCCCCCCCCCCCCCCTCTCAGGTACTTTTCCCTTCACCTTGTTTTTTTACCTATTCATTTCAAAAGTACAGCAGTCACTACTTCATCTTTTTTTGTTTAAGAGTAATAGTGATTGATATATTTTTAGCTCGAAAGTGGTTTTTTTTAATAGAACTATACGTAGGTATTGAGGTGTGAAAGGGGGAAATATTTATGTTTCAATATGTGTGTGTGTGTGTGTGTGTGTGTGTGTGTGCGTGTGCGTGTGTGGCTTGCACACACGTGAGTGTGACTTTGTGTGCGTGCGTGCAAGCGTGCGCACATGTACATAATTATTTTAGTACATTGTTTTTCTCGTCTTGATGAAAACAACAGGGGTCTTGAGTGAATAGATCAAATGTTCAGAACAAAACGTAAAGAGAACACATATTTTGAGAAATGAATGCAAATGTTAAATCAGAATGATGCAATAAATAGACCAATGGCACATCCCAAGTTTGTTATTGTCTTTCTTTGTATGCTTGGAACTTAGAAAAGTGCAAAGAAGCCACATTTTGTCTTGATAAGAATATTCATATTTTTCTGTCTGTCTGTCTGTCTGTTTTTCTCCTTAAAATGTTAAACCGTTGCTTTAAGTCAAACAAAAAGCTGAACATATGGGAGAACAAAAAATGCCCTCTCTGAAAGCTAAGATGATTGCATCGACGCATTATTATATCCACGAGCTTTTGTGAAATTCATAGTAAAACCCTGGACATGAATATTGGATTAAATTTTCAAGCTGAACAGGCCCAGACACGACTATTGGACTAATTTTAAGCTGAATAGGCAATAGTAAAACCTCAGGCATGACTATTGGACTATTTTTTAAAGCTGAACAGGCAATAGTAAAACCCCAGGCATGATTATTGATTTTTGTGTTAACACTGAACAGACAATACCAAAAACCCAGGCATAACTATTGGACTAATTGTATTCTTTAACCCCTTGCAATGCCAGCCAAGTTTTAGCTTGAATTTTACATCAAACTTACCTGGGAATAGAAAAGTTTTGTTTGTAATGCTGGGGATTCCTTTTATGGCACGCGTGACATTTAGGCATATACTTATCTCCTAATAGGAAGAACAAAAAGTCGTGGGATAACAGACCCTGACATGGGTGTTAATAAATCAGTGTGGTGCCAAGCGGCTACATTGGCGATGAAACGCTGAATAGGCCCCAGAACCAGACCTCATTATTGGACTAATTTTTCAAGCCTATGTTAAGGCCCCTAAAATATAACTAACCCCACTCCCGGTGGCTTTCTACATGCTTTACCTTTTATGTGTGTTTTCTTGCATACCACACGCACGTGCAAACGCACACACAATCGCACATAAACACATGCGCGTGCTGCTCTCACACTGACAAGACTATCATCTCCATCACCATCTATGGAAACACTTGGAACTTTAATGTCATCACCACCACTATCACTTGTTGTATTAAACACATGCTTATGCACACAGGAAAAAGAAAAGACAAAAGGGGGTGTTTTGATGCTTCGTTTTGCATAATATAACAGCTTATTCAGGTCTAGATATAGGGGGGGGGTGACAAATTGCATACTGATGTCCATGCCAAGTCATTGCAAGAACGAAATGTATTCGTTTTAGCATTTGTATAAATCTAACAGTTACTTTACTTCCTAAAATTTCACATCTCATTTTCCAACGACTGGTTCCTTTTGGAAGGCAGGGTGAGATTTCTCCATGAACAGCTGCACACAAACAGACCAACGCATGTATGTTCACAAGCAGTAAGAAACTTTGTTGTTACAAGCAATTTTGTACCCGGTTTCACCTGGAACAAAATGAGTGATCTCTCTCTCTCTCTCTCTCTCTCTCTCTCCCTCTCTCCCTCTCTCTCTGTTCTTCTACGCTTTTGCTTCTGCGCCAACCCCCACATAGCCTAAGCCCCGCATGTGTAATGTTTACCTTTCTTCTTGCACACACACACGCGCGCGCGCGCGCGCGCACACACACATGCATGCACACACACCCGATAGAAAAATGAAGAAAGCCACTGCAAAGAAACCAACCTGTACCTGAACCAGTTATTTCCCTTTGTGTTATATCTCTTCTGGCCCTTTTTCACCCACACATTCCAGCCCACTTCCCCAGAATAGCAAGATCAATAGTCAAATGTGCTTCACTACCTTTTGGAGGCTATGGTGATCAAGAATATGTAGGTTTGGGGTCTCTACGACCAGCAGGTTTTGCACAATTCAGACAGACAGATTCAAACATGCCTACTGCCAGCCTTATTATATATTTATATATAATTTATTTACCAAAGAAGATAGACTGAAAGCCAAAAGAAACCCGAACTTTTCAGTGCTAAACTATCATTCATAAACATTGTGATTGTGAAGTAACATTGTAACCTAACGTTGCAACGTAACAGAAACAATAGTTTATATAAGCATTTACACTATAAAAGTAAACGTGCATGTAAACAGAAAAGCCAGATTGGAATTGAAAAGAGAGAGAGAGGGACTTTCTTAATTCATTTTGCAGGGGATAGCGCGAACGCAGTCCCCCTCACCAATAAATTGCGCACTCGACTCATCTACATTTGAGATGGGCGCAAAGGTCAATCCGTCCTGAATGTGCAATGGACAGGTCTCACTCTGGGAGAACCCCCTTCTTGATCAGGGTCTCTCCTGTGCCAGGTAAGTATGATTAAACCGGATTTTAAAGATTATGCCTCGTTTTAAAATTGTAAGTAAAAATTGGCTTGTATTTCTTAAATCAAATATAAACCTTGAAATTTTATTAAGTATGCAATCTACAGCATCGATTTACAAATAGTCCATATTATTTGTGAAACCTCGATTTTATTCTGTTTTCACTGTATCATACATAATAATCTGATAGCGTGTTAATGTAATAAACGCTTTTGGTATGAAACCTTTCATATTGGTGAAAGAAATTTAAACAACAAAATTACTATTTATAGCAACACTATTATTCATGATTCTGAGGTTGCCTACAACCATTACTTCACTGAAGGAGAAACAACTTGACAACATAAATGTGACAATGGCAAACAAAAGAAAAAAAATCTTTATAATTTCCCTTACAATTAGCCCAAATTAAAAACAGCACTTTTCACAATTGCCTCCCCTGTGAAGACGATGAACTAATAGAATGGAGACAATACGAGTCAAATCACATGCCACACAAACACGTGAAATCCAAATGCCACAGCCTCAACCACTGAGCCCATGATAATGAAAACCAGCAGAATGTGCTCTTCTGGTGGCACAACAGGATATAACTCTCGTGGGTTTAAAACATGGAAACTGCATAGGTCACGATGATGTAAATATCGTTTTGGGGGTATATTTATCATAAAAGCTTGAAAACAAAACTGTTATGAACCAAAAATATTGCGTCACGGTAGGCCCCGTGCCACCTAGCCTTACACGAAGATGATTATCGCCGGCCAAACAGAGTCTAACGAGTTTTGTTTTGGGGGCTGTCTGTCTGTTTGTCAAATTTGGTAGAGGGGTAGGCATCATATAAAGGAAGGCTCCTTTCCATATTCATGACCCTACTAACCTTGACCTTGAAGTTTGACCTTGAAAACTGAAATGTTCTTCTTTGTGGTATATATTTCACTAGCAGTCATTATACGTGACTGAAATGTAGTTATGAGAATCTTAAAAGTAATAGTACATGTTAATTTGCTTTTCGCCTTGGCATATGGCTGTGTCAGACCAGTTGACATAAGCTAGAACACCAAGGCTACATCAAAATGTTGTTATGCTCTGCATGGTTGTGCTGGAATTGTCCTAAGCCATGACAAGCTCCTAGCATAACATCATCAGTTGGAGTGTGGCTACCCTCGTGGCAGGGAAATTAAAAAAACAGTCACACATGTAATGTTCTCATCCCTAGCTGGTGCATTTGTACCATAGTGTTCAAGTTCTTCGGCTGTTGTGAGTGAAAATAGGGTTTTACGCCCTCTTCGGCCTTTCGGCCATGTGGGGCATTTGTAAATATAAAGATGGTGGGAACAATACTGGGGGCAATACCCGGAGGCAGTGCTTAACCAGTAAAGTCCCGATCTTTTTTTTTAATACAGATATGTGTAGCAGTAACCACGCCTCGCGGATAAACCTCATCGGCTATGGTACTGCCACGATAAGTGAATACACAATGTCATATTCTTCGGCGCTGGTGGGATGAACAACAATGCTTGTGCAACATAACAGTAACAATACTTACATTGTGATAACATCTTTGAAAGGAAAAGGTGCACGTAAACAGAAAAGCCAGATTGGAATAGAAAAGAGAGAGAGAGAGACTTTCTTAATTCATTTTGCAGGGGATAGCGCGAACGCAGTCCCCCTCACCAATAAATTGCGCACTCGACTCATCTACATTTGAGATGGGCGCAAAGGTCAACCCGCCCGGAATGTGCAATGGACAGGTCTCACTCTGGGAGAACCCCCTTCTTGATCAGGGTCTCTCCTGTGCCAGGTAAGTATGATTAAACCGGATTTTAAAAATTATGCCTCGTTTTAAAATTGTAAGTAAAAATTGGCTTGCATTCCTTAAATCAAATATAAACTTTGAAATTGTATTAAGTATACGGTCTACAGCATCGATTTACAAATAATATGTATTACATGTTAAACCTCAAGTTTATTCTGTTTTCACTGTATCATACATAATAATCTGATAGCGTGTTAATGTAATAAACGCTTTTGATATGAAACCTTTCATATTGGTGAAAGAAATTTAAACAACAAAATTACTATTTATAGCAACACTATTATTCATGATTCTGAGGGTGCCTACAACCATTACTTCACTGAAGGAGAAACAACTTGACAACATAAATGTGACAATGGCAAACAAAAGAAATAAAATCTTTATAATTTCCCTTACAATTAGCCCAAATATAAAACAGCACTTTTCACAATTGCCTCCCCTGTGAAGACGATGAACTGATAGAGTGGAGACAATATGAGTCCAATCACATGCCACACAAACACGTGAAATCCAAATGCCACAGCCTCAACCACTGAGCCCATGATAATGAAAACCAGCAGAATGTGCTCTTCTGGTGGCACAACAGGATATAACTCTCGTGGGTTTTAAACATGGAAACTGCATAGGTCACGATGATGTAAATATCGTTTTGGGGTATATTTATCATAAAAGCTTGAAAACAAAACTGTATTGAACCAAAAATATTGCGTCACGGTAGGCCCCGTGCCACCTAGCCTTACACGAAGATGATTATCGCCGGCCAAACAGAGTCTAACGAGTTTTGTTTTGGGGGCTGTCTGTTTGTCCGTCTGTTTGTCAAATTTGGTAGAGGGGTAGGCATCATATAAAGGAAGGCTCCTTTCCATATTCATGACCCTACTAACCTTGACCTTGAAGTTTGACCTTGAAAACTGAAATGTTCTTCTTTGTGGTATATATTTCACTAGCAGTCTTTATACGTGACTGAAATGTAGTTATGAGAATCTTAAAAGTAATAGTACATGTTAATTTGCTTTTCGCCTTGGCATATGGCTGTGTCAGACCAGTTAACATATGCTAGAACACCAAGGCTACATCAAAATGTTGTTATGCTCAGCATGGTTGTGCTGGAATTGTCCTAAGCCATGACAAGCTCCTAGCATAACATCATCAGTTGGAGTGTGGCTACCCTCGTGGCAGGGAAATTAAAAAAACAGTCACACACGTAATGTTCTCATCCCTAGCTGGTGCATTTGTACCATAGTGTTCAAGTTCTTCGGCTGTTGTGAGTGAAAATAGGGTTTTACGCCCTCTTCGGCCTTTCGGCCATGTGGGGCATTTGTAAATATAAAGATGGTGGGAACAGTACTGGGGGCAATACCCGGAGGCAGTGCTTAACCAGTAAAGTCCCGATCTTTTTTTTAATACAGATATGTGTAGCAGTAACCATGCCTCGCGGATAAACCTCATCGGCTATGGTACTGCCACGATAAGTGAATACACAATGTCATATTCTTCGGCGCTGGTGGGATGAACAACAATGCTTGTGCAACATAACAGTAACAATACTTACATTGTGATAACATCTTTGAAAGGAAAAGGTGCACGTAAACAGAAAAGCCAGATTGGAATAGAAAAGAGAGAGAGAGAGACTTTCTTAATTCATTTTGCAGGGGATAGCGCGAACGCAGTCCCCCTCACCAATAAATTGCGCACTCGACTCATCTACATTTGAGATGGGCGCAAAGGTCAACCCGCCCGGAATGTGCAATGGACAGGTCTCACTCTGGGAGAACCCCCTTCTTGATCAGGGTCTCTCCTGTGCCAGGTAAGTATGATTAAACCGGATTTTAAAAATTATGCCTCGTTTTAAAATTGTAAGTAAAAATTGGCTTGCATTCCTTAAATCAAATATAAACTTTGAAATTGTATTAAGTATACGGTCTACAGCATCGATTTACAAATAATCTGTATTACATGTTAAACCTCAAGTTTATTCTGTTTTCACTGTATCATACATAATAATCTGATAGCGTGTTAATGTAATAAACGCTTTTGATATGAAACCTTTCATATTGGTGAAAGAAATTTAAACAACAAAATTACTATTTATAGCAACACTATTATTCATGATTCTGAGGGTGCCTACAACCATTACTTCACTGAAGGAGAAACAACTTGACAACATAAATGTGACAATGGCAAACAAAAGAAAAAAAATCTTTATAATTTCCCTTACAATTAGCCCAAATTTAAAACAGCACTTTTCACAATTGCCTCCCCTGTGAAGACGATGAACTAATAGAATGGAGACAATACGAGTCAAAGGACATGCCACACAAACACGTGAAATCCAAAGGCAACAGCCTCAACCACTGAAGCGATGATAATGAAAACCAGCAGAATGTGCTCTTCTGGTGGCACAACAGGATATAACTCTCGTGGGTTTAAAACATGGAAACTGCATAGGTCACAATGATGTAAATATCGTTTTGGGGGTATATTTATCATAAAAGCTTGAAAACAAAACTGTTATGAACCAAAAATATTGCGTCACGGTAGGCCCCGTGCCACCTAGCCTTACACGAACATGATTATCACCGGCCAGACAGAGTCTAACGAGTTTTGTTTTGGGGCTGTCTGTTTGTCTGTCTGTCTGTCTTTCAATGTTCTCAAAAACTATGAGAGAGAGAGAGAGAGAGAGAGAGAGAGAGAGAGAGAGAGAGAGAGAGAGAGAGAGAGAGAATTGAATTGAATTGAATTGAATGTTATTTATAGAGGGTAATAGAATAAGCAATAACATGCTTGTTTACATCCAGCCCTCTGGAGAAAAAAAAGTTACAAATATAAAAGTAGAAATGGAAAAGGAAAATGAACACAGACAAAGCAATGTAAGAATGCAAAAAAACCACCCTATATAGTAGCACAACAATAACAAAATCAAACCTAATATTATTAACTACACTCATTTTGAACGTGCATAAATTAAGAGTAGGCCTAAGCACATACACACGGAGAAAAAAAACACCCCAAAATAATCCTGAGAGAGAGGGAGAGAGAGAGAGAGAGAGAGAGAGAGAGAGAGAGAGAGAGAGAGAGAGAGGAAACCTAAAAAATTGACAAAAAAGCTGTGCGCAAGGCTGTATATCTACTGTTACATTTGGGGTAATTGTGTTCATCTACACTATCTCCTTGAAGTTCAAACGAAACAACAGTAGCAGAAAAGAACCCATTTTATTCACTTTCCTCAATGTAAACATACTTACCGTGGCACCACTAATTAATTAAGCAAACTCCCTTGTGTCCGCCGTGAAACCCCTTGTATTGGTTTTCGTTAGCGGACAAACAGTTTAAATGTGTGGTAGGACTACAAAGAAATTGCAGGGGAGGGGAGGGAGGTAGGTGAAGGAGAGAAGTGGGCTAAACAGTGGCGGATCAGTTTGTCATGGAGTGTGTGTGTGTGTGTGTGTGTAGGGGGGGGGGGGGGTGTCATACAATTGCTTTTTTGTTGTTGGTTGGTTAGGGGTTTTTTGGGGGGAGGTTGGTTGGGTTTTTGTTTTTTTGTTTTTGTTGTTGTTGTTTTGGGGGATGGGAAGCTGACGATAATTGGAATATATAAGTATAAAAGATGCCATGAAGGCCTCTCCTGGAGAATAAGTTAAAACTGTGGCATATAATCACATTTCTCCTTCTGTTTTGTGTTGTAATTCTTTTTTTTCTTTTTTGGAGAGGTGTGTGACTTTTCAAACTATACATATAACTTTAATAGTCTAACATGATGTCAAACTTGTTTTAAATTATTATTTAGAATGAAAATAATGCTTACTAGGTTTTTACCTGATATATTCCACAATCGGCTTTTCATTTTTTAAGCACATGCCTACTCTGAGTTGTTGGTTTTGTTCATACATAAAGTAATACAATGATATCCTAATGCGAAGTATAAATTTTGGGTAAAGGTCAAGATGTGCCACCCCCTCTACATGTCTCGGTTAATTCCATTTTTCCGTTTTTGCCTTTCTTACCAAACATGAAGCTATATTT
>CM065684.1:22086789-22128444 GCA_017654935.2 Phymorhynchus buccinoides
TTTATTCCACACACACACACCAGTGGCACAGCATGTGGGGGTGGGTATAATATATTAAAGGACAGATAATAATACCCATCTACCATGGTGGTCTTTGCATGAAGATTAGTGCGGAAGGACACATGACACGCACAGTAGGGAAGGAGGGAACGTCGAACGTGTTTAATTGCTAAAAGAAAAAAAAAGAAAGAAGAAGTGAACTTTGAACTGTTTACAGAATTAGGGCCGCGCGGGCATGATCGCGCGCATTAGGCCTACACCTGGCCCGTCCTCTCTCTCTCTCTCCCTCAAGTTCCACATTCTCCAAATCCAAATCACCTTTATAACAGAGAAATTGCAACCAGGTGCACATAAGAAAAGAACAATAAATGCATTTATCAACAACAAAGAATATGAACTAATAACTATTAATACTGCAATGTTTTAATTAACAAACCGGACAAATATAAACAAATAGTCCAGTAAAAGCAGAACGCATTTTAAAAATACGTTTGAAATACACTTTAACTCGATCAAGACATAATCAGTTGAAAAACGAGTCCAGAATAACGCTTAAAAATGCAGCAATAAATAGTACCTACACCATCTCTACACAGACAATTTAGTCAAGGACATACACAGCAGTAATCTATTTAAGAACAAAAGGACTACAAATAGGCTTGCACAAATACAGCACAACCATCTTTGTATCTACAAATGTCCCATATGTGTCTGTTCCAGACCGAGAGGACGTAAAACACCATTTTTCATGGTTAATACCGGGAGGACGTAAAACAAAACTTTTCTTCACAGGCCAGGCTGCTCAGCAAAACAATCAGTGAGGATGCAGTACATTAAGAGTCCAACAGATGAATTGATCTTGGTAAGAAAGCTTTAGGCCCATGTCCCGATGGTGTAACACTTCATAGTATTTTGCCAGAACATGACTGTTATCATTAAGAATTTTCCTGGATTTCTTGACTACTTGTCTGTCATACAACTCTTGCATACCACTCTGACTTCTGCCTCCACTCGTGCAAATAAGTATGCACATAACCATAAATCTGTCTATTGGTCGGTCTGTCTCTCTCTCTGTCTCTGTCTCTGTCTCTGTCTCTCTCTCTCTCTCTCTCTCTCTCTCTCTCTCTCTCTCTCCTCTCTCTCTCTCTCTCTCTCTCTCTCTGTCTCTCTCTCTCTCTGAGTCTCTCTCTCTCTCTCTCTCTCTCTCTCTCTCTCTCTCTCTCTCTCTCTCTCTCTCTCTCTCTCTCTCTCCCTCCCTCCCTCCTCGGCTCTCTCCTCATTCGTATGCCTTTTGTGTTTAGAGGGCTGTTAAAACTGAATGCATATCTCTCTCTCTCTCTCTCTCTCTCTCTCTCTCTCTCTCTCTCTCTCTCTCTCTCTCTCTCTCTCTCTCTTCTCTCTTTCCTTCTCTCTATTACTGGACATGGCCTCACGGCGTAAAGTCCAACTTAGTACGCAACTGACAGGCGGCGTGTGCTCTCAAGGCCTAATTAGGCTATTAAAAAAACTTGAATGGGGTCCTCATCTTCAGGGATCCATCCCTAAAACTTGAGGTTGAAAACTAGTACGAGAGAGAGAGAGAGAGAGAGAGAGAGAGAGAGAGAGAGAGAGAGAGAGAGAGAGAGAGAGAGAGAGAGAGAGAGAGAGAGAGAGAGAGAGAGAGAGAGAGAGAGAGAGAGAGAGAGAGAGAGAGAGAGAGAGAGAGAGGGGGGGGGGGGGGGGGGTAGCACACAAGCAAATTGAAAACCGTCATTTACAGATATATATTTTCTTGTTATTAGTAGGCCTACTATCGCAGCTCCGCAAGAAACAAATCAGGGGGCACAACCATTACGCTCCGTAAAGATTTTAATTTATCAGAGTTAAGCCCCTTACTTTGCAGCACCAGACGACAAACTTGAGAGATTGTCCATGCCTGTCCAGGGTTCCTTCCTTCCTTCCGTGCGTCCTTGATTAGGCCTGACTTACACTCCATCATGGGCTAGCTGATATGATACTGTGCTGGCTGTTTTCAAAGGGTATTACATCAACTCAAGTTTATGTTGACCCTTTTGAAGACCAGAACATTCCGGTCAAACTTTGGCTCAAAGTTAGAAAGTAAGTCACCAAAATTAATGATTAAGATCTAAAAATAGTGTATTACTATTAGTGTGTGTGATACTCCTTCTACCAAAATAAAAGTCATACTCGTGTATCGAGAGGACGTAAACCAATATTTTTTCTCTCTCTCATTGAGACAGAAGTTCAACCAGGTGAACTTACAATAATTTTATTATCCTGTTCAGAGGTAGGAACGACGGAATTAGGTCAAGCCGCAGCGATTTTTCTCGTTGAAAATCCGAACCGCGATTTTGGCTATGTGCCAAACGGTCACTTCCTTTGCTTGTTTTTATTGGTGGTTATTCTTGGCGCTGACCATCCGAGTTTCTTTCTTTCGGGAAGCAGACACCTACTCGGTCATTCGGGAACGATCTTTTTTTTACGCTAAGACGGCCGATCGCGAGAGACAAGCGATCCAATATTTGGGTCCAATTCATTCGTTTATCATTTCTGAACGGTAATTATATAATTCTTTAAAACAAATGCGCAGTTACATTTAATTATTTTTCTACAAGTACACCAAATTTGGTGCATCTAGAATAAATCTCAATGCTGCTCAAGGTCTCCACAAGTCGGGAGGTGTTACGTCGAAGACTGTCGGACATGTTTTCTGTCACGCGCATGTTGATGTTGCGATCTTGTGAGTCGCACAAAAAGCTTAGGCCTAATCTGTCTAATGTTTGGGGTTGATGTTGCCCCTTTGAATAAGCTTTATTTTGGTACCAATGTTTTGTTTATTGGTAAAAAAAAAGAAAAAGTTATGGCTGTTTTATTCATCCAAACCTTGATACGGTGAGGGCCGGTAATCTTGATCAACTTTTTCTTATATAGCTCATGTAAAAAAAGCTAACATTTTAAAACGTCGTAACTTTCTCAATTTTCGACCGATTTTGATAATTTGGGTATCATTTTAAAGGTCTTGTCGGGCTCTTTCCAATGACATAAATTTCATTAGGATTTGACAAAAAGTAAATATTTTTTTAAAATTTTATAACCACCCCTCTGACAGAGGAGCAAAAAACTAGACTAGTGAGATACAAATCTGAAGAATGCACAGGAACTTAGGAAGAAATATATGTGAGTGACCATTAGGGGACGTACACATATATACATGCGGAAGTTCCATGCAGAAACCCTGTAAATAAGTAAAAGAATGAAGGAAAAAATAAGTGCACATGTTTCCATGCAGAAAGTCATTTGCTTATTTTTTCCTTCTTTCTTTTACATATATTACGCACGGAACTTCCGTAAGTGCGCTTACCCATATATTAACATATAAATGACATATAATTAAAGTAAATGAAAATGCCATCTCTGATCTAAATACTTGTAGTGGTGCCATAGCCGATGAGGTTTAACCGAGGTGTGGTTACCGCTACACCTATCTGTATTAATAAAAAATCGGGACTTTACTGGTTTCGTACTGCCTCCGGGCATTGCCTCCAGTATTGTTCCCACCATATTTGTATTTACAAATGTCCCATATGTGTCTGATTCAGACCAAGAGGACGTAAAACACCATTTTCGTCGTCGTCGCCATCTCTGATCTGTGTGTGTGGAAGGGGAGATGGGTGTGGGGGTGGGGCAACTTATTAAATTGGCAGATTGTAAGACACTGCAGAAATGTTATAGCAATTTCTGTCCAATCAGTTCCTAAAGGTGAATGTTGTTGGCTGCACGCTGCCTGCCACAAGCTGCAGCAAGTTTCATCCTCCACACAAAGTTTCCTTGGACACTGAAAGTGCCTGCATACATAGCTGTTGTTGGTACTACTGGCACAACAAAGCTTATGGGCAATATGAGTTCTGCAGGAGACGACTCGCAAATCAAGATCCACCCAGACACAGAAAAGCCTACCAAGGCTTGGGAAAAATTGAAGGTAAGACTAGTATGGTAAGACTGAAAACAGATCTCTTTTTAGATTATCAGATCTGTTATTGAGTTTTAGACTGTAACTGTAAGGTAAGATTAATTGAAGTAACAATTAGTAGTAACATTGTTTTTTGCTTGCAAGTGGTATTTTGTATGACTGCTCAATAATCTTATTACATTGAAGTAGTACAGTTGTGCTTTAATTTCCAAATGACCCAGATTAATTAAAGGTTTAATGGTTTCATGAATAAATTATAAAAAAAGAAATTGGTGGCAACAATTATTCAAAAAGTTTACAATTGTTTGGGGTGGGTGGGTGTTGTTTGCTTTGTTTGTTGGTGGGTTTTTTTTCCTTTGCCTGACTATGGTCAGCAAAGGAGTATAATAAGTTTGTCGCAGTGTTTTGTTGTTGTTTTTCATATATTATTGGTTGTTCTGCAAATATGTAGTCCTTATTATTTGATGCATTGCAACATTAATTAACACAATCGCACACTTTTCAATGATACATTTACACACGCACACGCACACACGCACACGCACACGCACACGCACACACACACACACACACCACACACACAAACACACACACACACCAAACAGGAAACAGTGTTGGTGAGAATCTTTCAAGAGCAGTCAAACACTGATATTTAATTCATACTTATTTAAAGTTATATGTACAGTCGTCAGCAAAATATAAAATAGTACACTTTGGATCAGTAAATATTCTCATTGATCACATGTATCCCACTCTGTGACCAAGTATTGGCCTAGAACATGCAGATACAATTATGTGAAGTAAGCTCCCAACTACCCAGCCTACCGGTACCACAGAGCTTCAGAATTTTTCAAACTTCTTGGGTCTTAACCCCTGGCCCTGGTTACAGAAAATGATCCAATTTCCATAACAACAACAACAACATACAGTATTTATACGGCGCTGAATCTTGATAGAAATCAAATCAAAGCGCACACACACGTTAGCATTCAAAGCGCATTCAAACACAAACGCTAATACAACGCGAACACACACAGATAACATAAATGGAATATAGCAGAAACAGACCTAATGGCAAGAGAGAGAAGATAAAGAGAGAGGAGCTTTAATGACGGGGGAACAGGTGGGTTTTGAGGTTAGCTTTGAAAGCAGAGAGGGTCGGTCGCTGACGGAGGGAGAGAGGAAGTTTGTTCCAGGAGGTCGGTCCTGAGACAGCAAAAGAGCGCCGACCAACAGTTGAAAGCTTATACCTAGGGATCTGGAGAGAAAGAGGGTCAGAAACTGAACGTAAAGTGCGAGCTGGCGTATAGATGGAAATATTGTCACAGAGGTAAGATGGAGCAGCTTTATGAATAGATTTATAGCAAAGTGTGTTTAATTTATACTCAATTCTGTCTGCGACAGGAAGCCAGTGCAAAGAACGCAGAAGAGGGCTAACATGATCGAACTTTTTCTTCCTAAGGACAAGACGAGCAGCTGTGTTTTGAATACGCTGGAGACAAGATAGAGAAGAGACTGATAGGCCAGAAAGGAGAGCATTACAGTAGTCAATATGAGATAGGATGAGGGAAGTAACAAGCTTTGCTGTGGCTTCATCTGAGAGGTATTTACGAATATAGCCAATGCAACGAATTTGATAGTAGCAGGACTGACAGGTCTGAGTATTACTAAAGGGGCCAGTTATGTGTCATGTGCTGTAGTTTTATTAAACTTAAATTTTATTGCAGACTTCATGGGTCAGATGACCCCCTGGCTGCACAACATGAGGGGTCAAATAACCTCGACGCGGGTCAATGACCCGGGCCCGCTGACAACATGAAGCTCTGCTTGCAGCCATTATTCCACATAATCTAGTGACCTAATGTTACGCTGTGCAGGTGAAGCAGAAAGTGGAAAAAGTCGCCCCTCTTAGTCCAGACACCCCGATCCGCGAGGACCACATACGTTTCGTGTGCCTCTCCGACACCCACACACAGATAGAGAAGCGAGCGGATGCGCTGGACTTTGTGCCCAAAGGGGACGTGCTGCTCCATGCTGGGGACTTCTCCAATGTGGGCATGCCTAAGGACATCAAGGGGTTCAATGATTTCCTGGGTATGTGAGGCAATGTCAAAAGGTGCTTTCCAAGCAAGTGAAAAATAAAATGTCATTGTCAGCCATTCTTTTGACCTTTTCTGTTTCTTTTCAACTCCAGTAAAATGACTTTGTGTGAATTTATGGATAAATTAGCTTAGATTATGATTTATCACAATTTTAAATTGGCTTCAGGAGGCATGTTACTTGTGACACGTGACAACATAAAGTACTATGCTGTGTGAAGAGTAAAGCAAAGATCATCTTCATAAAGCAGAAATAAATAAAGTCACATTGCTAGAATAATCTGGTATAATTGTTTTTGACACTTTAGTAATAACACATGTGTTATGCTTAATTTTGTATCATCACCTACACATATGTCGTTGCCTCACTCGCACACAATTGCCTACCATAAAAGAAAATCTCAGAAACAGCAAACAAATGTTTATTTCTTCAAAGAAACATTCCATGTGTATATTGTAAAGTAATGATAAAAAATTTCAAGCCAAATGAATAAGAGAGTATAACTTTATTTATGTTACTTGCTACACAAATCCATGTGACGACAAATTGAAGTGTTGTCACAGGTAGCAAGTAACATGTGATTGAAGTCATTAAGTCTCATAAACCAACAGAAAAGAAAGTACTTTTTCAAGAAATATTGCTTCAGTATTACTGAAACAGCCAAAGTATTGTGAAGTAATCTTGTAATGTGCCTAATTTCAACTTAAAATCGTAACTCATGAGTTACTTGTGACATGTGACACCACAAGGTCTCCCGTCACAGGGGGTCTCTTACCCTACAACATAATTTTTGCACCCACTAGCAGAAGAGTAGATCAAAATAAAGAAGTTTTGTGCCAAGCTGTCAATATTTCCATCCAAATTATTGCTTCAATCGAATTGATATAAAAATGAACTATGGTTTGTGTGTTACTTGCTACAAGATTATGTTACTTGTGACATAAATTCCTCCGTGACAACAAAAATGTATGAGCCTTCTCTTCGCTCTTTCGATGTTGAAAAGAGTGGAAAAGCGATTGAGCATTGCACACTGAGTCGAAGGTTTACAGAAACTGGGGGTTCCATTCTTGTTGACTGAATTTTTTAATTGTAATAAGCATTGAAAGCTCATAAGTGTTACTTGTGACGTCGTGACGACAATCCGTAAATGATGTAATTTTGCTAACTATTACCCAAAAAAACCTATTGTACTAATAGGTGTTAAAAAGAGCAACTTCCAATGGATCTATAACCTTCGTTTTAGACTTGTTCCATATTTTTGTTAGTCAAGGTAAACAGTTATCTGCTAGCTCTCAATGTGAGGACAATTGTAGCAAGTAACATACCGACTTTGAGGTCATATTACCGTAAAGATACACATGAACATTTTATTTTGAATATTATTATAGTTGCAAAGATTACAGAAGAACATAATACAACTGAAAATGGGTTTGCTATTTGCATCTATTTGGAACCACAAGCCCTCCAAGTGGTGCACTGTTCACCACAGTCAAAATGCACGCCGATTTCGGCCATCTAGTGCCGGTATTTTCGCTAATAGTTTTTTTAATTTGATGTCTTCAATAGCTTTTACTGTTTAATAAACATTTTTAATGTTTCTACAACACAGACAGACTAATCACTGAGATCATAAGCATCATGAAATTAAGTTATGGACAATTTTGTGAGGTAGGGGTGGGGCATGGCACCTTTTGAAATTGCCTCATGTACTCTCCACGTGCTGGGTTTGTTGCTTGTGTTAACCTTTACCGGACTTCTGGGGTCGCCCACGACCCCTTGACACACAAAACATGTTATATCTCTAAAACTATTTAAGCAATCTTCATGAAATTTCATGACTTTGTCAAAAACGTAAATGGCTTTAAGTGTGCTAAATTTCATTAATGTGTATAAAATATAAATGACGTAATATGACGCGTAATTTTGATATACCTGTCCGGATGACGGGGGTCTCCCATGACCCCTACTTTAAAGAGCACTGCAGTGCATTGAGTAGGGGTCGTGGGAGACCCCCGCCATCCGGACAGGGATAAACACATGGTGACTCATTGACAAGTAGGGGTCGTGGGAGACCCCCGCCATCCGGACAGGGATAAACACCTAGGAATTCGCTCTTTGCTGAGTAGGGGGTCGTGGAAGACCCCCGCCATCGTGTCTGTGTAGTCAAAAGCATGATCCGGTAAAGGTCAAGATGTAATACAGTGGAACCTGGATCCCTTCTAAGACCTTCAAAAATCATCCAAAATGAGGTCTTATAAGGGAAGGGTCGTGAATTTAAGGGAGGTAATTTTAATACTTACAAAGAAGGGCAATGTCTCAGAGAAGTAGGTCTTATGTGGGAGGGAGTCTTATAATGGGAGGTCTTATAAGGGAGGTTCCGCTGTAAAATGTATGAAAAGTTGTGGGTGTATGTCTTGAGGGTGTGTGTATCTTAATTATTTTTAGCGTCTGCATGTGTGTGTGGTTGGATGTGTGCGTGTGGGGAAGGCTGCGGGGGTGGGTGGTGGGGTATATGGGTGCTACAGGGCTGCCAACCATCCCCCCTAAGGGGTATTTGTCCCTGGAAACAGTCAAAATGGGCACCCTGTCCCTGGAATCCACTTTTCTGTTTAGTGTCCCTGGAAACTGAGTAGAATCAAAATTCCGTAGAGCAGTCACTTGTCTTGTTAGCTAGCCTTACTATTAAACACAGGAACACCCAACACAATAGGCACTGTTGACATTTTCTTTTTGTTAGGTTTCTGAACACCCAAAGATCTTGTATATAAAAGATGTTGGCACCGAAAAGCGACAAAAAGCCTATTCAAAATATCCAGTCTCAGAAATTTTGCTAGATCACGAAATATATTTCATAATGCATGATATCGCTTTGTTTGTCCCTGGGAATAAGTCTCTGTCCCTGGAAACTGCAACAGGGGGTTGGCAGCGCAAGCCCTTGACTGCTAGCATGTTTATGTGTGTATGGTACTTTTTGGTAGAATGTGGTGTGTGTGTTAGGATATTTGGTGATGACCACTGTGTGTTAGGGGAGGTGGGGATGCTGCCTTGATTTTGACTCTTTGTGGTTTTTGTAACATGGTTTGTCTGAGAAATAGTACGCACACACTTGACCAATGTTGATTAATATTATTGACAGTTGATAATTTTAAAAAAAACGTGTTTTTAAAAACAGTTGCATTCCTTATTACAAGCGAGCAAAGCAAGGGCAGTTCTACTAAAATCAGCTGGGGGGTTTTCTTCTTCTTCTTCTCTCTTTCAGGCCAGTTGCCCCACCCGCTGAAGGTGGTGATTGCGGGAAACCACGACATGTCCATGGATCTGGACATGGTGCGCGACCAGAGGCAGTACCTGGCCCGACAGTTCAGCCTCAGTGAAAAGGTGGGTCCACCCACCAGAATGGACAGGTTTTCAGCAATAGAGGAAGAGTGGTCATCATGGCATGTCCATGGATCTGGACATGGTGCGCAACCAGAGGCAGTACCTGGCCCGACAGTTCAGCCTCAGTGAAAAGGTGGGTCCACCCACCAGAATGGACAGGTTTTCAGCAATAGAGGAAGAGTGGTCATCATGGCATGTCCATGGATCTGGACATGGTGCGCAACCAGAGGCAGTACCTGGCCCGACAGTTCAGCCTCAGTGAAAAGGTGGGTCCACCCACCAGAATGGACAGGTTTTCAGCAATAGAGGAAGAGTGGTCATCATGGCATGTCCATGGATCTGGACATGGTGCGCGATCAGAGGCAGTACCTGGCCCGACTGTTCAGCCTCAGTGAAAAGGTGGGTCCACCCACCAGAATGGACAGGTTTTCAGCAATAGAGGAAGAGTGGTCATCATGGCATGTCCATGGATCTGGACATGGTGCGCGACCAGAGGCAGTACCTGGCCCGACAGTTCAGCCTCAGTGAAAAGGTGGGTCCACCCACCAGAATGGACAGGTTTTCAGCAATAGAGGAAGAGTGGTCATCATGGCATGTCCATGGATCTGGACATGGTGCGCAACCAGAGGCAGTACCTGGCCCGACAGTTCAGCCTCAGTGAAAAGGTGGGTCCACTCACCAGAATGGACAGGTTTTCAGCAATAGAGGAAGAGTGGTCATCATGGCATGTCCATGGATCTGGACATGGTGCGTGACCAGAGGCAGTACCTGGCCCGACAGTTCAGCCTCAGTGAAAAGGTGGGTCCACCCACCAGAATGGACAGGTTTTCAGCAATAGAGGAAGAGTGGTCATCATGGCATGTCCATGGATCTGGACATGGTGCGCAACCAGAGGCAGTACCTGGCCTGACAGTTCAGC
Organism: Phymorhynchus buccinoides; assembly: GCA_017654935.2. Taxonomy (NCBI): domain Eukaryota; kingdom Metazoa; phylum Mollusca; class Gastropoda; order Neogastropoda; family Raphitomidae; genus Phymorhynchus; species Phymorhynchus buccinoides. The sequence goes on from CM065684.1 coordinate 22,097,157, forward strand.
CTCAGTGAAAAGGTGGGTCCACCCACCAGAATGGACAGGTTTTCAGCAATAGAGGAAGAGTGGTCAAGTGAGAGGTGTACAAATAATTCATGATTTCCTGCAGTAGTGGAAAATCATGGTGCAGCTTAGTGTTTCATGGAAGACTATCACTCTCAAACCAGGGGGGGCATTTGCACTGACCCTTAGTGCTGCAGCCAAAGGGATTGGTTGGCCTCAGGGATGGGATGTTCCCCCAATGCCAGGCTGCACTCAAATCCTTTCTTTTGGCTGAGAGAGTGTGGATGTACCCTGGGCAAGGCTGGGCCAAACTTTCTTCTGTCTTCCTCTTCTTCTACTTATCTCCACTTCTTTCTTCTCTGTCTTACTTATTTTTAGGTATTAGGTACTTTATAGTCACAGTGAAATTCGGGGTGCTCCCACCTGGAGAGCGCGTCGCAGCCAGACTTAGTACATCCGTGCGCGTTTCTGCCGATCTCCCTAGAAAGTAACAGCGACAGAATAGTCAAAAGTGACTGCATTCGCTCTACAGAAGGAAGGAAGGAAGGAAAGCATGTCTGCTAGTAACAAATTCTTTCTCACCCATCCAGAATAGCAGCTGCCCCCCCACCCGGCCCCCTCTGCTATCTGCGTGGATGCTCCTGCTTTCAGGATGTCCTGAAGTTCAGGATTGTTTTTGTCCGGGATGTCTTGAAGTTCATGATTTTTTTTTTATTGCCTGGAACCGGTGTCGCCGGATTATGAGAATTTGAGAAGATGCATTTTGCTGGTTATAGAAGTTTAACCAGAAATGAAAGTGCAACGAGAGCCTGTCAATTACATTGGAAACTGTTGTTTCCCTTCAGCTTCCAGGGGGCAATGCCCCCCGGAACCCCCAGGAGGGGCGCTGTTCCTGCACTCCGCCGGGGCCTGGGCGGCCCCTGGATCCCTGCCTTGCAGGATTTTTGAAATTTCCAAGGAGCTACAGACAAACCTCTATTTTAAGACTTCCAAAATGTCCGGAAAAATCGGTCATAAATTGGAGGGGTCGTATGACGGAGGTTTTCACTGGCAGCCGTAGAAAGAAAAAGTTCAGCACAGTTCATACTCTCTTCTTCATGCACACATACAATGACATATTAAAACTGGATTTGGGTCTTTCCAACTCCATAGGATTGTGCAATCGATGTATTACAGTTTCACTTCGCCGACTTCTGTTAATCACCTCCACTCTCGTCCAAAGTCAGTGGTTTTCTTTTTCAAAGTCAGTGGTTTTCGTGCTTTTCCTACGCTTTCCGCCATCTTTTCTACAACAAGGGAAGCGACTCCGCTTTCAGGCCCTTGACCGTGGTTGTTTCCCTTTGCTCGAAGTCTATGCAGACGACAACAACGGTCGTAAAAACCAACAAAATGGCGGTCGTAAGTCGCGTTTTAGAGGAAGTCGTTTAACACTTGTAACCCCAATTAAAATGACGACTCTACTCCCTGTAACCACCAAATTAATGTTGGTAAACTGGGCCTGAAATGGGGTACTTTGTTTAAAAAAATATTAAAAAAGAACTACTTGATGGATTGATTTCAAATGTTCAGGATTTGTGTATAAATGAAGAATGTTTAACTTGCAATGTTTTTTTTTTTTTTGATTTTTTGATATTTTTGATATTGCAATTTTAACTCCAAAATACATAACGAAGTGGGTGTACGGGGGCGGTTTTAGACGGTTTGGTAGGAGAAAGCAATGGATGTCATGGGCGGAATCAGGCTATAAGGGGCTTAAAAAGTTAAGAGAGGTCGTTTACATAGTAAAATGCATCCGTGCCAACAAATCCGGTCTGAAATGAGAGGTGGTCGCTTAACAGAGGGTCGTAAAATAGGGGTTTGTCTGTACCAGTTAATCTGGTAGTCATCATGGGAAACAACAGACTGGCATACACCTGTTTCTGTTGCCTTTTCCCCAGGTGTTGGAGGATTACCTGAAGGAGGCAGGTGTGGAGACGTCCAGGCAGCTGCTGACCAACTGTGTCTACCTGGAGGACAGCGCCCTCGACATCTGCGGCATCAGCATCTACGGATCACCTTGGTAGGATGTCAGATCAAATCGAAGTGAATATTTTTAATAAGGTATCAAAAGTCGTGTTAAGTTTTAAAACATCAATTGTAAGCTTTTAACTGTGTAAGGTTTTTATACACGACTACATTTTAATCCTTTTTTTAACTTTTGTTTCAAATCTTTACGTTTTTAATTATATATTTTTAACTGTGATATCACGTGGTCGGATTTTAAACTGTGATCTTATGTGCTCAAATTTTGACGTGGTGACAGCCCCGATATGGCCGTAGCAGTCGACGGGGCTATAAACAACATCAAATCAAATCTTTCAAAATACAGTCAAACCTCTATTATAAGACCTTCCGTTAAAAGACCACCTCTCATGATTTAAGACTGATTTTTTCTGTAACGGATGTTAAATTCTTCCTTTTAAAACTACCTCCATTATAAGACCCCCTCCAATTTAAGACCAATTTCCCCCGACTTTTTGGAAGTCTTAAAATAGAGGTTTAACTGTACTCCTAACAACGTTCTGTATTTTTGGAGACCGCTTGACTGTGAAGAGGGGAAGCTTTGTTGTGTTTTTGTGTAGTTTGAAAAAGACATCCGTTTAAATACAGTGGAACCTCCCTTATAAGACCTTCAAAAATCATCCCAAATGAGGTCTTTTAAGGGAGGGATCTTATAAAAGGAGGTAATTTTAATACATACAAAGAATGGCAATGTCTCAGAGAAGTAGGTCTTATGTGGGAGGGAGTCTTATAATGGGAGGTCTTATAAGGGAGGTTCCACTGTATTACATGTTTTTTGTTTTGTCTCGTCAATAAAATAACGTCACTTTTGCACTAGTTGTGTTTTTGTTTGTGTGGTGTCAAGTTTTGTATGACTTAAGGCGGCGACAGACTATGTGGCTGCCTCATGTGACTCGATCAGGTCGTGACGTTTTACCTCATTTGCATACCATCTAACTCGATCAGTCTGACTCAGTCGGGCCCAGTCAGGTGACAGGGCCGAATAGGGCGGGTTCTAAATTTCACTGATCGAGTCTGATCGAGTCAGATGGCTTGTGACGTCTTCTGTGCGGGAAACAAAATTTGATCTACGTCACGACGTGATTGCGTCATATGAGGCAGTCATATAGTCTGTCGCCGGCTTTAACAACAACAACAAAACGATGTGAGATGTATGTGTCTTGTTTTTAGTACTTTCTGCACTTGCTAAATTAAGTGTCGTTGTTGAAATAGAAGTAGAACTAGTAGTAGTTTAGTAGTAGTTATAGTCAACTCTGATGGTAGTGCTGTTATTATTATGTTGTTTTTGTCACAAGTATTTTGAATATTCATGATATACCAACATCTCAAACTTTGAATGCTTTAAAACAATCAATACTAATTAATATTACACGGATTTCAGAATATTTTATCTGTCTATGCAAAATCTTATCTACATTGATTTAAAGTATCCTCTGTGAGGCTTGCTACATTAGATGCATTTTTGTTCTTCTTCATGATATCTCGCACGTATCTGGTGGAGAGAAAAAAATCAAAGCAACAGTCACAATAATTTGATATAAAGTCATTGTAGCAAGTCTGTTGTGAATTAAGTACAGTATTTTTCTGTCTATAGGGCGCACCGCACCTTTGTGTAAGGCGCCGCACCCCCGAAATTTCAGATTTTGTTATTATATTTTGTTACTATTTTATTAGTCACATTATAAGGCGCAGGGGTCTCAGTCTTTGAAAAAAAAAGTATCGCCTTATAGTTCTGAAAATACGGTAAATGGTTGATACGCAAAAATGTCACCAGGCAGCCGGAGTTTTATGGGTGGGGCTTCAACCTGATGCGAGGAGGCCCCCTACTGGAGAAATGGAGCATGATTCCAGACAACACCGACATCTTGATCACGCACGGCCCTCCTATAGGTAGGTAAACGAACCGTTGTGATTGCTTTGTATTGATTTTCAACGACCTCCTCCAATTCTTCTAGGTATTAGGTAACCCCCCCCCCCCCCCCCCCCCCTGGGGATACCGGGGGAATCTTTTGTATAAATAGTTCCCCCACCTTCTGGAAGTTCTGTGCTTGTAACTTCCTCTAATCTGTCACTCTCTTTGACTCTGCCTTTTCCTTTTTGCTTACTGTCATCTACTATCTTTCTGCCTTACCGGTCCATTCTCCTGCCTTTTTTTTCAAGAAACAGTCTTTCAAAAAGATTTCCTCCAGCCGAAGTCGGACTTGCTGGGCCTAACTATTTTGTTTTCTTAGCTAGACGCATAACGGCAGCATGATGCATCTGCGCTCATAATTGACAGGAAACTGTCTGAGCGATCGAAGAAGAAGAAGGTATTAAGTATTAGGTACTTTATAGTCACAGAGGCGTCTCTGTTCCCACCTGGAGAGCGCGTCGCAGCCAGAGGCTCGTCACCCAATTTTTTACTTTTTAATTTTGCATGCGATTTTTGTGTGACTGATGAGGAAGGAAGGGGGGGGGGGGGTAAATTTTGACCAAATGACAACTTTTTCGTTGCCACTGGGTTTAACGTGTGCTAAGTGCATGGGCACACAGGACCTCGGTTTATCGTCTCATCCGAAAGACTCCATGTTCAGACCGTAAGGCCTAGTGTAGAGTGAGAGGAAAAAGTCCCCTGTACCCAGGTTCGAACTTGGGTTTACTTGACACGAGGAGAACGCGATACCTCTGTGCCACTCTACACCCCCTTTTACATTCTGAACCCCCCCTCCTTTTACATGCTGACTCAAGGAGTTGTCTTGATTTCAGCGGAAAGTCATACAGTAATCCGTATCAGAGGAAAAACTCATGTTTCAACGCAGAAAGGTTTCAGAGAAAGGAAACAAGCTTGATGAGTAAACAAACACCTTAGAACTCCACTTGCATGGTCTGTCAGCTTATAGATCAGTAAATATTGTATAATATTGTTATACTGCATTGTATAAACGCAGTATTAAACACGTTAACCCTTTCGCCGTCAGCCATATTTCAGCCAAAATTTCCCATTAAATGTACCTGGGTAAAGAACAAAATCCATCTGCAGTATTGGGGATTCTTCTGTGACAGATATAAAATAAGGTCTATCCTTACTTCCCAAAACTAAGACAACAGGGTCTTTGGATAATAGACCCCAATTTGGTGCCTTTTAGTGACATAGGTGTTAAATCACTGTGGTGCTAAAATGCGGCTTTGGCGGTGAAAAAGAAAAAATTGTCATTTGGTCAAAATGTACTCCCCTACTTCCCTTTCCTTCCTCATCAGTCACACACAAAAATTGCATGCCTCTGGCTGCGACGCGCTCTCCAGGTGGGAGCAACCCAAATTTCATCTGTGACTATAAAGTACCTAATACTAGTACTAGATGACTTGTGTTGCAATGTGATCAAGAGTAAACTGTCTTTGCTTAGTAGTTCTTTGCTTTAAAAAAAAAGAGAGTAAAGTCTTGGTATGAGATCATACACTATAGTTAGACATTGCAAGAGTTAGAAAGACCGACAAAGAACTCTGGAACTCTCCTTACATTTCAGAAACTTTTGTTTATTTCTGAATGAGATCACTGACATTCTCTTGCCTCATATCTTCATTTCCTCATCTCTCTTTTTCTTTCGCATAGTACTATTAGTTTTGTGATCAACACACAATATCGTCAGTGAAATTCAAAAACCTCGTATCTCGATTTTGGTAGTTTTGAGAAAAATGAAAAAAATCTGTTTTAAACATAGCCACATTGACCACAATTGATTAACTATGATGAATATGTTGTTCAAGACATTGCGAGTTTAGTCCTGCATTTCGTTAAAATTACTTTAGAAAATAAAGAACAAAGATACAAGGTTTTTGTCCTTAACTAGATCTGAATTTGGGACTTACGAGTTTTTCTTCTATTTTCACAACCTCATTTACCCCAGATAGAAAGTCGTTAGAGATACGAGCTTTTGGTGGAAGATGGCGGGAAAAATTAGAGAGCTGATTATGTATCTAACTCAACACACACCCCCCCCCCCCACCCCCCACCCCACCCCCGAAATCGAGATACAAGGTTTTTGAATTTCACCGACGATATGTAAGTGCTAGCTGAAAAGGGTAGTTTTATTTTTGTCTGTTGATGTCAGGTCACGGGGACAAGTGCCAGAATGAGGTGCGTGCGGGCTGTGTGGAGCTGTTGAGCACCATCCAGAAACGGGTGAAGCCTTTGTACCACATATTCGGCCACATACATGAAGGTACGCACTGCGTTCACACTGCATTGTCAAAAGTGTTAAAGTTTTTCATTCCTTATTCAACATAATTTTGTGCCCGGTTCCTCTCTCTCTCTCTCTCTCTCTCTCTCTCTCTCTCTCTCTCTCCTCTCTCTCTCTCTCTCTCTCTCTCTCTCTCTTCTCTCTCCCTCTCTCTCCCTCTCTCTCTCTCTCCCTTTCTCTCCCTCTCTCTCTCTCTCTCTCTCTCTCTCTTCCAGAAAGGCTTCCTCTCATAGTCATAGCTTCATCATTTTTATTCTCTTTCTCCCTTTGTTGTTTGCTTTAATGTTTTCAGGGTACGGAGTAACGAGCGACGGGCACACGACGTACATCAATGCCTCCACATGCACGCTGCAATACAAGGCCACCAACCCCCCTGTGGTCTTCGACTTCCCCATCCCAGAGGGACACTCCAAGGAGGAGCTGGTCACCATACCAAAGTGCAACTTGTAACCGGACTACGCAGGATTATCCCGTGTACAAAGACAAATCAAAAGTTCGGGTGAAACGCTGCGCACTAAAAGTGAAATTTCGTCCACAAACAGGACTTGTTTGTTTCCAAAGCCAAACTTAGAGGATAGTCCGTTTCAACAAGTCGCTTTTTTTGTGGGTATATTATGCCTGAACATATCCGCATAAGAGGAGATCATTTTGTGGACAGAAAGAAGCTTGGTGAAGGCTTTTAAAAAATGTTTTACAAGTAATAACCCTTTCACCGCCAGCAATTTTTCAGAAAAAAAATCCATTAAACTTACCTGGGCAGAGAAAAACATCTGTCTGTAATATTCGGGATTCCTCTGTGACATATTTAAAGTAAGGCCTATCCCCACCTCCCAAAATGAAGAGAACAGGGTCTTTGGATAACAGACCCTGATTTGATGCCTTTTAGTGACATGGGTGATAAATCATTGTGGTGCAAAAAATGCGACGTTGGCGGTGAAAGGGTTAATGTGGATATTTCTCACATTGGATTACACCTTTTCTGTTTGTTTGTTTGTAAGCAATCTATAGAGCATCCTTCACCTCATATGACTTTTAAAAAAATTAAGACTCAAGTGTTTTTTGTTTACACAAATTTGATGTACTCTGTTGAACTGCCCTTGCCACACCTATATCTCTCCACCTGTGACCCTAGACCATTACTTACCCTAGGCCATAGACTTGCCACTCCACATCTTTCCTTTCTCCACTTCTGTTGTTGTCTTTCCCTGGCTTAAAGACTCCAGGGATCATCCCAACAGCCGAAACATTTGAACACTAAGGTACAAATGCACCAGCTAGGGATGAGAACATTACGTATGCGACCGTTTTTGATTACCCCGCCACATGGGCAGCCACAGCCCGGCTTCGAAGGATTTTGCATACTTATGATGTTGAGCTTGTCATGACTAAAGACAATCCCCGCATAACTATGCAGAGCATAACAACATTTTGATGTAGCCTTGGTGTTCTAGCCTATGTCAATTGGTCTTAAGCCAAGGCGAGTCCACTTCTGCTTTTGCCTTCTTTTTTGGAGATACAGATCATATGTTTTGCAAAGTATTATGTATACACATGTGTGACGACTCAAGCGTGCTGAGCATGCTAAAACTTGACCTTACTTTTAGTATTAGTTTGAGAGCTAAGTACCTCTTCACAAATCGACAGACTCCCATGGCATTCCAGACTGGCACTGCTGATATGGGTACGTGACACACCCACCTTGTACACCCTTGTCTCCAGAAATACTGAAAAATCCAGTTTGCTGTTGCAGAATGCTGCTTTCGTTTTGATTTTGGTCTGTATGTGACCTGCCTTGTTGCAGAAACCTACAGGTGCGGGTTTCTTTCTTCCCTCCATCTTCTTTGGAATTCATTTTTTATGCTCTTCGTTTGATCCCGAAGTTTCAACATTTTCTTTCTTCAATGTTTCCGGATGCTGTTTGACGTGTGCTGGCAGAGTTGCGCAGCCGAAAACTGAAAATATTGTCTCCACATCTGAGTGTTTTAGATTTTGTGTCAATTATGCTTTATTGCATGTATATATGTCTGTATATTCTCATAGTTTTTCATGTCACACCTCCGCGTAGGTGAATAATAGTCTGTCTACAAAACGATCTCTTATCAGACTGTCGGTACACAAAAACAGCTAATCTATTGCTTTAGGGCGACAGTTTCTCGAATGTTTAATTATCGTGATCATTTATTTTGCGGCTGCTTATACTTACGTGCCTTTAACTCATTTGCATCGCAACGATTTTGAATTATTAAAAAACCCTCACAAATCACTCCAGCCATGCACACAAACAAAACATACATAAACAAAAGGAGAAATGAAAGAAGATTACAGGTTTTTACTTCAGGTTTAGACATAGGGAAGTGGTAGATCAGACTTTTTTTTATATATATAGACTTTATATAGAAAAACTCTCTACACCCATTGGTTTCCCCACAACTAACCACTACAAAAGCAAAGTCAGAGGCAAAATTGTGGTCTAAGAGAGCAAAGCGAGTTTAGAAGTGACCAAGGTGCACACAGATTTACTTCCTTTGAAGCAAATGCATCAAATTGACAGCTATCTATTAATTCCGGACATATATGTCCGGAACGACTTGAATGAGTTATGTGTTGGAATCACATTGCTAATAACAGGTTTACATGTATGCATAATGACTTGAACTGTGTGTTCAAGATAGTGTTGCAGAGCAATGGTGATGGGATATTCTTGGGTTAGCCAATGTGATAGAATGTTGCTACAATTTATTATAACGAAGAAATACTCTCTATTGTCCAGTGAAACAGAATGTTGCTACAACACATTGATACGACGAAATATTCTCTATTGTTCAATGAGAAAGCTGTTGTTACAACAAAATTATTACGTTCAAATATTCTCAATTGTTTAATGAGATAGAATTGCTGTGATACAATAGTCTTGAATCGTTGTGTCATTATTATAACTACAAAATGTAGGTTTTGTAACAGCATGAGGCATCATAGTCATGATCATGCCAAGAACAAATTCTCGTGATTTTAATGATGATTTAGTTCAGGAAGCGTCTTTTCTATGCATAATTTTCAGGTACAAATGATGCATAATATTTGGTATAACTGGTATTTACACTACTCCCCTCCATTTGTGTCATCTTGAACTGGAAACACCTGTGTGTTTTTGCACAAGCACGAAATGTGTTTTTGGTTAAATTCTTTTTTTTTCTCGAGATGGCATACTTTTACTTTAGGGTACCGTATTTTGCGGACTATAATTATTATGCCAATACTTTTTCCCCCAGACTGTGAGACCCCTGCACCTTATAATCTAATAAGTAATGTAGTAAAAAAGAATTAATTTTGTTGTTGCTGTTACAGTTCATATGATATATATTATTTTTGTGAAGCGTCTAGAGCCCCCACGGGAGAGAATAGGCGCTATAGAAATTAACATTATTATTATTATTATGTGGGTGGGATGCCTTATAATAAGGGTCAGAAAAATATGGTATACGTGACCCAGCACCATAAAAGGGACATTAAGTCGCTGGGCTAGTTTCTCACAACAGGCTTGTAAAGTCAAAAATCTTTTTTTTGTTATCAATTTTGAGTTATGTGTTTTTTTGTGCTCTCTGACATCTAATATCTTTCATATTTTTAAGGGGTAATCTATTATTATGGTTTCTAAATATTAAAAAAAAATGCTTTGAAATTAGTAGGTTAAATTTTAAACTGATTTTTCAAAATGGCCAACAGTCACCCTACCAACTTTGAATGCCCATAACTCTAAAACGAAAAAAGTTACAAGAATGGTTCTTATATCATTTGAAAGAGAATTGTCTGGAGTTTTTAACTGGACCATTGTCCCAGAATGGTCATTTTGACACTTAATGTCCCTTTCATGGTTCTGGGTCACATATAGGAAGGAATTGCAGCATCTGAGCCAGTGAGTGACATAGTTGGACGATGAAATACCTGCCAGATGTTTGGATTTGTGAGTTAGACTGAAGCAAGAGTCAATCTTATCTTGTTAGATAGAAGTCCTTGATTGTTCATTTTAATCGTGAGACCCTAACCTGACCTGACCTGTTATCTGATCTCTGAGAAAATATTGATTTTTGTGTTGTTTTAATTCATATTGAATTTCACTTGCCCTGTACCCCACATTATCTTTACCCCCCACCCCCACCCCCACCCCCACCCCACCCCACGTTACGTGTCACATTCCCTCTTATGCTAGGGGGAGATTTCTTAAGATTTCTTACCAGCTATAAGAGGGAAAACATGTGAAAACCGTGATTTTCACACATGATGTGGTGGGTCTTTAATATTCATCTTGCACTTACATTCCCTCACTGTTATGATTTGACTAATTAATTATGTTACAAAATTGCTGCTGTAATGTTGTTGTTTTTAATGTTAATAACATATCAGAAAACTATTGATGCTAATTCAAAGTTAAGAATACTTATCCTTTTCTTTTATTTCTATAACGAGGGAATGTTAAAAGTTTGGCGTCTTGGTGGGTGTGCTTCACACAACTGGTGCATGTTTTTCAACGGATTTATTTATTAATCAAATGTCACTTTTTTACGATTTTTTATATTATAATTTTATTTTATTTTGATGTTGTTTTGCGCTGAGCACCACCGCCATTGCACTCCTCTAGCTTTTTGCCTATCATCCCCTTGATTCAACTTTTACATCATGCTCTTTGTTCTTGTCTTTTCCGTTCTTTCTTTGCCTTCTTCTTGTTTGCCTTCTTCTTCTTTCCATCTTTTTCAATCTTCTTTCCATCTTTCTCAAATCTGTCTAATATGTGGTAAGGTTTAACATGGTGACAGCCCTGACATGGCCTTCGCTGTCGACGGGGGTATAATTTTAATCTTAATCTCAATCTGTCTGTCTGCCTGTCTATCTCTGTCTCTTTCTCTGTGTGTGTGTCCTTTTGTCTTTCTGTCTGCATGCTGTTTGCCTCCTCTCTCTAAGTTGTCTCTCTCTCTCTCTCTCTCTCTCTCCTCTCTCTCTCTCACTCTCTCTCTCTCTCTCTCTCTCTCTCTCTCTCTCTCTCTCTCTCTCTCTCTCTCTCTCTCTCTCTTCTCTCTCTCCCTCTCTCTCTCTCTCTCTCTCTCTCTCTCTCTCTCGGCACAGAGGTAAACGCGTTCGCCTCGTATACAATAAACCTGAGTTCAAACCTAGGTACAGGGGATTTTTCCTCTCACTCTGCAATAGACCTTACGGTCTGAATGTGGAATCTTTCGGATGAGACGATAAACCGAGGTCCTGTGTGCCCATGCACTTAGCACATGTTAAACCCAGTGGCAACGAAAAAAGTTGTCATTTGGTCAAAATTTACTCCCCCCCCCCCCCCCTTTCCTTCTTCATCAATCACACAAAAATTGCATGCCAAAATAAAGGGTAGCGCACCTCTGGCTGCAACGCACTCTCCAGGCAAGAGCAACCCACCCGAATTTCACAGAGACGCCTCTGTGACTTTACAAAATATACCCAAATACCAAGTACTTTGCCCCCCCCCCCCCCCTCTCTCTCTCTCTCCACCCCTCTCTCTCTCTCTCTTGCAAATGTTGTATTGAATAAATGAAACTGTGATCACATTACTGTTTGTAATGACAATGATTGTAATGATTGGTTTTCTATTAAAAAAGATGTTTTCTTAATACATTGTCTTGCTTTTGTGATTGTGTGTGTGTGTGTGTGCTTGTAGTTGTGTGTGTGTGAATACATATGTGCGTGTTTGTGTGTATGTTAATGTATCTGTGTCTGTCTAATGTATCAACTATTTTTGTTGTTAGACAAATGCTTGGTGGTCCCGTGTTGAATGAAGAACAAGTAGCATTCCAGCACTTTGTCTTTCTGTCACATTGCAGTAATACAGTCACCAGCATACAGCGTTTAATCCTCTATGGTGCTGCAACCAGGCCTTATGGTCTGAACGTGGAGTCTTTCGGATGAGATGATAAACCGAGGTCCCGTGTGCCCATGCACTTAGCACACGTGAAACCCAGTGGCAACGAAAAAGTTGTCATTTGGTCAAAATGTACCCCACCCTTTCCTTCCTCATCAGTCACACAAAACTTGCATGCAAATTAAAAAAAATTGGGTGGCGCGCCTCTGGCTTCGACGCGCTCTCCAGGTGGGAGTAACCCGAATTTCAGACACCTCTGTGACTATAAAGTACCTAATACTTAATTATTAAATCTGTATACTGTCACTTTCCATCATACAAATGCTGTACAGTCTCTTACCATAATAAAAACATACACATTTGTGTTATTATTCTCACAGGCAGACACGTCCTCTCTCTCTCTCTGTCTCTCTGTCTCTCTCTCTCTCTCTCTGTTTGTGTGTGTTACAACACAAAGAAAACACAATGAAACTTGTTCTTGATTGCAGTCACTGCCAGTGTTAAAGGGACGTAACTATTACCATACATTTTATTGCAAAAAAACACACAACAAAACAGAGTAGTTTCCCATCACTTGGAACAAAATGTCTGCGCCCTTGCCAAAGCGTGGATAAGGACATTTTATAAAATCGTTTCGGGCCAGTCTGCATGCTTCAATCCACTGTGCACTTAATCAGCAAGAGCTTAAGTCGGTGATGGTGAAAAATTAAAGAGCACAGTGTAAACAGATCCAGATCTGTAATAGTGGAAAATTCTTATCTCGAAAACGAAAGTAAGCTTTCATTTACTGATTTAGAATTTCATTTTTCATGTTCAAGTCCAGTGACTTCTTTGAATTTTAACACTCCTGGTTTATATCTACCTTTGATAATGGACACTACACTGTAAATATTGGATCCATGCTTTGATGAACTGAAACATATCAGATTCAGATTAAAAGTTCACTGAAAGTAATGACTACTAAATGATAGGTTGATTGAAAGTGTGTGCTATGCATGTTTATAACACATCCAACTGCAAAATTGCGTGTTTTTAAAAAAACTGAAGACTTTTAAGTTTTAGTGCCGAAATACACTAGAATAAAATATGTCGGAGGTAAAGGTTATCAAGCAAGAACCAGAAGTGTGCGACTTTTGTGAAGAAGTCAACAGAGCGAGCGCAGCGTGTCCGCCCAATCCAAACAGACCCAAAGTAACGAAGACCGGCGCAGTCATTCTGGGGGTAGCTGGCACATTTTTTGTGGGGATCTATGCCGCCACGGCGCCTTTCCTGTTGCCGGCGCTGAGACGAGTGTGTCTGCCATTTGTGCCGGCAACAACGGCTCAAGTGAGGAACATCTTCACTGCTTTGGCCGGCAGATCGGGGTCCTTGATCGACATCGGCAGTGGAGATGGTCGCATTGTACGTGCTGCATGTGTATAGTGTATCCTTTATTAGTGATTTACACTTTGTAGATTTTGGTAAAGGTAAAGATGTGCCCCCCTGTATTTCTCGGTTAATTGTATTTTTCCGTTTTTGCCTTTCTTACCATACATAAAGCTGTATTTTAGGAACATTTTTAGCTAATAACCTTTTTGGAATACCAACCCTATCCCTAACCCTAGCCCTAAACCTAACCCTACCCCCCACTATGTACTGCAGTACACCACGATTTGTCACAGTTGAGGTTCGTTGCGTTTTTCCATCTTATACTATAGCGTGGGGGGTAGGGGTAGGTTTAGGGCTAGGGTTAGTATTCCAAAAAGGTTATTAGCTAAAAATGTTCCTAAAATACAGCTTTATGTATGGTAAGAAAGGCAAAAACGGAAAAATACAATTAACCGAGAAATGCAGGGGGGGGGGGGGGGGGGGCACATCTTGACCTTTACCGTAGATTTCATTTAACATGGTTAATAATAGACACTTAAAGTATTGTGAAATTTAAAGAATTTTGATGTGCATTTATCTTCGCCTTTACAGTTACACTTTGTACAATGGAACCTCCCTTATAAGACCTCATTTTGGGAGGCAAGGGTAAAATGAAAAGCAGGAAGGTCTAGGTTCCGGCGGGCCGCCTTGGTGGGGTCATGGGGTTTGTAGGTGTGTTTTTTTGGGGGGGGGTTCTTTTGGTACATTTTTTACTAATAAAATTAGAGCATTTAGAGACAATTTTCATTTCTGAAACAATAACATAAGGTGTTTTTTTCCTCATTCCAGAGTAATTATGTTTCAATAAAGTATTGCAAATTCCTGATTTCAGGAAAAATAACAAAGCCAAAATCCTGATTCCTGCCATGTGGTTTCACCCATAGGGAGGTCTTATAAGGGAGGGGTCTTATAAGGGAGGTAATGTTAATACTTACAAAGGGCAATGTCTCAGAAAAGTAGGTCTTATGTGGTAGGGAGTCTTATAATGGGAGGTCTTATAACTAACTATATAAGGGAGGTTCCACTGTAGAGTCATAAAAATGGCTGAAAAAACCCCTTAAAATTCTATTTGTGCTGTCACCCGGTTTGTCCATGCTGTGATTTTTTTCCTTTTGAAATGGTGTCAATAATGTGTATGTGAAAGGGGTGGGTGGGATGAACGGTGTGAGCATTTTTTTTTTTGTGGATTGTTTTCTTTCGTAATATTTGTAAAGCGCTCTGAGGATGATTTTTTATAATCGAAGAGCGCTATAGAAGCTTTATTTATTTATTATTATTATTATTATTCTCAAAGCTCAGTAACTCACTGATTTGATTTTCAATCAAGTATGAGGAATATATTAAGCAATGATGGTGCAGATATATTGGTAAAGTATACTGTCAATTACTACTGTTGCCATCAAAAAGATGATGGTGGTTGCTCTATGAAAGAAGAATCTTGAAGAAGTACTTAGGTGCATTCAATAATGTGTGTTTTGAGCTTCTATTTTTTTCATCTACAACTTGTCTTACTTGTTTATTTTTTGTTTTATCTTTCCTTTTATCAATGGGTCATCCATCAGTATGATCACTTACAAAGTTACACAAATAATGCCATGTTTTTTGTGGTTTATTTTTTTGCACTTGAGTAGATAATATTTATGTGCCTGTACGTGTAACTGAATAATAGTTAATACAATACCAAAACAAAAAGTGATAGTCCAGCTGAGCTAAAATTCCTTTGTAGTTATGTTGATAAATGAAAATGGTAACTTTATCAAATTGCGTTTAAGCTACAACTTGAATCTAAGTTCAACTATAAATACCATATTGTTCTGACTATAGCATCTAAGGCGATAGAAAATTATATAACAAAATCTGAATTTTGTGTAAAATTTGAAGGGTCCAACAAATATAAATATTTGTTCTTATACAGTGAAAATCTTTTTTTTTAAAGTAAAAATCTAAGGGACTGAAATTTCATTTTGAGATAGCCAATATTTTGAGTTAAAAAGACCTTTTAGCATAAAGATTGTTAAACTGGGACCAGAAAATTATTGTGAGTTACCCAGTGCTTTTGAGTTAGGAGGAATCCACTGTAATTTTTCTGCCAGACTCTGGAAGCGGCTCGCCGGGGGTTCAGGGCCTATGGCGTGGAGCTCAACATCTGGCTGGTGCTGTATTCCAGGCTGGCAGCACGGCGCCAGGGACTCCAAACATCAGCCACGTTCAACAAACAGGATTTGTGGAAGGTATCATTATATGCCTAGTTAATAAAAGTGCTGCTGCTGGACATTTTGTTGTGTTCTTAAAGACCCAGTGACACACCACGATTAAGTCCCTTTCTTTTTTATGGGTAGCTGTGACCCACATCCAAATTTCCCCAACTTGAAATTGAGGCTGCTCTTTTAACTGTTGCTTTGGTTTGAATTTGGGACCATTTATATAATAATAATAATAGTACATTTATATAGCGCTTTACCTCAGATGAGCCCAAAGCGTTTTACAATCAATTTTTCATCAACAAATAGACAACAAAAACAGCATTCAATAATGACACCATCCAGCAACAATGCATACATACAAAGCAACTCTCTCTCTCTCTCGCTCTCTAACACACATTTAACAACACCGACTCGTTCATCCCCCATTCAGTAAGCACACATCAACTGAGCCGCACGGACTGACCACATACACCAACACATACAGAAACACCCTCACACACAACGTACGCACGCAGACAAACAAACACACAGGTGAGTCAGACTTGGTCAAAACAAGATTTCTTTCCAGTATAAGAGGGAAAACATGTGAAACCCATGATTTTGACACGTGATCTGGTGGATCTTAAAAAAATAAATTTGTCTTGCCAAATCAGGTTTTCTTTTTTCTTTTCTTGTTTTATTGGAACAGCGTTGTAAAGTCTGTAAAAACAAATCATGTTGGTACTTTAGCGCCATGTATTTTTTTTACATTCTTGGTTGTCTGTTGCATGTCAACTGACAAGAGGGGAGTAAATATTTGTTCGAGTGTGCATGCATATTTATTTATTCTTGTTAACCCTTTCAACGCCAGTCATTTTTCAGCCAAAACTTTCCATTCAACTTATCTGGGTATAGAAAAGATTTCATCTGCAGATATTGGGGATTCCTCTGTGACATGCATAAAATAGGGCCTAGTCTTACCTCCCAAAATGAAGAACATAAGGTCATTGGTTAACAGACCTTCATTTGATGCCTTTCAGTGACATGGGTGTTGAATCACTGTGGTGCAAAAATGCGACATTGGCGGTGAAAGGGTTAAAAAATCAGACATAAGTCATAAGCTCTAAAAATGGACAAACACATGGCAGCGTACTTGGCAGTGAGAAACATTGCGTAAATGGATGAAACAGGATTGTTTCTCTTGTCAGAATTTTGTGAGGTGCATTCAAAGTCTGTTGTACTGTGCTTTAAAAATGCTTTTAATCACATTTGTTTGCCAGTTTGATGAACCATGATGTCAAACTATTGTGTTTACAGACAAACTTGTCTTCGTATGATAACATCGTCATATTTGGAGTAGAACAAATGGTAAGTGCACTATTCCTTGTTGAAACATTAGAAATGCTATAGATGCTTTTTTTAATTCAGACTGAACTTTCATCTGATTTTTTTGTAAAGATGCAGATCAACACCCCCTGTCACAGGCTTGGTTCATTGCGTTCTTTCCGTCTTGCCTTTATCTTCTACTATTATTGAACGCTTGTTTTTAATTGCGTAAATGGATGAAAATTACCGTTTAATATAGAAAACGATAGAGGGTTAAGTCTACTCAATCTGCAGTAAGAAAGGCAAGACTGAAAACACGGAAAGAACTGAGAAATGGAGGAGGGGGTGTTGATCTACATGTTTACCAAAAATGTTTTTACATAGAAAAGACTAAATAACTGGAATTGCATGTGATTTCTGTGGTTACATTTCCTTTTAATGAACTGTGCTTTTTGGGTTCCAAAGTCCAATGATTAGGGTTTTTTCACTTCAGCTCCCCGTGGAGATACCGGGGTGTGTGTGTCTTTTGTACAAATAGTTCTCCCACCGTCTGGAAGTTCTGTGCTTGTAACTTCCTCTAATATGTCACTCTCTTTGACTCTGTCTTTTCCCTTTACTTTCTGTCATCTACTATCTTTCTGACTTATTGGCCCATTCTCCTGCCTTTTTTCCCCCCAAGTATTTTCTCCTTTGAGCTCCTCTGAAATTGGAATGTGTTGGCCGTACGCAGTGGGCAGACCAGTGAAAACTGAAAACCGGACACATACGTACCTTACCCATTATGGCCATCTGGCCTGGGAATGCAGAAGAAGAAGAATTCACTTCAGAACTAGTAACTGACGTAAAAAACATAGAATCAAAAATAGTGAGGGTGTTTTTTTGAACAATTGAAATTAACCATCTGTTTTAGCTTGAATGTTTGTCACTAAACATAGTTCAGTTACTTAACATGGGCATATAGTTATGAGATGTCAAGCTGCTTTGATATTAAAACATTGTTATATCTATTTGTTTTGGGGAGTCATACAAGTTCATTTCTTTTAGACCATTTTTAAAACTAGGTCCAACATTCATGGGATTTTTACATTTTAAAAAATCTCAATATTAATTTTAAGGAAAGCAGCAAATGTTTGCTTTTTGAGTTATTTGCAATGGATTATTTGAAATATTTTGAAAGTACCTCATAAAACTGTCTATTTTAAGCCTATTAGAATAAAAATACAGTATCGCTTCTAGTTCTAATGGCTTTGCGGTGTTAGTTGTCAAGTGTGTGCATGCTTGCATGTGTGTGTCCGCGTGTGCATGCATGTGTGTAATTTCTGTAAATGCTAAGAAATAGAATTTCAGTGTGTGGCTGTGTGCATATAAATGCCAAGAAAATAGAATATCAAAGGAATGCAATTAAAATAATTTCAAAATATTAGGGCTTCTAATCGTCATGCCAAAAAAGGGGTCCCAGGGACTCCTTCACTTACAGTAGAGAGGGTCCTAGAGGCGGGATAGAGGGTCCCAGTGGCATTGCGAATGCTAAAAAGAATTTTTCTAGTGCATCCCTGGGACACCCTGCATTCTTTTAGAGGATCCTTTAGTTTTAATACTTCATAGACCCCCAAATGGGGGTCCCTGAAATATTTTCTGTGTTCTGGTGCCTAGTGCCTAGTTTAACAGGGTCTTTTCCTTGGCAATCAATGCATTCTTTGTGATATGTCATTTTATTTTCAGATGCAGCCGTTTGAAGAGAAATTGTCAAAGGAGCTGTCCCCATCCAGCTGTGTAGTGGCATGTCGCTTCCCTCTGCCTTCCTGGACCCCTGTGGCCACCATAGGCACTGGAGTGGACACTGTGTGGCTGTACAGAGTGACCGCCTCAAACACATTATGACAGTGACAGTAACAGCGTGTCACTTTCCCTTCCCTTCCTGTACGGACCCCTGTGACCACCATAGGCACTGGAGTGGACTCTGTGTGGCTGTACAGAGTGACCGCCTCAAACACATTATGACAGTGACAGTAACAGCGTGTCGCTGTCCCTTCCCTTCCTGTACGGACCCCTGTGACCACCATAGGCACTGGAGTGGACACTGTGTGGCTGTATAGAGTGACCGCCTCAAACACATTATGACACTGTGTGTCCTTTCATTTTTCTTCGTGTGGGGTGCAAGTCTCTTCTAAATGATGATTTTCTGTAGATCTTTCTGCTATGTATCCGTTTCGTTGACTTTTATAGAAAAAAATGCAAATCTATCGTATCACCGTCTGCATGCAACAGAGACGCAAGTCCAAATTGGTCAACCTCGATGTGTTGGATTTACCAGTTGATCAAGACAAGCTGCATCATCTAACAAAGCTGTAAAACAATTTACAAAGATAAAACACCTCTAGTGATACTAAATTCACACAAAAAAAGGACCTAATTTGACCTGAAATGAACGAAATATTGAGTTTTCCATTCCTCATGTGAAGTGACGTCTTTCGACTTGCATCTCTTTTGCATGCGGACGGCGGCGATATGTTCATTGAAAATAAAAGGTGATTGTATTCCGTGTGACAAATGGTTTCAAATTAGGCTTTACAATAAAAGCTACTGAAGTTCACTTTAACCCTTTCACCGCCAATGTCGCATTTTAGCACCACAATGGTTTAACACATATGCCACTAAAAGGCATCAAATCAGGGCCTGTTATCCAAAGACCCTATTTTTTAAAAATTTTGTGAGGTAATAGGCATAATGTTATAAATATCACAGAGAAATTCCAAATATTGCAGATAATTTTATTTCTCTATCCAGCGGCAAAAGGGTTATAGTGCCTCTATATTTGCCAGCAACTAACTATGACTGTCGTGTTTAGTTGTATTTTTTCTTGTTCTTTTAACTTCATGACTGTTTTCCCTTGAATATTCAGCAATTATTTTCCATTCAATTTACTTTACACTAAATCCAACACTGTGTTACAGCAACAAGCTCATTCTTCTTCTGCGTTCCCAGGCCATATGGCCATAATGGGTAAGGTACGTATGTGTCCAGTTTTCACTGGTCTCCCCACTGCGTACAGCCGACACATTCTGATTTCGGAGGAGCTCAAAGGAGATAAATTATTTGGAATATTGTTTTTTTAAATAGCCAGGAGAATGGGCCAATAAGTCAGAAAGATATTAGTAGATGATAAAAAGCAAAGGGAAAAGGCAAGAGTCAAAGAGAGTGGCAGATTAGAGGAAGTTACAAGCACAGAACTTCCAGGTGGGGAAACTATTTTTACGAAAGACCCCCCGGTATCCCCACAGGGAGATATCCCCACGTGGAGGGGGCGAAGTCATCCAGCTCCCCGTATGGAGGCACCCACCGTGTGCCCCAAACAAGCTACAATTGAAATTGAAATTCTTTGGCTGCCATGGAGATATACTAATCATAATTCAGTACAGACAAACCCCTATTTTACGACCCTCTGTTAAGCGACCACCTCTCATTTCAGACCGGATTTGTTGGCACGGATGCATTTTACTATGTAAACGACCTCTCTTAAACGACTTCCTCTAAAACGCGACTTACGACCGCCATTTTGTTGGTTTTTACGACCGTTGTTGTCGTCTGCATAGACTTCGAGCAAAGGGAAACAACCACGGTCAAGGGCCTGAAAGCGGAGTCGCTTCCCTTGTTGTAGAAAAGCGTAGGAAAAGCACGAAAACCAGACTTTGAAAAAGAAAACCACTGACTTTGGATGAGAGTGGAGGTGATTAACAGAAGTCGGCGAAGTGAAACTGTAATACATCGATTGCACAATCCTATGGAGTTGGAAAGACCCAAATCTAGTTTTAATATGTCATTGTATGTGTGCATGAAGAAGAGAGTATGAAGAGAGTATGAACTGTGCTGAACTTTTTCTTTCTACGGCTGCCAGTGAAAACCTCCGTCATACGACCCCTCCAATTTACGACCGATTTTTTTGGACATTTTGGAAGTCTTAAAATAGAGGTTTGTCTGTACCCAGAAAACAGGAAAAGATCACAAAATCCATGTAAGGTTATGAAAATCAGAGAGCCTCTAGTCTTCCCCTCTTCTCTTGCAGAATGGATGTAAAGTCTCAGTGTCTATAAACCAGATTTTAACCTTATCTAATATGATGCAGTGAATAGCAAACAATATTGTAAACATGATCATGATTTAAAACATAAACTTAAAAGCAGAAGGAATGAATTGTGAAGGGTTTTATTGTGTTCTTATTCTCTAACTTTTTGTTTAACCCTTTTGCCGTCAGCCATTTTTCAGCCAAAAAATACCATTAAACTTAACTCGGTAGAGAAAAACAAAAAATGCAATATTGCGAATTCCTCTGTGATGTATATCCTTACCTCCCAAAATTAAGAAAAGAGGGTCTTCGGATAACAGGTCCTGATTTGATGTCTTTTAGTGACATGGGAGTTAAACCATTGTGGTGCTAAAATGTGACATTGGCGGTAAAAGGGTTAACATTCATAAATCCCAAATACGGGACTCTTTGTTGACAAACAGAATGTTCAATTTTCTCAAGATTACCCATTCTTCCAATCCAAACACAACTCATACAACTGACTCAGATTCATTCTCATTTTATTGTTAGCTTACAAATTTTCTTTTAAAAACACAACTTCATTTTCTTTTTCATATGCAGAATCAAATTTCTGCAACACACATCTGAAAAATTCACACTAAAATTCTTTTTCATTTTCCGTAAAACCAAATACAAATCAATCTTCCTAAAATTATTTGTCACATATACAACTGATTTACATTCAAACACTAGAATGTGTTCTATTATATTAAGGAATGGTTATATAAAACATTGCATGCTTCCATTAAATCACATAACCATGCTGATAAAAATCGAAATATAATTTTGATATCATTCATTGCAAGAAAATAAAAGGAAAGTGCATTCATTGTAATTCACAGTATTCCATAACCCTAAACGAGAAATAAACAAAGGCAATTTTTAAAATAATAAAAACGGCAAATGTTAAGAAAAGTCCCCTCCTCTGCACCCTTCCATTCATTTCAGGCTGTTCCGTCGACCGATCGCATTCTCAGATTACCGCTGGCACTAAACTGACCCTAAACCTATTCCTAACCCTAACCTGAAACCGCTGTCACATTCCCTTAGGGTTAGGGATAGGCTTAGGGTCAGTTTAGTGTCAAATACACAACAAAAATAAAAGTTGATGGTGCGTTATGATCATGTGCACGTAAATTCAGAACTCAGTAATCTGAGAATGCGACAGCGGTCGACGGAACAGCCTGAAATGAATGGAAGGGTACAGAGGAGGGGGCTTTTCTTAACATCTGCCCTAAAAACATTTCACTTAAAAATCATGCATTAATTATGGTCCTAAGCATTTCTTAAACGCACAGCCGGCATATATAAAGCTTTCACGCGAGGTGAGTGTCATTATTTCAATCGCTGCTCGCGACAGACGGTTCAACCGTTCTTTATTCCCTGTTGCCCGAGCCACTGCGAGGCAGAACTTCGCAGCGACTAGTCAAGCAGTCTAGACCCGATCCCTGGGATTGGTTGTTATGCCTTTAACCCCTAAGAGCAACAGAATAAACACACGCATGCAATTAATTCCAGAAGAAATAATTCAAGCTCTCAAAATCATTTATAGAACTTGTTAACAATCAACAAACTTATCTCTGTTTATATAAAATCTCGGCGAGTCAGTAAATGATAAATCATCTTTAAAAAAAATAATAAAATCAGTTGATGATCACAGTAAAAGCAACAGTGCTGAATGTTCCTTTCCTTTCCCTCTACGGCACCAGTGTCTAATGGTCATTTGTACTACTACTAGCGGTCAGTTGATGCAAGGTGTTGTGATGACCCTTCCACATTGCCAACAGTCACTTTGGCATCAGGTACATGGTCCAGCCGTCCTTTCCTGAGAATATTAACAGCTGTTTCAGTTTCATCACAAAAGTGTTGCTGGATATGTACTATGTACTGTATTTGTAGTTAGAATTAGTGTTAGACTCTGTGCAATATTTCTTGGGAGGGTTAACTAAGACGAAAGGGAGATCACCCAATGATTGACCTCTTTTCAAAGTAAAGAAGGTCTTGTTACTCCAGGTAACCTGCCCTTACTACATGTCGGACTAAAAGTATAAAGCACTTCATATCATCAAGCACACCGTCCCCTGAAGTCGGAGTATGGCCGCCCATGTGGCGAGGCCCTTTAAAAGCAGCCATACACATATTCTTCCCACCCAAGGCCATGCGAAATGTTCACATGGCACTGGGTGTGCCCCCAGTGTTTAAGCTGGGGAACGAAAACAACATCAAGCACACCCATCAACATTTTACCCAAAAATATTATGCTATTACTGATTAGTAATATTTAAGGCGCAGGGGTTTCAGTCCCAAACAAGTATCACCTTAATAATCCATAAAATGTGGTGTATGCTAAGGGGCATCACTCCCCCATCAGCTAGACCCTGAAACTACCATGATAGGAGGGTACAAAAATTGAGTAACAGGGGTTAACAGTAACCATTGCCCGACTGCCCGGGGCAAGTGCGCAGCCGTGTCGGGCAGGCCAAGCTTCTGTTAAATGTGCCCGACCGGGCAAGTGACATTTTTGACAACCAACACTTATTTTCTCCATAAACGAACGCTCATTGCCTGTATTATTCAGCGCAGTTTCTCATGTCCGTATTTTTTTTAATGTAACTTGCGACAGAAAGCTCACAGAGCAGACGACAGTTTCTGAAGCGCATCGCAGTGTTTACTCGCCAATGATGCAGTTTCATGCAAGACGTCTTCCCATTGGCTCCTAATTTGGGCAGGAAAGCCAATGGAAATACTTGGCTGACGCATGTTTGCACACCATGTGGATGATTCGAGATTGATCTGTCCAAAAACAACGTCATGGCTCAGCAAACCTTGCTTTCCTAATCAAAATCCGCAAGTTCTGCCAATCATGAAAGTAAGATTGAGAAAGCGAAACGACATAAACACCAGAAGGCTGACTACGAAGAGGAACGAGAACGGCGTTTTCAGTTCAAATGGTTGAAAGTGTTTCCGTGGCTGACTGTCAACTATGAAGACGAACCAACGGCAATGTTATTATGTGTGTGTGACTAGCAATACACCTGGATTTCGGGAAAGTCCAAAAGCTGTTTGGGCAAGTGAATTTTTCTTTAACTTGCCCGACTGGGCAAGTGGAAACAAAAGTTACTGTTAAGCCCTGAGTAATAATAAAACTGTTGGAGTTGGACTTCTTGTTCTTCTTCTTCTGTGTTCCCTGCAAGGCTATAATGGGTGAGGTACGTGTGTGTCCAGTTTTTAGTTTTCACTGCTCTCCCCGCTGCATTCAGCTGACACGTTCCGAGGAGCTCAAAGGAGAACATTATTTGGAAGATTTGTTTTGAAAATAGGCAGAAAAATGGGTTCATAAGGCAGAAAAAACCCAGTAGATGATAGTAAGAACTAGAAGAGGATAAGGTTGAGTCAAAAAGAATGATAGACTAGAGGAAGTCGCTACAAGCACAGAACTTTCAGAAGGTGGGGAGAACTATTTGTACTGAAGATCCCTCAACATCCCCACGGGTGGAGACTTGGACAAATTCAAAATATATCCTATACATTACAACTATTCAGTGAGCTAATACCCCCTTCTCACCACCCCCACCTAAAAAAAAAGAATTAACACACACTACACAACAATAAAGCAGACTGCCCTTTGAAAGGAAAATACCTAAGCATGAACAGAGCAAAATGCGCTCCAGTTAAGGCAAAACCCTATTATATGTTGAGATAACGTACCAACAACATAAATTATTTAATGACAAATGACCAAAAGATTTCACGAAAAAAACCTAAACAAATAGATGATTTTTGGAAAAAAATAGGGGAGAGCACTTCATGAAAATTAGACTTGCTTACCTCGATTACTCAGTCAAATACCAGAGCAACAATGGTGTCAAAGCTTGAAACTGCAGGATGCGAGTCAGCGACTTGCAACATTTTTAAAAAGAAAAATGAGGGGTGGCCAGTGGCCACAAACTGATAAAACTTGCAAAATGTGACGTAAAATATACATATTGATTTTAGAATGATGCAGTGTTAAGTGCTGTATGTCTGCTCAAACACACGAGGCAAAAGCTGGGGATCTACCTGATGGTAGAGCAACCTCCCCTGTTTGACCGATTGAATAAGGCAAGATCACTCCCACACACCATGAAATTACTCCCCTTAATTATTTCCGAACAATTCCTATTCTTACAGAGGCAAGAACCAGGCATCAGAATACTCCAGAGTCCAATCCGCGGACGAACAACACTCGCCATGACTCGGAGTCGACATCGAGTCGGGCCCCACAAAATTCAGCATCATTGCGATCATTCGCTACCCGATTTCTCGCGGAAAAGTTCAAAGTTCTCACATCATCGTAGTCTCCCGCGATCATATCCTCTAAATCGACTCATTTAAAACCCAAATCACAATCATCAAAACAAACTCTGAAACTGAAAGTAAGTCTAGAGAGCTCTAAACTCGGAAGAAAAAACAAACATGGCCGCAATTTTTCGTTTCCGAAGGCGCAGTATGAAAACAAACCGTTTAAGAATACCATTTGAGAATAAGATCGCGCTGCCTCATGAAGTACAAACCGCGGCCGGCAGTGCCAAAACCGCGGCCAGTGGCTACCAAAACCGCGGATCGTTCTGATGCCCGAAGAACTCACATGAAGCCTTACAACAAGCCTGCAGAGGAAGGGGGAGCAGCACGGGGCCTCTCTACTTGCGGTGAGCAAATCGGGAGAACATGTCCCTGATCTTCTGCTGCTTGTCGTCCACCCGAGGAGAGGGGGCTTTCTTCTTGCCGCGGGACAGACCAGACACCCGGCACTTCTTCCCACCCACGCCTGAAGCAAAAAATGACATCAGACACTTGGAGGCCTATTATTACATTTCTTTATGCCTCCAGGGATCAGTCTTGTCATAGGATATCATAGGTCATTTGACCAGTTCGAAGAAAATATAATAGGTCATTTTCATACAACGATAAGTCATAATGTAAAAAAATAGAAAGGAAATACATCTTGAGCGCAACAAAAACTGTTTTCTAGGACACTGCTGCAATCAATCACATAGTTTCACAGAATGCATGTTCAAAGAATAACATGAGGAAAGTTTGTTTACTTTCATTTTTTTATATTCATTTTTTTTTTGGGCATGAGAAAAGCTAGTACAGTACTATGCCATGCAAAGTATAATCGGGCAATTTTTTTTTGACAGGACTTCTATTGTTTCACCTTTAGAAGTCAATCTGATCACTATGGAATCAGCTCACATCAAAATCCTTTGAGTTGCTAAGAGATATGAGGTATAAAAACAATAAGTCATATGACCTCTTGCCCGCAAAAAACAATAGGTCATTTCAAAATGTTATCAGTCAATGACTGATGACCGGTGGTAAGAATAATCCCTGTGCCTCCCTTATACATGCATAACTCTAATGAAACGCAAACAACTACTTTAGGAAAACGCAAAGAACAATAACTCTGGAAAACGCTTTTCATCCTATAAGTATCTTTGGCTTCTTTGAATAGATAGATTAATGGAAAATGTAGGGAACATTGTTACGTGACTGAAACTGGTCAACTCACATGGTTCATCTCTGTCTCTCTCACACGCATTACACAAAGCTATTCTGTGGGTGTTAGTATTTCGCAACCTATGTTAACATTTGGTAGGCTGCTAACATAGGTTGAACTTGAAGTGTAATAATATATAATAACTCTTATATAGCGCCGTTCTCCTGGCGCAGCAGGACTCACAGCGCTTTACAAAAAAACATACATACAATAATCATGAAGAAAAACAACATAATTATACAAAAGTGGAAACAACCATAAAAAATAAAATAAAAAATCCATGAAAAAACCCAATTAGCCCATTATCGCACTGCACTCACACATAGACCAACTCAGCAAAAACTCACAGAGGGTGAACTGAAGGGGAGAAGACACAGATTTCAGGCCAGTTTTGAAAGAAGACAAAGATGGAGAGCTGCGGAGAGAGGAAGGGGGGTTGTTCCAGATGTGTGGTGCTTGGAAACGGAAAGCTCCGTTTCCAACTGTTTTGTATTTGGTGACAGGTGTGCAAAGTGTAGCTGGATTTCCTAATGGCTCCCTAAGAAAAAGAAGCATGTTCAGATGCAGGGCCCCCAGGGACCCCCATTTGGAGGTCTATGAAGCACTAAAATTCTAAAGGACCCTCTAAAACAATGTGTCCCAGGGATGCACTGGAAAAAATCTTTTTAGCATTCACTATGCCACTGGGACCCTCTATCCCGCCTCTAGGACCCTCTATGCTGTAAGTGAAGGAGTCCCTGGGACCCCTTGTTTTGCGCGACGATTGGGAGCCCTGAGATGCATGTCTCTTTATAAAAAAAACCACACCTGTCTTTAAATGAGAGAAAGAGTATAAAAAGTGTGTTCAAGTTAGAAAGTGGATCCTAACCTAAGCAAATAAGAAAAGATGAAAATAGTGTTAAAAGCTTTACCTGGAGTTGTTCTTGGCGTTGTTCTTGGGGACTTGAGTATCGTCTGAAATAAGTACAACCACCAATTATTAAAAACATTAGTTGATTCTCCTGCTTATTGTGTAGGTGTAAATGTCAAAAAATGTTCTTTCCCTTTTTCAAGTTGTCCACAATGGGATAAGCTAAGAAATAACGGATTTGATTTTATATTTAGAAAACTACCATACAGAGGCAAACAGGTTTCTTCCATACACTAATGAAAACTTAACGGCAAGCAAAATCCATTGTTTCTGAAAAACAAATGTCACACTTCTCTTTGTCACTATAGGAAATAAAAACAAAAATATTTTTTATCAATGAATTTCCCCGTGGGGATACAGGGGGGGGGGGGGGGGTCTTTCGTAAAAATAGTTCCCCCCACCTTCTGGAAGTTCTGTGCTTGTAACTTCCTCTAATCTGCCACTCTCTTTGACTCTGCCTTTTCCCTTTGCTTTCTATCATCTACTATCTTTCTGACTTATTGGCCCATTCTTCTGCCTTTTTTTCAAAAAAAATCTTCCAAATAATTGTTCCCTTGAGCTCCTCCGAAATCGGAATGTGTCAGCTGTATGCAGCAGGGAGACCAGTAAAAACTGAAAACCGGACACATATGTACCTTACCCATTATGGCCATATGGCCTGGGAGCACAGAAGAAGAAGTTATCAATGAATGAACTCACTAACACGCACACAAATATGCAGTAGACGAGAAATCTGATAAGATTTTCTGGCACACAGTTATTACCTGGGATGAAGAGGCAGGGCTGATCCAGTCACCCCCACTTTCTCCTCCCCCTTCTCCAGCCTTTCCAGCCAAGCCATCATCGTCGGCGTCCGTCAGATCCACAAAGTCCTGGCTGGTGGGGAAACAGTCCGAGTCCATGCTGCACACATTGCTTCGCTGACTTGCACTGCCCAGGCCCAGGTCCACTATACTGCCCTGACTGTCAGCGACGCCCGAGAACCCCCCATCACCTTCACCCTCATCACTCTGGCACTGATCCGATGCCGTTCTGTCGCGGCAGTGACGAACGTCACTGCCGTTTTCAACAGACTTTTTGGTCCAGTCTCCCCGATCCCCTGGCCAACCGTCACATTTTGATGAGGAGTGTTCTTGTTCTTTGCTTCCGCTTTGACTTTGAGACACGACTCGTTTGAACGGCTTGTTGCTGGATGACTGCCCCACCAAGGAGGAAAGAGCTGGGCTGCTGCCGGATTTGGCGAACTTGAAACTGGACCAGCTGAACGCTGAAGCTGGCGAAAGTTTGTCTGAGGTTTTAGACCGTTTCCCCTGCGACGAAGAAGACGACCCTTGACTCAAATGGCCCCTAGCCTGTGGTTCAGGCGGCGTCTTCTTTTCCTGTCTGTAGCCAAATTTGGATGATAGGGATGTGTTCTGGGCAGGAGTGATAGGGGACAGCAGTACATCGTCCAGAATATTTGGAGAAACTGGTTGATCCGAGTCCTTGTGATGAGGTTTGGATGTGGCCGGTGAGCCATCACTGGTCAATCTTTTTTCGTTCTCTTTAGGTGATGTAGTTGAGCTGGTCTGATTATTTTCAGGGGTGCTTGGTATATCTTCGGAAGTCTTCCTCCTTTCATCCTCTGTGCTGCTTGGGGGTAAAGCTGGTGAAGAATTGAAGTACCTGCAACATACACCCCAAGTTCATCCTTTTTTAAATACCTCAGAGCTGATTCTAGGATTTTGAAAAAGAGGGGGGGCGTTCCCCCCCTAAGAATGAAAAAAGGGGGCAGGTCCAATGGATACGAGGGGAAGGGGGCGGGGCGGGGGGGGGGGGGGGGGGGGGGGGGGGGGGGGAGAAAAGCGCCCGATTCAATCTTCGCTAGCCATGGCCACTTCTTCAGCCACTCGTCTTGGAACTGGTGTTCCCTCGCACTAGTGCCGTTATCTTCGGGCTGCTTCTCCGAAACTGTTGATGCAGTAGCTGTTTCTGCAACATCTTCTGCACACTCGTTTGGCAGAGGATTTCATTTTTTTCACTTTGCTGCCACAAAAATCAAAGTCGAAGAGCGTCGTTGTCCGCTTCATTTTGAAGAAAATTCAACATGGCGGGTAGGACTCTCGCAACTTCGGTTTGTGCAGATAACGAAGGAATTCCCGCAGCGATCGGCAAAAAGTGCGGGCAGTTCTGCAAATATGCGGGCGTCGACCCACGTTTACACCCGATTATTGTGGGAAGGAACAGATTCTTGGGGGATTGTACCAATCCCGCGCCCTAGAATCAGCTCTGATACCTGTAACCCTACAGAGTTATAGGTTTTCTGATTCTTTGAATGTTATCTCTGAACTTTTCAACAATTATTGGTAACATCATTAGCAGTAATTAGCTACTTTCCAAGGAGGTTAAGCTTTTGTTGGTTAGAATCTCTTAGGACCAATCTCCTCTGTATCCATAAATAGTCTTCCAGTGATTTTCACACATGCTACATGTACACTGGAACAAAAACAGCAAACTAACAGTATTTTGGTCAAAGAAAGCAGATGGGGTAGGAGTGTTCAAAAGAGTACTACTACTAGGACTGATGTACTGAATGTGATCCACCTCACAATTAACTGTTTTATCCTTCTCGCCAACAGTTTTGATTTAAAGGTGGACCCTGACGGGTGATTTTTTTGCAAGAAACACGTCAAGATCACCAGAAAGACAACCTTTTCAAGGATCAGAACACTCTACTAGGACTGATGTACTGAATGTGATCCACTTCATAATTAACTATTTTAACCTTCTCGCCAATAGTTTT
The DNA here is from genome assembly GCA_017654935.2 of Phymorhynchus buccinoides. NCBI lineage: Eukaryota > Metazoa > Mollusca > Gastropoda > Neogastropoda > Raphitomidae > Phymorhynchus > Phymorhynchus buccinoides. The sequence goes on from CM065684.1 coordinate 22,127,556, forward strand.
GATTTAAAGGTGGACCCTGACGGATGAGTTTTTTTTTGCAAGAAACGTGTCAAGATCACCAGAAAGACAACCTTTTCAAAGATCAGAACTCACTTTGCTCTGGTTTCCTATAAATCAAACCGTCAAAACGGCGAGTCCTCTTTTGCGGAGATGCTGGAGAGAGTAGCCATTTTGGATGGGGGGGGTGGATACCAATCCCATTGTGGTTGAAGCTTTTTCTTTTTTTGTAGTGCAGTAAAAAAGAAATTGGAGCTATTTCCTTTGTTGTGAGCCAAACTCCTTTAAATAAACTGTATAAAATTAAAAATAAAGTAAATAATAAAAAGGCTTGTATTGCGAAAATTTCGTGCAAACGATTTGGTCTAAACTCAGGCGGCCTTTAAAAAAGAGACGACACACGCCTTCTCTTTCAGTGAAAGAATTTGACTTCCAGCACCTCCGCCAAGAAGGAATCGTCGATTTGACGGTTTGATTTCCAAGAAACCAGAGCAAAGTGAGTGTTGCGATCTCTGTAAAGGTGTTCTCCTGGTGATCTCGACGTGTTTCTTACAAAAACTCATCCGTCAGGGTGGCCCTTTAAAATCCCAAAATAACAGACAAATACACTACCTGCTTTTGACATGCACAGTGACGTTGGGAAGTGGGCAGGGTCCATCCAGGCTGAACCGGGCCCTTCTGGCCAGAGCTGACACGGCAAACTTATTCCTCTTGGCGAACACATTATTCCGGCCGTTCTCCTTCTCGTCGGGAGATACAACTACTGCTGAATCTCTGTCAATCAGAGACAAGGCATCGTCTGCTGTCATGCGATGTTTAGGGGTCATCTGATTGGACGATTTGGACGGAGACAGCACCTGCTTCTTCTCCTTTTGACGTGGTTTTGTATCGT
>CM065684.1:22128944-22171444 GCA_017654935.2 Phymorhynchus buccinoides
TGCTTGTGCAGGATTAGGAACTAGTCGCACACACACATATACGCATGCATGCACTAATACGCGCATGCGCACGCAAACAGGCACGCACGCGAATATGCACACACACACTCACACACAAACGTAACCACACACACACACACACACACACACACAAAGAGGGAGGGATAGGTTTGACAGGCTGGTAACAAAAGAAAAGAAGGAATGTGTGTGCAAATTGCGGGACAGTTGGCCTACAACGAGTTTCTGAGCCTCCGCGCGGTTTCTTTAAAGTAGGCTTGACACGAGTTAACAATTTTACGATGAGCGAGATTAAGAGTCAATTAAGAGTGCAGGCAACAGAGCAGGTAGCTGAATTTATTCTGTCCTAGCTCTTTTGTCGGCTTCTCGCTAGTGGGCAGAGGACCTCAACAAGGTATCAAAGGGTACCGCGCAGTGGCCTAGGAATGTTACACATCTCCGCTATCCGTATCGGTAATTGTTACTGAAGGCATGATCAAACGATAGGCCAAGGCCATGTCAGTCGACGGAAGAGAGAGAGAGAGAGAGAGAGAGAGAGAGAGGGGCGGGGGGGGTGAGTTGTGCGAGTGTGTAGTAGAAAAAAAAAACTGAAATATTCTTTAAATTAAATGAATAGATACAGATAAATGACAGATACATAAAATGTTATATATATTATATATTATGAACGATCCGAGATAGTGATGTTCTTATAAGAATTTGTCTTAGTCATTTAAAAAAATAATAAATAAAGTGATGCGCGAATTATAGTTAGTTACTAATCATTGTAATTTATATTTTAAGTTATTGCTATTCTGAGGATTAGGTACTGAAAAAGCAGGAAAGTCCCTAGTTTTTAAAAGATAAAGATGGTCTAAAGCCAGAATTATGGCTTTTGCTTTGGTTTTTATGAACAATTAACGAGTTTCTTTCGATCGTTGCATTAGACTACCCATTAAATTATTTTTTTAGTGGTAGGAAAGGGGGAGGGGGCGGGGTAGACAGAAGTAGGTGTGGGGGGGGAGGGGAGAGAGAGAAAGAGAGAGAGAGAGAGAAAGAGAGAGAGATAATATGTGTATGAATAATGTACTACGACATTAAGGTAACAAACAATTGCTTGAATATTTGCAGGAATTATATTTATTATGTTCTAGTCATATATAAGAAATAAACACGGTACAATCCCATGCCATGTTTCAAAACAAGAGGAGATCCTTACCCCACACCCCTCTAAAATCAATATTTTGACTACGATCGGAGATTTTTTAAAAATCATCATAAGTCCCTTAAAAGTAACGACAATTGCCTGAAACTTTGCAGGAATAATGTTTAGTATGTTATTGTCATATAATGCAAATAAACAAGATACAATCCCATGCCATATTTTAACACAAGAGGAAACACCTCCTTACAAGTATCGACAATTGTACGAAACTTTACATGAATAATGTTTATTATGATCTTGTCATATACAAGAAATACACAAGATACAATCCCTTGCCATATTTTAACACAAGAGGAAACACATACCCACCACCCCTCTAAAATCAATATTTTGACTACGATCAGAGACTAAAATAACCATAAGTCCCTTAAAAATAACGACAATTGCCTGCAACTTTGCAGGCATAACGTTCATTATGTTCTTGGCATATAAAGCAAATAAACAAGATACAATCCCTTGTCATTTTTTTAACACAAGAGGAAACACCTAACCTACCCCCCTCTAAAATCAATATTTTGACTACGAGCATAGACTAAAATCATCATAAGTCCCTTAAAAGTATCAACAATTGCCTGAAACTTTGCAGGAATAATGTTTGTTGTGTTCTTGTCATATAAAGCAAATAAACAAGACACAATCCCTTGCCATATTTTAACACAAGAGGAAACACCTACCCTACCCCCCTCTAAAATCAATATTTTGACTACGAGCAGAGACTAAAATCATCATAAGTCCCTTAAAAGTACCGACAATTGCCTGAAACTTTGCAGGAATAATATTTAGTATGTTCTTGTCATATAGCACAAATAAAAAAGGTACAATCCCATGCCATTGTTTATAACAAGAGGAAAGCACCTACCCTACCCCCCTCTAAAAACAATATTTTGACTACGATCAGAGACTAAAATCATCATAAGTCCCTTAAAAGTAACGACAATTGCCTGAAACTTTGCAGGAATAATGTATGTTATGTTCTTGTTATATAAAGCAAATAAACAAGATACAATCCCTTGCCATATTTTAACACAAGAGGAAAAACTTACCCTACCCCCCTCTAAAATCAATATTATTGACAACGAGCAGAGACTAAAATCATCACAAGTCCCTTAAACGTTACCGACAATTGCCTGAAATTTTGCAGGAATAATATTTATTATGTTCTTGTTATATATCACAAATGAAAAAGGTATAATCCCATGCCATTTTGTAACACAAGAGGAAAGACCTACCCTACCCCCCTCTACAAACAATATTTTGACTACAATCAGAGACTAAAAGCATCATAAGTCCCTTAAAAGTAACCGACAAGTGCCTGAAACTTTGCAGGAATAATGGTCGTTATGTTCTTGTTATATACAGCAAATAAACAAGATACAATCCCTTGCCATCTTTTAACACAAGAGGAAAAACCTACCCTACACCCATCTAAAATCAATATTTTGACTACGAGCAGAGACTAAAATCATCATAAGTCCCTTAAAAGTATCGACAATTGTTTGAAACCTTACAGGAATAATGTTTCTTATGTTCTTGTTATATGCAACAAAGAAACAAGATACAATCCCTTGCCATTTTTGAAAACAAAGGGAAATGCATGTCCCACCCCCCTCTAAAACCAATATTTTGACTACGATCAGAGACTAAAATCATCATAAGTCCCTTAAAAAGTACGGATAATTGCCTTAAACTTTGCAGGAATAATGTTTGTCATGTTCGTGTCATATAAATTAAATAAACAAGATACAATCCCTTGCCATATTTTAACACAAGAGGAAACACTTACCCTACCCCCCTCTAAAATCAATATTTTGACTACGAGCAGAGACTAAAATCATCACAAGTCCCTTAAAAATTAACGACAGTTCCCTGAAACTTTGCAGGAATAATGTTTATTATGTTCTTGTCATATAAAGAAAACAAACAAGATACAATCCCGTATCATGTTTAACCAAAAGAAAATACTTACCACCCCCCCCCCCCCACCCCACCCACCCCCACCCCCCATCAAAAATCAAAATGTGGATTATGGAAATAACTTACACCAACCCCATCTAAATCAATTTGGAAATACAATTATAGAGAGGCATTGTAACAAAAAGAATTCCTTATAACTGGGAGTTCTATTAAAACATTCAGCCAGTATGCGTGCGCACGCACACACACACGCACACATGCACAAAATGATTACAACCTGTCTACACAAACTCATATAAAAACATGCAACCCCCCCCCCCCCACACACACACACACACACACACACACACATACAATGGCTTGCAACACCCACACATGCAGGCACTGCATTTCAGCACAATATTAAAATTAATGTATGAATGTGACCAAACCACCACAGCCCACACAGTGAGAGTTGAGCGTGAATCAGATTGAAAACAGTAAGGGAAATATTAGTGTTCTAACTTCACATCATGGTCTCTTTTGACCGTATTTTATATCTATATACTCATACATTTTTTTGAATCAAACCCATTTATCTGAAAGTTATCCCGTTTTTACCAAAAAATACAGACCTTGCAATACCAAAAAAAATTTGAGTCAAAAGGGCCCAAGTTTTAGTTGGTCCGGTTTGACCCAAAATGTTGAGGCCACCAAATGAGGCCACCAATTTCGTGTCAAAACGGACTATCTAACAATAATGTCAAATACTCCATTGTTTGTATTCTAAATAACTCCCGATTTTACAATTATATCTTTGAGACCCCAATACACCACCACTCCAAAATTAATGTAATAGGGAAGCTTAGATTTTTTACAGGAATTATTCAAAGCTTTAGAAGCGTTTTTCTCGAAACAGGCCTTTTCGAGTTAGTCTGTTTTGACTCCAAGCCATCGATTAGGCATATACTTATCTCCTAATAGGAAGAACAAAAAGTCGTGGGATAACAGACCCTGACATGGGTGTTAATAAATCAGTGTGGTGCCAAGCGGCTACACTGGCGATGAAACGCTGAATAGGCCCCAGAACCAGACCTCATTATTGGACTAATTTTTCAAGCCTATGTTAAGGCCCCTAAAATATAACTAACCCCACTCCCGGTGGCTTTCTACATGCTTTGCCTTTTATGTATGTTTTCTTGCATACCACACGCACGTGCAAACGCACACACAATCGCACATAAACACATGCGCGTGCTGCTCTCACACTGACAAGACTATCATCTCCATCACCATCTATAGAAACACTTGGAACTTTAATGTCATCACCACCACTTTCACTTGTTGTATTAAACACATGCTTATGCACACAGGAAAAAGAAAAGACAAAAGGGGGTGTTTTGATGCTTCGTTTTGCATAATATAACAGCTTATTCAGGTCTAGATATATAGGGGGGGGGGGGGGGGGGGGGGGGGGGGGGACAAATTGCATACTGTTGTCCATGCCAAGTCATTGCAAGAACGAAATGTATTCGTTTTAGCATTTGTATAAATCTAACAGTTACTTTACTTCCTAAAATTTCACATCTCATTTTCCAACGACTGGTTCCTTTTGGAAGGCAGGGTGAGATTTCTCCATGAACAGCTGCACACAAACAGACCAACGCATGTATGTTCACAAGCAGTAAGAAACTTTGTTGTTACAAGCAATTTTGTACCCGGTTTCACCTGGAAAAAAATGAGTGATCTCTCTCTCTCTCTGTTCTTCTACGCTTTTGCTTCTGCGCCAACCCCCACATAGCCTAAGCCCCGCATGTGTAATGTTTACCTTTCTTCTTGCACACACACACACACACACACACACACACACATGCATGCACACACACCCGATAGAAAAATGAAGAAAACCACTGCAAAGAAACCAACCTGTACCTGTACCAGTTATTTCCCTTTGTGTTATATCTCTCTTCTGGCCCTTTTTCACCCACACATTCCAGCCCACCTCCCCTGAATAGCAAGATCAATAGTCAAATGTGCTTCACTACCTTTTGGAGGCTATGGTGATCAAGAATATGTAGGTTTGGGGGCTCTACGACCAGCAGGTTTTGCACAATTCAGACAGACAGATTCAAACATGCCTACTGCCAGCCTTATTATATATTTATATATAATTTATTTACCAAAGAAGATAGACTGAAAGCCAAAAGAAACCCGAACTTTTCAGTGCTAAACTATCATTCATAAACATTGTGATTGTGATGTAACATTGTAACCTAACGTTTGAACGCTTGTGCAACGTAACTTTCTCAATCTGAAACAATAGTTTATATATTTACACTATAAAAGTAAACATGCATGTAAACAGAAAAGCCAGATTGGAATTGAAAAGAGAGAGAGAGGGACTTTCTTAATTCATTTTGCAGGGGATAGCGCGAACGCAGTCCCCCTCATCAATAAATTGCGCACTCGACTCATCTACATTTGAGATGGTCGCAAAGGTCAACCCGCCCGGAATGTGCAATGGACAGGTCTCACTCTGGGAGAACTCCCTTCTTGATCAGGGTCTCTCCTGTGCCAGGTAAGTATGATTAAACCTGATTTTAAAAATTATGCCTCGTTTAAAAATTGTAAGTAAAAATTGGCTTGTATTTCTTAAATCAAATATAAACCTTGAAATTTTATTAAGTATGCAATCTACAGCATCGATTTACAAATAGTCCATATTATTTGTGAAACCTCGATTTTATTCTGTTTCTACTGTATCATGCATAATAATCTGATAGCGTGTTAATGTAATAAACGCTTTTGGTATGAAACCTTTCATATTGGTGAAAGAAATTTAAACAACAAAATTACTATTTATAGCAACACTATTATTCATGATTCTGAGGGTGCCTACAACCATTACTTCACTGAAGGAGAAACAACTTGACAACATAAATGTGACAATGGCAAACAAAAGAAGAAAAATCTTTATAATTTCCCTTACAATTAGCCCAAATATAAAACAGCACTTTTCACAATTGCCTCCCCTGTGAAGACGATGAACTGATAGAATGGAGACAATACGAGTCAAATCAGATGCCACACAAACACGTGAAATCCAAATGCCACAGCCTCAACCACTGAGCCCATGATAATGAAAACCAGCAGAATGTGCTCTTCTGGTGGCACAACAGGATATAACTCTCGTGGGTTTTAAACATGGAAACTGCATAGGTCACGATGATGTAAATATCGTTTTGGGGTATATTTATCATAAAAGCTTGAAAACAAAACTGTAATGAACCAAAAATATTGTGTCACGGTAGGCCCCTTGCCACCTAGCCTTACACGAAGATGATTATCGCCGGCCAAACAGAGTCTAACGAGTTTTGTTTTGGGGGCTGTCTGTTTGTCCGTCTGTTTGTCAAATTTGGTAGAGGGGTAGGCATCATATAAGGGAAGGCTCCTTTCCATATTCATGACCCTACTGACCTTGACCTTGAAGTTTGACCTTGAAAACTGAAATGTTCTTCTTTGTGGTATATATTTCACTAGCAGTCATTATACGTGACTGAAATGTAGTTATGAGAATCTTAAAAGTAATAGTACATGTTAATTTGCTTTTCGCCTTGGCATATGGCTGTGTCAGACCAGTTGACATAAGCTAGAACACCAAGGCTACATCAAAATGTTGTTATGCTTTGCATGGTTGTGCTGGAATTGTCCTAAGCCATGACAAGCTCCTAGCATAACATCATCAGTTGGAGTGTGGCTACCCTCGTGGCAGGGAAATTTAAAAAACAATCGCACACGTAATGTTCTCATCCCTAGCTGGTGCATTTGTACCATAGTGTTCAAGTTCTTTGGCTGTTGTGAGTGAAAATAGGGTTTTACGCCCTCTTCGGCCTTTCGGCCATGTGGGGCATTTGTAAATATAAAGATGGTGGGAACAATACTGGGGGCAATACCCGGAGGCAGTGCTTAACTAGTAAAGTCCCGATCTTTTTTTTAATACAGATATGTGTAGCAGTAGCCACGCCTCGCGGATAAACCTCATCGGCTATGGTACTGCCACGATAAGTGAATGCACAATGTCATATTCTTCGGCGCTGGTGGGATGATCCCTGGAGTTTTAAGCCAGGGTAATACAACAACAATGCTTGTGCAACATAACAGTAACAATAGTTTATATACTTACATTGTGATAAAATCTTTGAAAGGAAAAGGTGCACGTAAACAGAAAAGCCAGATTAGAATTGAAAAGAGAGAGAGAGGGACTTTCTTAATTCATTTTGCAGGGGATAGCGCGAACGCAGTCCCCCTCACCAATAAATTGCGCACTCGACTCATCTACATTTGAGATGGGCGCAAAGGTCAACCCGCCCGGAATGTGCAATGGACAGGTCTCGCTCTGGGAGAACCCCCTTCTTGATCAGGGTCTCTCCTGTGTCAGGTAAGTATGATTAAACCGGATTTTTAAAATTATGCATCGTTTTAAAATTGTAAGTAAAAATTGGCTTGCATTCCTTAAATCAAAAATAAACTTTGAAATTGTATTAAGTATACGGTCTACAGCATCGATTTACAAATAATCTGTATTACATGTTAAACCTCAAGTTTATTCTGTTTTCACTGTATCATACATAATAATCTGATAGCGTGTTAATGTAATAAACGCTTTTGATATGAAACCTTTCATATTGGTGAAAGAAATTTAAACAACAAAATTACTATTTATAGCAACGCTATTATTCATGATTCTGAGGGTGCCTACAACCATTACTTCACTGAAGGAGAAACAACTTGACAACATAAATGTGACAATGGCAAACAAAAGGGAAAAAATATTCTTCATATATTTCCCTTACAATTAGCCCAAATATAAAACAGCACTTTTCACAATTGCCTCCCCTGTGAAGACGATGAGCTGATAGAGTGGAGACAATACGAGTCAAATCACATGCCACACAAACACGTGAAATCCAAAGGCAACAGCCTCAACCACTGAAGCGATGATAATGAAAACCAGCAGAATGTGCTCTTCTGGTGGCACAACAGGATATAACTCTCGTGGGTTTATAACATGGAAACTGTGCATAGGTCACGATGATGTAAAATATCGTTTTGAGGTATATTTATCATAAAATCTTGAAAACAAAACTGTAATGAACCAAAAATATTGCGTCACGGTAGGCCCCGTGCCACCTAGCCTTACACGAAGATGATTATCACCGGCCAGACAGATTCTAACGAGTTTTGTTTTGGGGCTGTCTGTTTGTCTGTCTGTCTGTCTTTCAATGTTCTCAAAAACTATGAGAGAGAGAGAGAGAGAGAGAGAGAGAGAGAGAGAGAGAGGAGAGAGAGAGAGAGAGAATTGAATGAATTGAATTGAATGAATTGTATTTATAGAGGGTAATAGAATAAGCAATAACATGCTTTTTTACATCCAGCCCTCTGGGAAAAAAAAGAAGTTACAAATATAAAAGTAGAAATGGAAAAGGAAAAGGAACACAGACAAAGCAATATAAGAATGCAAAAAACAACCCTATATTACATATACGTAAGCACAACAATAACAAAATAAAACCTAATATTATTAACTATACTCATTTTGAACGTGCATAAATTAAGAGTAGGCCTAAGCACATACACACGGAGAGAAAAAACACCCCAAAATAATCCTGAGAGAGAGAGAGAGAGAGAGAGAGAGAGAGAGAGAGAGAGAGAGAGAGAGAGAGAGAGAGAGAGAGAGAGAGAGAGAGAGGAAACCTAGAAAATTGACGAAAAGCTGTGCGCAAGGCTGTATATCTACTGTTACATTTGGGGTAATTGTGTTCATCTACACTATCTCCTTGAAGTTCAAACGAAACAACAGTAGCAGAAAAGAACCCATTTTATTCACTTTCCTCAATGTAAACATACTTACCATGGCACCACTAATTAATTAAGCAAACTCCCTTGTGTCCGCCGTGAAATCCCTTGTATTGGTTTTCGTTAGCGGACAAACAGTTTAAATGTGTGGTAGGACTACAAAGAAATTGCAGGGGAGGGGAGGGAGGTAGGTGAAGGAGAGAAGTGGGCTAAACAGTGGCGGATCAGTTTGTCATGGAGTGTGTGTGTGTGTGGGGGGGGGGTCATACAATTGCTTTTTTTTTGTGGGGGGGATTAGAGTTAGTTTTTTTGGGGGGGGAGGTTGGTTGAGGGAAGGTTTTTTGTTTTTTTGTTTTTGTTGTTGTTGTTTTGGGGGATGGAGGGAGGGCCTTCCCAGAAGCTGACGATAATTGGAATTATATAAGTATAAAAGATGCCATGAAGGCCTCTCCTGGGAGAATAAGTTAAAACTGTGGCATGTAATCACATTTCTCCTTCTGTTTTGTGTTGTAATTTTTTTTTCTTTTTTTTCTTTTTTTTCTTCTTCTTTTTTTGGAGAGGTGTGTGACTTTTCAAACTATACATATAACTTTAATAGTCTAACATGATGTCAAACTTGTTTTAAATTATTATTCAGAATGAAAATAATGCTTAGGGGAAGACGGGTAAAAAGCGCATGGGCGGGTAAGAAGCCCACCCCAATTATCTCATGAAATAAAGAAAATTTCAGTCAAATTTGCCCATGAGACGAAATGCTAGACATTAACGCTCGTCTCATGGGCAAAATGAGACTGAAATTTGCTTCATTTCATGAGATAATTGGGGTGGTGCTTCTTACCCACCCAGCGCTTTTTACCCCGTCTTCCCCTGCTAAACTAGGTTTTTACCTGATATATTCCACAATCGGCTTTTCATTTTTTAAGCACATGCCTACTCTGAGTTGTTGGTTTTTGTTCATACATAAAGTAATACAATGATATCCTAATGCGAAGTATAAATTTTGGGTAAAGGTCAAGATGTGCCCCTCCCCCTCTACGTGTCTCGGTTAATTCCATTTTTCCGTTTTTGCCTTTCTTACCAAAACATGAAGCTGTATTTCATGAACATTTTCAGCTGAATTATCTTTGTTCAATAATTAATTGCAGTCATGATAAAGGCCATTATCTAATAGGACCCCCCCCCCCCCCCCCCCACCCCCTATGTAGTGCAGTACACCGCGGCGGCATTTGTTACAGTCGTGGTTCATTGCGTTTTCCCGTCTTATAGTGGGGGGTGGGGGTTAGGGATAGGGTTAGGGTTAGGGTTATTAGTCCCAAAAGATAATTAGCTTAAAAGGTTCATAAAATACAGCTTTATGTTTGGTAAGAAAGGCAAAAAAAGGGACTATCTTTAGATAGTCCATTGACTTATCATTGATGTTATTGCAAAAATTAAGAACTTGTATTAAAAAAAGACTGCAAATAATATAAAATGGTAATTATGCTTTTTATATTTCTGCAGTCTCTTTTTTATACAAGTTATTAGTTTTCACAATAATTATGTTCAATAATATGACAATGGACCATCTAAAGATAGTCCGTTTTGACTCCAAGCCATCGAATATGGTTATAGGTATTGCAGGGAGTAGGCCACTATTTTGCCACTTTATTCCTTTCCAAAGGATTTTCGTCGCCAACGGAAGCTGTTGAGACGAGCCGTGTCGTCGTAAAGACGATTTAAGGGAACGACGTCTGCCTTTTCCTTATAAGGTCTCAGTACATTACAGTGCCAGTGGCCGTGAAATCTTGGTAACTATACTAACTAGCCATACTCTTGGTTCGTTTCTTCTTCTTCTTCTGCGTTCCCAGGCCATACGGCCATAATGGGTAAGGAATGTATGTGTCCGGTTTTTCAGTTTTCACATCTGGTCTCCCCGCTGCGTACAGCCGACACATTCCGATTTCGAAGGAGCTCGAAGGAGAACATTTTTTGTGGAAGATGTTTTGTTGTAAAAAACCCAGGCCGGAGAATGGGCCAATAATTAGTCAGAAAGATAGCAGATGACAGAAAGCAAAAGGAAAGGAAAGGCAGAGTCAAAGAGAGTGGCAGATTAGGGGAAGCCGTTTCAAGCACAGAACTTCCAGAAGGTGAGCGGGAACTATTTTTACGAAAGACACCCTCCCCCTCCCCCCCCGTATCCCCACGGGGAGAGACTCGTGGAGGGGACGGGGGTCGTCCAGCTCCCCGTATGGAGGCACAAGGCATCCACCCACTGCCCCGGGTTCATTTCAGTTAGATGTTGGCCATATAATATAATATGTACAGGCTTCAGGGCGTCTCTGTAACTTCTGGGCCAGATATTGCTGGTCCAATATCTGATTAACTAACCTATGAAGCAACTTCAACGTCATTGTTCTAAGAGAGCATCCAGGCAGTACAACAAAATAACACGATGTAAGTCTGAGACCTGGTCTGTGAATTTGTGGGAATTTAATAGAACAAACAAGCGCGAGAAACTGGGCCATGAGGGGGGGGGGGGGGGGGGGGGGGTGGGGTGGGACTTAAGTACAATTAAGTATGTACAAGTATGCCAACAAACGTTCCGGTCTTGATCTGTAGCTTAGATTTCTCGATGAATAATAACCAAATATATTAATGCCTGTTTTTCCAGTTCATTATCTTCTCGATGACTTAAATATCAGGTTAAAAAAATAATCTATCGCTGGATGAAAGAGTGTCATTCCAAAATTGCCCGTTTGTTTTCCCTAACCTTGAGTTTTCAATTCTAAGGTTCCCTTAAAAGAACGAGAGAGAGAGAGAGAGAGAGAGAGAGAGAGAGAGAGAGTGTGTGTGTGTGTGTGCGTGCGTGCGTGCGTGCGTGCGTGTGTGTGTGTGTGTGTGTGTGCGCGGTGTGCGTATGTGTGCGTGTGCGTGTTTTAATTAACACATGACGGACATGATTTACAGAAATAAAATAAGAGAGAAATTATGAAATATATACGGAGGTTTAAATGGAGGACACCCCCCACCCGTCTCTTTCTCTCTCTCTCTCTCTCTCTCTCTCTCTCTCTCTCTCTCTCTCTCTCTCTCTGAGTCTCTCTGTCTCTCTCTCTCTCTCTCTCTGTCTCTCTCTCTCTCTCTCTCTCTCTCTATCTGAGTCTCGTATCTCTCTCTCTCTCTCTCTCTCTCTCTCTCTCTCTCTATCTCTCTCTCTCTATCTCTCAGTCTAATCTCTCTCTCTCTCTCTCTCTCTCTCTCGTCTCTCTCTCTCTCTCTCTCTCGTCTCTCTCAGCAGTCTCTTTCTCTCTCTCTCTCTCTCTCTCTCTCTCTTCTCTCTCTCTCTCTCTCTATCGTCTCTCTCTCTCTCTCTCTCTCTCTCTCTCTCTCTCTCTCTCTCTCTCTCTCTCCTCTAGTCTCTCTCTCTCTCTCTCTCTCTCTCTCTCTCTCTCTCTCTCTCTCTCTCTCTCTCTCTCTCTCTATCCTCTCTCTCTCTCTCTCTCTCTCTCTCTCTCTCTCTCTTCTCTCTCTCTCTCTCTCTCTCTCTCTCTCTCTCTTTCTGCTCTCTCTCTCTCTCTCTCTCTCCTCCAAACCCCACTGCCCCTTTCTACACACTCATGAATCTAATCTCCTTCAGTTTCTCACCGTTAACTAAAACATGTTAGGCATCAGTTTCTCCACGGTAATTCCACGGATAATTAGTAGCTTACCTCCAATGCGTGCGCGGGGGATGGGTGGTGGGGGTGGGGGGTGGGGGGGGGGGTAGAGATAAAGTAAAAGTGTTTTGATTCCACACACACACACCAGTGGCACAGCATGTGGGGGTGGGTATAATATATTAAAGGACAGATAATAATACCCATCTACCATGGTGGTCTTTGCATGAAGATTAGTGAACGACACATGATACGTACAGTAGGGAAGGAGGGAACGTCGAACGTGTTTAATTGCTAAAAGAAAAAAAAAGAAAGAAGAAGTGAACTTTGAACTGTTTACAGAATTAGGGCCGCGCGGGCATGATCGCGCGCATTAGGCCTACTACACCTGGCCCGTCCTCTCTCTCTCTCTCTCTCTCTCTCTCTCCTCTCTCTCTCTCTCCCTTCCACATTCTCCAAATCCAAATCACCTTTATATCTCATAACAGAGAAATTGCAACCAGGTGCACATAAAAAAAGAACAATAAATGCATTTATCAACAACAAAGAATATGAACTAATAACTATTAGGGGAAGACGGGGTAAAAAGCGCATGGGCGGGTAAGAAGCCCACCCCAATTATCTCATGAAATAAAGCAAATGTCAGTCAAATTTGCCCATGAGACGAATGCTAGACATTAACGCTCGTCTCATGGGCAAAATGAGACTGAAATTTGCTTCATTTCATGAGATAATTGGGGTGGGCTTCTTACCCGCCCATGCGCTTTTTACCCCGTCTTCCCCTAACACTGCAATGTTTTCATTAACAAACCGGACAAATATGAACAAATAGTCCAGTAAAAGCGGAACGCATTTTAAAAAATACATTTAAAATACACTTTAATTTAACTCGATCAAGACATAATCAGTTGAAAAACGAGTCAAGAATAACGCTTAAAAATGCAGCAATAAATAGTACCTACACCATCTCTACACAGACAATTTAGTCAAGGACATACACAGCAGTAATCTATTGCAGAACAAAAGGACTACAAATAGGCTTGCACAAATACAGGACAGGCTGCTCAGCAAAACAATCACTGAGGATGCAGTACATTAAGAGTCCAACAGATGAATTGATCTTGGTAAGAAAGCTTTAGGCCCATGTCCCGATGGTAACACTTCATAGTATTTTGCCAGAACATCATGTTTCTTGACTACTTGTCTGTCATTCAACTCTTGCATACCACTCTGATTTCTTACCCCTACCGATCTGCCTCCACTCGTGCAAATAAGTATGCACATAACCATAAATCTGTCTATTTGTCTGTCTGTCTCTCTCTCTCTCTCTATGTCTCTGTCTGTCTCTCTCTCTCTCTCTTCTCTCTCTCTCTCTCTCTCTCTCTCTCTCTCTCTCTCTCTCTCTCTCCTATCTCTCAATCTCTCTCTCTCTCTCTCTCTCAGTCTCTCTCTCTCTCTCTCTCTCATCCCTCCCTCCCCGGCTCTCTCTCCTCATTCGTATGCCTTTTGTGTTTAGAGGGCTGTTACAAAATGCATCTCTCTCTCTCTCTCTCTCTCTCTCTCTCTCTCTCCTCTCTCTCTCTCTCTCTCTCTCTCTCTCTCTCCTCTCTCCACTCTCTCTCTCTCTCTCTCTCTCTCTCTCTCTCTCTCTCTCTCTCTCTCTCTCTCTCTCTCTCTCTCTCTCTCTCTCTCTCTTCTTCTCTTCTCTCTTTTCTTCTCTCTATTACTGGACAGGGCCTCACGGTGTAAAGTCCAACTTAGTACGTAACTGACAGGCGGCGTGTGCTCTCAAGGCCTAATTAGGCTATTAAAAAAACTTGAATGGGGTCCTCATCTTCAGGGATCCATCCCTAAAACTTGAGGTTGAAAACTAGTACGAGAGAGAGAGAGAAGGAGAGAGAGAGAGAGAGAGAGAGAGAGAGAGAGACAGAGAGACAGAGAGACAGAGAGAGAGAGACATTTGAAACATTTGAAAACATTTGTTTATTGAGGGAAAAGAGAGAGAGAGAGAGAGAGAGAGAGAGAGAGAGAGAGAGAGAGAGAGAGAGAGAGGAGAGAGAGAGAGAGAGAGAGGAGGGGGGGGGGGGGTAGCACACAAGCAAATTGAAAACCGTCATTTACAGATATATATTTTCTTGTTATTAGTAGGCCTACTATCGCAGCTCCGCAAGAAACAAATCAGGGGGCACAACCATTACGCTCCGTAAAGATTTTAATTTATCAGAGTTAAGCCCCTTACTTTGCAGCACCAGACGACAAACTTGAGAGATTGTCCAAGCCTGTCCAGGGTTCCTTCCTTCCTTCCGTGCGTCCTTGATTAGGCCTGACTTACACTCCATCATGGGCTAGCTGATATGATACTGTGCTGGCTGTTTTCAAAGGGTATTACATCAACTCATGTTTATGTTGACCCTTTTGAAGACCAGAACATTCCGGTCAAACTTTGGCTCAAAGTTAGAAAGTAAGTCACCAAAATTAATGATTAAGATCTAAAAATAGTGTATTACTATTACTAGTAGGAACGACGGAATTAGGTCAAGCCGCAGCGATTTTTGTCGTTGAAAATCCGAACCGCGATTTTGGCTATGTGCCAAACGGTCACTTCCTTTGCTTGTTTTTATTGGTGGTTATTCTTGGCGCTGACCATCCGAGTGTCTTTCTTTCGGGAAGCAGACACCTACTCGGTCATTCGGGAACGATCTTTTTTTACGCTAAGACGGCCGATCGCGAGAGACAAGCGATCCAATATTTGGGTCCAATTCATTCGTTTATCATTTCTGAACGGTAATTATATAATTCTTTAAAACAAATGCGCAGTTACATTTAATTATTTTTCTACAAGTACACCAAATTTGGTGCATCTAGAATAAATCTCAATGCTGCTCAAGGTCTCCACAAGTCGGGAGGTGTTACGTCGAAGACTGTCTGACATGTTTTCTGTCACGCGCATGTTGATGTTGCGATCTTGTGAGTCGCACAAAAAGCTTAGGCCTAATCTGTCTAATGTTTGGGGTTGATGTTGCCCCTTTGAATAAGCTTTATTTTGGTACCAATGTTTTGTTTATTGGTAAAAAAAAAAAAAAAGTTATGGCTGTTTTATTCATCCAAACCTTGATACGGTAAGGGCCGGTAACCTTGATCAACTTTTTCTTATATAGCTCATGTAAAAAAAGCTAACATTTTAAAACGTCGTAACTTTCTCAATTTTCGACCGATTTTGATAATTTGGGTATCATTTTAAAGGTCTTGTCGGGCTCTTTCCAATGATATAAATTTCATTAGGATTTGACAAAAAGTTAAAAAAAAATTAAATTTTATAACTACCCTACTATTAGTGTGTGTGATACTCCTTCTACCAAAATAAAAGTCATACTCGTGTATCGAGAGGACGTAAACCAATATTTTTTCTCTCTCTCATTTAGACAGAAGTTCAACCAGGTGAACTTACAATAATTTTATTATCCTGTTCAGAGGAGCAAAAAACTAGACTAGTGAGATACAAATCTGAAGAATGCACAGGAACTTAGGAAGAAATATATGTGAGTGACCATTAGGGGACGTACACATATATACATGCGGAGGTTCCATGCAGAAACCCTGTAAATAAGTAAAAGAATGAAGGAAAAAATAAGTGCACATGTTTCCATGCAGAAAGTCATTCGCTTATTTTTTCCTTCTTTCTTTTACATATATTACGCACAGAACTTCCGTAAGTGCGCTTACCCACATATTAACATATAAATGACATATAATTAAAGTAAATGAAAATGCCATCTCTGATCTAAATACTTGTAGTGGTGCCATAGCCGATGAGGTTTAACCGAGGCGTGGTTACCGCTACACCTATCTGTATTAATAAAAAAATCGGGACTTTACTGGTTTCGTACTGCCTCCGGGCATTGCCTCCAGTATTGTTCCCACCATATTTGTATTTACAAATGTCCCATATGTGTCTGATTCAGACCAAGAGGACGTAAAACACAATTTTCGTCGCCGTCGCCTCTCTGATCTGTGTGTGTGGAAGGGGAGATGGGTGTGGGGGTGGGGCAACTTATTAAATTGGCAGATTGTAAGACACTGCAGAAATGTTATAGCAATTTCTGTCCAATCAGTTCCTAAAGGTGAATGCTGTTGGCTGCACGCTGCCTGCCACAAGCTGCAGCAAGTTTCATCCTCCACACAAAGTGTCCTTGGACACTGAAAGTGCCTGCATACATAGCTGTTGTTGGTACTACTGGCACAACAAAGCTTATGGGCAATATGAGTTCTGCAGGAGACGACTCGCAAATCAAGATCCACCCAGACACAGAAAAGCCTACCAAGGCTTGGGAAAAATTGAAGGTAAGAGTAGTACGGTAAGACTGAAAACAGATCTCTTTTTAGATTATCAGATCTGTTATTGAGTTTTAGACTGTAACTGTGTAAGGTAAGATTAATTGAAGTAACAATTATTAGTAACATTGTTTTTTGCTTGCAAGTGGTATTTTGTATGACTGCTCAATAATCTTATTGCATTGAAGTAGTACAGTTGTGCTTTAATTTCCAAATGACCCAGATTAATTAAAGGTTTAATGGTTTCATGAATAAATTATAAAAAAAAGAAATTGGTGGCAACAATTATTCAAAAAGTTTACAATTGTTTGGGGTGGGTGGGTGTTGTTTGCTTTGTTTGTTGGTGGGTTTTTTTTCCTTTGCCTGACTATGGTCAGCAAAGGAGTATAATAAGTTTGTCGCAGTGTTTTGTTGTTGTTGTTTTTCATATATTATTGGTTGATCTGCAAATATGTAGTCCTTATTATTTGATGCATTGCAACATTAGTTAACACAATCGCACACTTTTCAATGATATATTTGCACACACACATGCACACGCACACGCACACGCACACGCACACACACACACACACACACACACACACACCACACACACACACACACACACACACCACACACACACACACACACACACACACACACACACACACACACACACACACACACCAAACAGGAAACAGTGTTGGTGAGAATCTTTCAAGAGCAGTCAAACACAGATATTTAATTCATACTTATTTAACACTTGTAACCCCGATTAAAATGACGACTCTACTCCCTGTAACCACCAAATTAAAGTTGGTAAACTGGGACAAAAATTGGGTACTTTGTTTAAAAAAATATTAAAAAATAACTACTTGATGGATTGACTTCAAATGTTCAGGGTTTGTGTATAAATGAAGAATGTTTAACTTGCAATGTTTTTTTGTTATGTCATATTTTTGATATTGCAGTTTTAACTCCAAAATACATAACGAAGTGGGTGTACGGGGGCGGTTTTAGACGGTTTGGTAGGAGAAAGTAATGGATGTTATGGGCGGAATCAGGCTATAAGGGGCTTAAAAAGTTAAAGTTATATGTACAGTCGTCAGCAAAATATAAAATAGTACACTTCGGATCAGTAAATATTCTCATTGATCACATGTATCACACTCTGTGACCAAGTATTGGCGTAGAACATGCAGATACAATTATGTGAAGTAAGCTCCCAACTACCCAGCCTACCGGTACCACAGAGCTTCAGAATTTTTCAAACTTCATGGGTCTTAACCCCTGGCCCTGGTTACAGAAAATGGTCCAATTTCCATACTATTAGTATTACTAAAGGGGCCAGTTATGTGTCATGTGCTGTAGTTTTATTAAACTTAAATTTTATTGCAGACTTCATGGGTCAGATGACCCCTGGCTGCACAAAATGAGGGGTCAAATCACCTTCAATATTGGTCAATGACCCGGGCCCGCTGACAACATGAAGCTCTGCTTGCAGCCATTATTCCACATAATCTAGTGACCTAATGTTACGCTGTGCAGGTGAAGCAGAAAGTGGAAAAAGTCGCCCCTCTTAGTCCAGACACCCCGATCCGCGAGGACCACATACGTTTCGTGTGCCTCTCCGACACCCACACACAGATAGAGAAGCGAGCGGATGCGCTGGACTTTGTGCCCACAGGGGACGTGCTGCTCCATGCTGGGGACTTCTCCAATGTGGGCATGCCTAAGGACATCAAGGGGTTCAATGATTTCCTGGGTATGTACTCTCCACGTGCTGGGTTTGTTGCTTGTGTTAACCTTTACCGGACTTCTGGGGTCGCCCACGACCCCTTGACACACAAAACATGTTATATCTCTAAAACTATTTAAGCAATCTTCATGAAATTTCATGACTTTGTCAAAAACGTAAATGGCTTTAAGTGTGCTAAATTTCATTAATGTGTATAAAATATAAATGACGTAATATGACGCGTAATTTTGATATACCTGTCCGGATGACGGGGGTCTCCCATGACCCCTACTTTAAAGAGCACTGCAGTGCATTGAGTAGGGGTCGTGGGAGACCCCCGCCATCCGGACAGGGATAAACACATGGTGACTCATTGACAAGTAGGGGTCGTGGGAGACCCCCGCCATCCGGACAGGGATAAACACCTAGGAATTCGCTCTTTGCTGAGTGGAAGACCCCCGCCATCGTGTCTGTGTAGTCAAAAGCATGATCCGGTAAAGGTCAAGATGTAATACAGTGGAACCTCCCTTCTAAGACCTTCAAAAATCATCCAAAATGAGGTCTTATAAGGGAAGGGTCGTGAATTTAAGGGAGGTAATTTTAATACTTACAAAGAAGGGCAATGTCTCAGAGAAGTAGGTCTTATGTGGGAGGGAGTCTTATAATGGGAGGTCTTATAAGGGAGGTTCCGCTGTAAAATGTATGAAAAGTTGTGGGTGTATGTCTTGAGGGTGTGTGTATCTTAATTATTTTTAGCGTCTGCATGTGTGTGTGGTTGGATGTGTGCGTGTGGGGAAGGCTGCGGGGGTGGGTGGTGGGGTATATGGGTGCTACAGGGCTGCCAACCGTCCCCCCTAAGGGGTATAATTTGTCCCTGGAAACAGTTAAAATGGGCACCCTGTCCGTGGATTCCACTTTTCTGTTTAGTGTCCCTGGAAACAGTAGAATCAAAATTTTGTAGAGCAGTCACTTGTCTTGTTAGCTAGCCTTACTATTAAACACCCAACACAACAGGCACTGTTGACATTTTCTTTCTGTTAGGTTTCTGAACACCCAAAGATCTTGTATATAGAAGATGTTGGCACCGAAAAGCGACAAAAAGCCTATTCAAAATATCCAGTCTCAGAAATTTTGCTAGATCACGAAATATATTTCATAATGCATGATATCGCTTTGTTTGTCCCTGGGAATAAGTCTCTGTCCCTGGAAACTGCAACAGGGGGTTGGCAGCCCTGGTACTGCTAGCATGTTTATGTGTGTATGATACTTTTTGGTAGGATGTGGTGTGTGTGTTAGGATATTTGGTGGTGACCACTGTGTGTTAGGGGAGGTGGGGATGCTGCCATGATTTTGACTCTTTGTGGTTTTTGTAACATGGTTTGTCTGAGAAATAGTACGCACACACTTGATCAATGTTGATTAATTAATTGACAGTTGATAAAAAAAATTTAAACGTGTTTTTAAAAACAGTTGCATTCCTTATTACAAGCGAGCAAAGCAAGGGCAGTTCTACTAAAAACCAGCTGGGTTTTTTTCTCCTTCTTCTTCTCTCTTTCAGGCCAGTTGCCCCACCCACTGAAGGTGGTGATTGCGGGAAACCACGACATGTCCATGGATCTGGACATGGTGCGCGACCAGAGGCAGTACCTGGCCCGACAGTTCAGCCTCAGTGAAAAGGTGGGTCCACCCACCAGAATGGACAGGTTTTCAGCAATAGAGGAAGAGTGGTCATCATGGCATGTCCATGGATCTGGACATGGTGCGCGACCAGAGGCAGTACCTGGCCCGACAGTTCAGCCTCAGTGAAAAGGTGGGTCCACCCACCAGGGCTGGGATTCATGAAGCGCTTGAGTTTACCCATGGGTAAATTTTCT
The DNA here is from genome assembly GCA_017654935.2 of Phymorhynchus buccinoides. Classification (NCBI taxonomy): domain Eukaryota; kingdom Metazoa; phylum Mollusca; class Gastropoda; order Neogastropoda; family Raphitomidae; genus Phymorhynchus; species Phymorhynchus buccinoides. The sequence continues at coordinate 22,149,474 of CM065684.1, forward strand.
ACCCATTGGTAGCTACCCATGGGTACACGACAGGCCAGTGGGTAAAGTTGCCCCTGTATTCATGTCACACTTGGCAAGCAAAGGGTAGCTACCAACCGTCTATTTTTAGATGCAAAGGGGATTCCCGTGCGCACGCGCGTTCACTAGTTTCATTTACGATACAATAACTTCCGTCCCGCAGTTGTAACGATGGAGAACCGAAGCAGGCCCGCGAGCGTTCTGTTGAAGAAGAGGAAAACAAGAATGGTCGGCATGGAAACTTCTCATCAGAGGAAAATAAGATGCTGTTGGACAGCATTATTGATTTTAAGTCAATAATTGTAGGCAAACTCTCACCTACTCTCCCACAAGAAAAAGAACGAAGCGTGGCAAATCAAAGCAACAACTTGAACAAGGCAGACTATCACAGGAACTTTTCCGACAATAGGCCTTCCTCGGCCTCTGACGTCGGCTCCCAGTTGAAAACTCGCGTTAGGTGATCTTCTTCTGTATTATATTTGAAAGGCTAGTTGCGCCATAGTTTGTCCGATCGTGGCGCCATAGTTTGTCCAATCGTATAGCCGAACTAATATTAGAACAAAATTATTTTCTAGCAGAGTAATAAAGTTTTGGAATACTCTTCCTGCACATATTAAACGAACACAGAATCTAACACAATTCAAAAACCACCTTGGTGGATACACCAACATATCAAAACTACAATATGAGCATGACTAAAAGGCAGATTTGCCGAAAACAAAATACAAAAACCTCTCAGCTGTGCAAAAGTTCAAACAAAAATGACAGGACAGTGAAGAGGCCGCGAGGCCTAATGTCCTAACTACCTGACCTGACCTGACCTGAGTTAATATTATACAATAAACCTGACTGTGTGTGTATGCGAGTGACATTATTTTGCGTTTTGATCACTTTATTTTGTGAGTAGGCCTAATGTTATTTGACTCAGTGTGGGAATTTTTGACACTAAACAAAAATTGTACCGTTATATGTAATTTTATGCTTTTTTGTTCATTGACAGTGGCTATTTGCCCTCTTGTGGGAACATAAAAATCAGGATATTTTCTTGCACTTCCAGTCAACTAATGCTGTCTGTGCTAGAAATAGATTTCAATCAGTATGCGAATGAGTCTGCTGTCAGTGTGTGTGTGTGTGTGTGTGTGACACAAGGAGAACACCCGGTGTGTGTGTGTGTGTCTGTTTTTATCTCTCAATCTGTCATTGTCTGCTGTCTCTGACTTTGTATCTATCTCTCTGTTTCTACGTCCTCCCTGTCTATCTGTGTAGAGTGGCACAGTGGTAGCGTGTTCACTTCGTGTCAAGTAAATCAGAGTTTGAACCTGGGTTCAGGGGATTTTTATCTCACTTTGCACCAGGCCTTGCGGCCTTTCAGATGAGACGATAAACCGAGGTTCCATGTGATCATGCACTTAGCACATGTTAAACCTAGTAGCAACGAAAAAGTTGTCATTTGGTCAAAATGTACCCCCCTCCATTCCTTCCTCATCAGTCACACTAAAATCGCATGCCAAAAAAAAAAAAAGGGTGGTGCGTCTCTGGCTGCGACACGCTCTCCAGCTGGGAGAAACCTGAATTTCACAGATGCCTCCGAGACTATAATGTACCTAACCTAACCTAACCAAGTCTGTCTATGTGTATCAAAGTGTGTGTGTACTGTATGCAACTAATCAATGTGTGGGGGGAGCATGTGTGCTTGTGTCTTTATCATGTGTGTGTCTGCATTGCATGAAGGGGTTGCCTGAGCACAGAACCTTGGGGAACTCCTGATTCAACAGTAATTGCTTCTAATGCAACTCCTTCTACCACTACTTTCTGCTGTTCGCTTGTCAGGAAGTTATTAATCCATGTGTTGAAAGGGCCGCTGTGCCATAGTGGTAAAGTTTGTGGATGAGGAGTGAATCCAGACTTTGTTGAAAAGCTTTTCAAAATCCTCAACTGTGTGTGCGTATCTGTGTGTGTTCTTTGATTTTATGTCCTGCCGCTAAAAGTGATTCAGACAATGTGTAGGTGCATGTGCATGCACACACAGATGCACATGTGTGGATGTTTGTGTGTGCATGCGTGCATCTGTCCATAAACTTATATGTGTTTATGAGCGTGTGCAAGCGCTTGCACATTAATTTTTGGACGTGCACAAAATGCGCATTCATCTGTCCATAAAACTAGTACTTGCACACAAACAGAACCACACACACAATTACCCCCGATATAAACACATATATGCTTTGTTGTATACAGTACACAAACACACTTTGCTACACAGACAGGGAAAACAGAGGAACAGAGACAGAAACAAAGTCAGAGACATAGAAAGCAGACAGTGACAGATTGCATGGGTGCAACTACACAAAATGAAAACAAACTGAAAGGCCGGGGTCCAGGGGTAATGTCCTCCTGCAGCTGATGCAAAAATTGATTTATGAAGGTATCTTAGTCTGCTTTTTCCACAATTGATACAAATGCTTATTTTAAAGTGTTTGACAAATACAGTAGACACACAAAGCTCTTGTTTAACAAATTAAGAAAAAGGAACTTCCTTTTCTGGTAACATTCAAAAACAGGAAATCCTTATATACAGTGGAGTCCAACTATAACGAACTCGCTTTTAACGAAATTTCGCGATTAACGAACTGACTTCAATTTCCCGGCAAATGCCCTTCTATTTGTCACTTGCAAAGCCATGGGTATAACGAACAAAAAATCCTTTTGAAATAACGAACATCCGCTTTTTACGAACACATGTTCTACGCCCCAGGATAATTTTATTTACTTGGAAAAATAGCCTATAACGAACTCAGCCTGTGCGATGCGCTGCAAAAACCTAGGCCTTCAAACTCCAAGCTAGAACGTGTTGTCAAGAGGAAGGAAGTTGGAAAATATGAACTGCGCATGCGTGAACTCATTTAGATTCACACTGAGTCGTCTGCTAGGCCTAGGCTTCCTACAGATCATTCGGTTTCTCAAGGTCGCTTTACAATTCGCGCTCAAAATAAAGATCGAAAAGTTCGTGAAAGCCTATAACAAACTAAATTTGTGTGATGTGTTGTCACTTAATGGACAAACTTGTTGAAAAGTGTGCCAAAACAGATCAGCGTCGGACAACACTGCTGAACTTCTTCAAGCCTTGTACATCCCGTGATTAAGACAGACGATCCAAACTGGTCAAGTTTATGTTTTCGGTTATCATTGGCGAGTGTTTGAACTGTTTTTGTTTTCAACATACATTGTACATGTACATGTATAACGAAATCCTGATACAACGAACTGAGTCTGTGTTCCGTTAAAATTCGTTTTACCCGGACTCCACTGTACAAGGAAAAGTTGCACCCAATGAGATTGAAACAAACACACACACACACACACAGAGAGAGACTCATTGGCATACTTATTGAAATCTATATTTTTAGTGCAGAGAGCGTTGGTGACCGAAGGGAGGGAAAATAGCCTGGGTTCTATTTTCCCACTAGAGGTTAAATATCCACTACTTCTTCAACTACTGATTTGTACCATTTATACAATCATCCTTATCAACATAATGTAAGTTTTTTATTGGTGAATTTCTTTGTACTTTACTAGTGGAAGGTATTTTTACATGCCTGCTTTTATAAACCATTACAATGTTTTGATTCTGCATGCACATCATTAAGTAGCTATTCCTCCATAATATTGCACTACACACACAGTGACACACACACACACAGTGACACACAGACACACACACACACAACACACACCACTTGGAAGCTAAATGCCAGTATGCCATGATTCTTTCATATGCAAATAAATAATGGATCATAAAGTTTCAGTAAGCATTTTCATGGATGAATGCTATCCAAATCAATTGCATAAATACAGCTTTTAATTGATAATGTTCTCTGGGATTACTAAGGAGGAAATTTACAGATGACTTGTGTCCATTAAAATCCCCACACATGCATGTCTGTGGTGACTTTGCTAGGACTAGTATGTGTGCCACAACCTGCTTATAAAAGTTTGTGGTACAGCTGTCATTTTTTAAAAATAATTATATAAAAAAAAAAACCCAGAGAGAGAGAGAGAGAGAGAGACAGAGAGATTCTGAATAGAAAATAAATGTTTCTCTCAAATTTTATTATAATCAAATGCAATGTTTCAGAAGAATACATTGATGAAAACTTTAATTTTATTGCAATTGAGGTGTTTTCCCCCCTTGAATATTGATGAGGATTTGATGCATGTAAGGGAAAAAAAAGAAAATCCATTTATCTTCAACTGTCAGTCATTTATGTGTTTCACATAAACAAATTCAAAGCAGAAGCAACAACAAAAGTGCTCTTCAAAATCCAGTTACTGGTTAGTTACACCCCCCCCCCCCTCTCTCTCTCTCTCTGTATGCATATGTTATGTGTGTGTGTGTCACTGTGTGTGGTGTCAAGTCATAGACACACACACGTCATAGACACACACACACATAAACATACAAACACACACTAAATTGTGCTTGGATTGAGTTGCAATGTGTGAAGGCTTGCTGTGCTTGTATGAGACCACAGTGTAGTGTGATTATGAGACCAAACTGTAGGCCTATCTTGTTCTGTACGAGATAATAGGGCCTACAGTGTTTTGATTTTCACGCACTGAACACTCAGAGTTCAGTCTGATCCTTCACCGCCGTTGACTGACTGCCTTTCAGTTTCACTCAGTTATTGTGCGTCTGTGCCTTTTTATCTTAAAAACAAAAATGAAATGTCGATCACATAGTCTGTGGTATGGTTTGGTACAATCAAAGGTCAGTTATTTTCTACCGATCTGCCGCAACCACTCTCTCCTACGAAATGATCCATTGGCATAGAAACGAAGCAAGTAACTTGCAAATGGGGGAGGGAGAGAGCCGAGCCGATTCGCATGGCGGAGCTCGTTTTCCACCTCGCCCACTATTCTGAGAATGTCTGCGCGTCGAAAACGGAATGTATTAAAAATATCAACGTCGTCAAATTTTTCAAGTGGGTCAATGCGATCTCTAAATACTCTGTTTCTCCGCAATGCACGCCTATTTCTTCTCTGCATAAACACCACAACAACGGGTCCGCCATTTTTACCAACGTTCTAGGGCCAGTTACCCACTGCGTACCCACTGCGTACCCCGGCTAGGGGCAGGGGCAAATTTACCAACGGAGTTGAGGGTCTAGGCTGTTCATGAATACGCGGGTAGCGCTACCAATGGGTAGTGTACCCGCTGTTGGTACTTTACCCATGGGTTGGCGACTTTACCAATGGGTAACGGGCGTCATGAATCCCAGCCCTGAATGGACAGTTCAGCAATAGAGGAAGAGTGGTCATCATGGCATGACCATGGATCTGGACATGGTGCGCGACCAGAGGCAGTACCTGGCCTGAGTGAAAAGGTGGGTCCACCCACCAGAATGGACAGGTTTTCAGCAATAGAGGAACAGTGGTCAAGATAACATGTCCATGGAAGTGAGAGGTGTACAAATAATTCATGATTTCCTGCAGTAGTGGAAAATCATGGTGCAGCTTAGTGTTTCATGGAAGACTATCACTCTCAAACCAGGGGGGCATTTGCACTGACCCTTAGTGCTGCAGCCAAAGGGATTGGTTGGCCTCAGGGATGGGATGTTCCCCCAATGCCAGGCTGCACTCAAATCCTTTCTTTTGGCTGAGAGAGTGTGGATGTACCCTGGGCAAGGCTGGGCCAAACTTTCTTCTGTCTTCCTCTTCTTCTACTTATCTCCACTTCTTTCTTCTCTGTCTTACTTATTTTTAGGTATTAGGTACTTTATAGTCACAGTGAAATTCGGGGTGCTCCCACCTGGAGAGCGCGTCGCAGCCAGACTTAGTACATCCGTGCGCGTTTCTGCCGATCTCCCTAGAAAGTAACAGCGACAGAATAGTCAAAAGTGACTGCATTCGCTCTACAGAAGGAAGGAAGGAAGGAAAGCATGTCTGCTAGTAACAAATTCTTTCTCACCCATCCAGAATAGCAGCTGCCCCCCCACCCGGCCCCCTCTGCTATCTGCGTGGATGCTCCTGCTTTCAGGATGTCCTGAAGTTCAGGATTGTTTTTGTCCGGGATGTCTTGAAGTTCATGATTTTTTTATTGCCTGGAACCGGTGTCGCCGGATTATGAGAATTTAAGAAGATGCATTTTGCTGGTTATAGAAGTTTAACCAGAAATGAAAGTGCAACGAGAGCCTGTCAATTACATTGGAAACTGTTGTTTCCCTTCAGCTTCCAGGGGGCATTGCCCCCCGGAACCCCCAGGAGGGGCGCTGTCCCTGCACTCCGCCGGGGCCTGGGCGGCCCCTGGATCCCTGCCTTGCAGGATTTTTGAAATTTCCAAGGAGCTACAGACAAACCTCTATTTTAAGACTTCCAAAATGTCCGGAAAAATCGGTCATAAATTGGAGGGGTCGTATGACGGAGGTTTTCACTGGCAGCCGTAGAAAGAAAAAGTTCAGCACAGTTCATACTCTCTTCTTCATGCACACATACAATGACATATTAAAACTGGATTTGGGTCTTTCCAACTCCATAGGATTGTGCAATCGATGTATTACAGTTTCACTTCGCCGACTTCTGTTAATCACCTCCACTCTCGTCCAAAGTCAGTGGTTTTCTTTTTCAAAGTCAGTGGTTTTCGTGCTTTTCCTACGCTTTCCGCCATCTTTTCTACAACAAGGGAAGCGACTCCGCTTTCAGGCCCTTGACCGTGGTTGTTTCCCTTTGCTCGAAGTCTATGCAGACGACAACAACGGTCGTAAAAACCAACAAAATGGCGGTCGTAAGTCGCGTTTTAGAGGAAGTCGTTTAACACTTGTAACCCCAATTAAAATGACGACTCTACTCCCTGTAACCACCAAATTAATGTTGGTAAACTGGGCCTGAAATGGGGTACTTTGTTTAAAAAAAATATTAAAAAAATAACTACTTGATGGATTGATTTCAAATGTTCAGGATTTGTGTATAAATGAAGAATGTTTAACTTGCAATGTTTTTTTTGTTATGTGATATTTTTGATATTGCAATTTTAACTCCAAAATACATAACGAAGTGGGTGTACGGGGGCGGTTTTAGACGGTTTGGTAGGAGAAAGCAATGGATGTCATGGGCGGAATCAGGCTATAAGGGGCTTAAAAAGTTAAGAGAGGTCGTTTACATAGTAAAATGCATCCGTGCCAACAAATCCGGTCTGAAATGAGAGGTGGTCGCTTAACAGAGGGTCGTAAAATAGGGGTTTGTCTGTACCAGGTAATCTGGTAGTCATCATGGGAAACAACAGACTGGCATACACCTGTTTCTGTTGCCTTTTCCCCAGGTGTTGGAGGATTACCTGAAGGAGGCAGGTGTGGAGACGTCCAGGCAGCTGCTGACCAACTGTGTCTACCTGGAGGACAGCGCCCTCGACATCTGCGGCATCAGCATCTACGGATCACCTTGGTAGGATGTCAGATCAAATCGAAGTGAATATTTTTAATAAGGTATCAAAAGTCGTGTTAAGTTTTAAAACATCAATTGTAAGCTTTTAACTGTGTAAGGTTTTTATACACGACTACATTTTAATCCTTTTTTTAACTTTTGTTTCAAATCTTTACGTTTTTAATTATATATTTTTAACTGTGATATCACGTGGTCGGATTTTAAACTGTGATCTTATGTGCTCAAATTTTGACGTGGTGACAGCCCTGATATGGCCGTAGCAGTCGACGGGGCTATAAACAACATCAAATCAAATCTTTCAAAATACAGTCAAACCTCTATTATAAGACCTTCCGTTAAAAGACCACCTCTCATGATTTAAGACTGATTTTTTCTGTAACGGATGTTAAATTCTTCCTTTTAAAACTACCTCCATTATAAGACCCCCTCCAATTTAAGACCAATTTCCCCCGACTTTTTGGAAGTCTTAAAATAGAGGTTTAACTGTACTCCTAACAACGTTCTGTATTTTTGGAGACCGCTTGACTGTGAAGAGGGGAAGCTTTGTTGTGTTTTTGTGTAGTTTGAAAAAGACATCCGTTTAAATACAGTGGAACCTCCCTTATAAGACCTTCAAAAATCATCCCAAATGAGGTCTTTAAGGGAGGGATCTTATAAAAGGAGGTAATTTTAATACATACAAAGAATGGCAATGTCTCAGAGAAGTAGGTCTTATGTGGGAGGGAGTCTTATAATGGGAGGTCTTATAAGGGAGGTTCCACTGTATTACATGTTTTTTGTTTTGTCTCGTCAATAAAATAACGTCACTTTTGCACTAGTTGTGTTTTTGTTTGTGTGGTGTCAAGTTTTGTATGACTTAAGGCGGCGACAGACTATGTGGCTGCCTCATGTGACTCGATCAGGTCGTGACGTTTCACCTCATTTGCATACCATCTAACTCGATCAGTCTGACTCAGTCGGGCCCAGTCAGGTGACAGGGCCGAATAGGGCGGGTTCTAAATTTCAGTGATCGAGTCTGATCGAGTCAGATGGCTTGTGACGTCTTCTGTGCGGGAAACAAAATTTGATCTACGTCACGACGTGATTGCGTCATATGAGGCAGTCATATAGTCTGTCGCCGGCTTTAACAACAACAACAAAACGATGTGAGATGTATGTGTCTTGTTTTTAGTACTTTCTGCACTTGCTAAATTAAGTGTCGTTGTTGAAATAGAAGTAGAACTAGTAGTAGTTTAGTAGTAGTTATAGTCAACTCTGATGGTAGTGCTGTTATTATTATGTTGTTTTTGTCACAAGTATTTTGAATATTCATGATATACCAACACCTCAAACTTTGAATGCTTTAAAACAATCAATACTAATTAATATTACACGGATTTCAGAATATTTTATCTGTCTATGCAAAATGTTATCTACATTGATTTAAAGTATCCTCTGTGAGGCTTGCTACATTAGATGCATTTTTGTTCTTCTTCATATCTCGCACGTATCTGGTGAAGAGAAAAAAATCAAAGCAACAGTCACAATAATTTGATATAAAGTCATTGTAGCAAGTCTGTTGTGAATTAAGTACAGTATTTTTCTGACTATAAGGCGCACCGCACCTTTGTGTAAGGCGCACCCCCCGAATTTTACCCAAACTTAAGATTTTGTTACTATTTTATTGGTCACATTATAAGGCGCAGGGGTCTCAGTCTTTGAAAAAAAAAGTATCGCCTTATAGTTCTGAAAATACGGTAAATGGTTGATACGCAAAAATGTCACCAGGCAGCCGGAGTTTTATGGGTGGGGCTTCAACCTGATGCGAGGAGGCCCCCTACTGGAGAAATGGAGCATGATTCCAGACAACACCGACATCTTGATCACGCACGGCCCTCCTATAGGTAGGTAAACGAACTGTTGTGATTGCTTTGTATTGATTCTCAACGACCTCCTCCACTTCTTCTAGGTATTAGGTAGCACCCCCCTCCCCCCCCCCCCCCATGGGGATACCGGGGGATCTTTTGTATAAATAGTTCCCCCACCTTCTGGAAGTTCTGTGCTTGTAACTTCCTCTAATCTGTCACTCTCTTTGACTCTGCCTTTTCCCTTTGCTTACTGTCATCTACTATCTTTCTGCCTTACCGGTCCATTCTCCTGCCTTTTTTCAAGAAACAGTCTTTCAAAAAGATTTCCTCCAGCCGAAGTCGGACTTGCTGGGCCTAACTATTTATTTTTCTTAGTTAGGCGCATAACGGCAGCATGACGCATCTGCACTCATAATTGACAGGAAACTGTCTGAGCGATCGAAGAAGAAGAAGGTATTAAGTATTAGGTACTTTATAGTCACAGAGGCGTCTCTGTGAAATTCGGGTTGCTCCCACATGGAGAGCGCGTCGCAGCCAGAGGCACGCCACCCAATTTAAAAATAATAATTTTGCATGCGATTTTTGAGTGACTGATGGGGGGGGGGGGGGGGGGGGGGGGGGGGGGGGGGGGTTAAATAGTGACCAAATGACAACTTTTTCATTGCCACTGGGTTTAACGTGTGCTAAGTGCATGGGCACATGGGTTCTCGGTTTATCGTCTCATCCAAAAGACTCCACGTTCAGACTGTATGGCCTAGTTTAAAGTGAGAGAAAAAGTCCCCTGTACCCAGGTTCGAACTTGGGTTTACTTGACACGAGGAGAACGCGATACCTCTGTGCTACCCCCTTTTACATTCTGAACACACCCCCCCCCCTTTTACACGCTGACTCAAGGAGTTGTCTTGATTTCAGCGGAAAGTTGTACAGTAATCTGTATCAGAGAAAAAACTCATGTTTCAACGCAGGAAGGTTTCAGAGAAAGAAAACAAACTTGATGAGTAAACAAACACCTTAGAACTCCACTTGCATGGTCTGTCAGCTTATAGATCAGTAAATATTGTATAATATTGTTATACTGCATTGTATAAACGCAATATTAAACACATTAACCCTTTCGCCGTCAGCCATATTTCAGCCAAAATGTTCCATTAAATGTACCTGGGTAAAGAACAAAATCCATCTGCAGTATTGGGGATTCTTCTGTGACAGATATAAAATAAGGTCTATCCTTCCTTCCCAAAAGTAAGACAACAGGGTCTTTGGATAATAGACCCCAATTTGGTGCATTTTAGTGACATAGGTGTTAAATCACTGTGGTCCTAAAATGCGGCTTTGACGGTGAAAACGAAAAAATTGTCATTTGGTCAAAATGTACTCCCCTACTCCCCTTTCCTTCCTCATCAGTCACACACAAAAATTGCATGCCTCTGGCTGCGACGCGCTCTCCAGGTGGGAGCAACCCAAATTTCATCTGTGACTATAAAGTACCTAATACTAATACTAAATGACTTGTGCTGCAATGTGATCAAGTGTAAACTGTCTTTGCTTAGTAGTTCTTTGCTTTAAAAAAAAGAGAGTAAAGTCTTGGTATGAGATCATACACTATAGTTAGACATTGCAAGAGTTATAAAGACCGACAAAGAACTCTGGAACTCTCCTTAGATTTCAGAAACTTTTGTTTATTTCTGAATGAGATCACTGACATTCTCTTGCCTCATATCTTCATTTCCTCGTCTATCTTTTTCTTTCGCATAGTACTGTTAGTCTTAACCCTCAATATGTAAGTGCTAACTGAAAAGGGTACCCGTAAAATGCGGACTATAAGGCGCTACTTTTTTCCTCAACTTTGGCTCATGCAGCTTATCTGTGGATTTTTTCCCATTCTACATTTATCAGTATGATTAAATCTATTTCTGGCCACATTCTTCAGCCTATTTTGAGCTTCTTTAGACTCAAAACTGGTTTTGGTAATCAATAGATTCAAATTATTTTATGTTAAAAGTGTATGAGAACAAATACGCATGCTCTGATAGGAGAATTTCTATATTTGTGTTGGTTTGTGCACATACAATTTTCTCTGCGGCGTATAAACTGGTGCGGCTTATATGTGGATAAATACCTAATATTTTGTTAATTTAAGGGATGCGGCTTATATACAGGTGCGTCTTATACCGTAATTTTCGGACTATAAGGCGATATTTGTTTCTCCAATTTCAACCTATGCGCCTAATAAACAAGGGCGCCCTATTAGTGAACAAAATCGTGAGAAGAGAGGCAACGATTGCCGTGTTCAGTACAGTCTACTGTGAGTCACAACATCGAAAGTGGTAACGAGTCGCCGATACGACGAATACTCACGTTAAAATGCTTCAAAATCCCTATTATAGTCTGAGATACCGTCCAACAGATGCCACAACCCTTCACTGGGTGCAAAAAGCATCGTTGTAGAGCTTAAAATGCCATAATTCTACCAGTTTTCGCGAAGAAAAGTCCTAACACAACAACCGGAAGTCGCAAAAACGGAAGTTTCGATTATTTGAGAAGGGAGCCAACTCTCGTTTATGACAACAATAATGGCGGTCGGTAAGTGTTTACAGGACGTGTACAGGCTTCAAACTTCGACTTTCTTTTGTGAGGTGTGTATCGCCTTATAAACGAGGGCGCCTTTTACTTGGATATTTTCAGATTTTTCTTTAAAATTGCCCTATTCGCCTTATACACAGCAGCGCCTAATGATCTGAAAAATACGGTATCCAGTTTTTACGGTAGTTTTATTCGTCTTTTGATGTCAGGTCACGGGGACAAGTGCCAGAATGAGGTGCGTGCGGGCTGTGTGGAGCTGTTGAGCACCATCCAGAAACGGGTGAAGCCTTTGTACCACATATTCGGCCACATACATGAAGGTACGCACTGCGTTCACACTGCACTGTCAAAAGTGTTAAGGATTTTCATTCCATTATTCAACATAATTTTGTGCCCGGTTTTCCCCCCCCCCCTCTCTCTCTCTCTCTCTCTCTCTCTCTCTCTCTCTCTCTCTCTCTCTCTCTCTCTCTCTCTCTCTCTCTCTCTCTCTCTTCCAGAAAGGCTTCCTCTCATAGTCATAGCTTCATCATTTTTATTCTCTTTCTCCCTTTGTTGTTTGCTTTAATGTTTTCAGGGTACGGAGTAACGAGCGACGGGCACACGACGTACATCAACGCCTCCACATGCACGCTGCGATACAAGGCCACCAACCCCCCTGTGGTCTTCGACTTCCCCATCCCAGCGGGACACTCCAAGGAGGAGCTGGTCACCATACCAAAGTGCAACTTGTAACCGGACTACGCAGGATTATCCCGTGTACAAAGACAAATCAAAAGTTCGGGTGAAACGCTGCGCACTAAAAGTGAAATTTCGTCCACAAACAGGACTTGTTTGTTTCCAAAGCCAAACTTAGAGGATAGTCCGTTTCAACAAGTCGCTTTTTTTGTGGGTATATTATGCCTGAACACATCCGCATAAGAGGAGATCATTTTGTGGACAGAAAGAAGCTTGGTGAAGGCTTTTAAAAAATGTTTTACAAGTAATAACCCTTTCACCGCCAGCAATTTTTCAGAAAAAAAATCCATTAAACTTACCTGGGCAGAGAAAAACATCTGTCTGTAATATTGGGGATTCCTCTGTGACATATTTAAAGTAAGGCCTATCCCCACCTCCCAAAATGAAGAGAACAGGGTCTTTGGATAACAGACCCTGATTTGATGCCTTTTAGTGACATGGGTGTTAAATCATTGTGGTGCCAAAATGCGGCGTTGGCGGTGAAAGGGTTAATGTGGATATTTCTCACATTGGATTACACCTTTTCTGTTTGTTTGTTTGTAAGCAATCTATAGAGCATCCTTCACCTCATATGACTTTAAAAAAAATTAAGACTCAAGTGTTTTTTGTTTACACAAATTTTATGTACTCTGTTGAACTGCCCTTGCCACACCTGTATCTCTCCACCTGTGACCCTAGACCATTACTTACCCTAGGCCATAGACTTGCCACTCCACATCTTTCCTTTCTCCACTTCTGTTGTTGTCTTACCCTGGCTTAAAGACTCCAGGGATCATCCCAACAGCTGAAACATTTGAACACTATGGTACAAATGCACCAGCTAGGGATGAGAACATTACGTGTGCGACCGTTTTTGATTACCCCGCCACATGGGCAGCCACAGCCCGGCTTCGAAGGATTTTGCATACTTATGATGTTGAGCTTGTCATAACTAAAGACAATCCCCGCATAACTATGCAGAGCATAACAACATTTTGATGTAGCCTTGGTGTTCTAGCCTATGTCAATTGGTCTTAAGCCAAGGCGAGTCCACTTCTGCTTTTGCCTTCTTTTTTGGAGATACAGATCATATGTTTTGCAAAGTATTATGTATACACATGTGTGACGACTCAAGCGTGCTGAGCATGCTAAAACTTGACCTTACTTTTAGTATTAGTTTGAGAGCTAAGTACCTCTTCACAAATCGACAGACTCCCATGGCATTCCAGACTGGCACTGCTGATATGGGTACGTGACACACCCACCTTGTACACCCTGTGGAATAGGAAACCTGGGGTTAGGTCTTGCTGCTTGTTGCACTTGTCTCCAGAAATACTGAAAAATCCAGTTTGCTGTTGCAGAATGCTGCTTTCGTTTTGATTTTGGCCTGGATGTGACCTGCCTTGTTGCAGAAACCTACAGGTGCGGGTTTCTTTCTTCCCTCCATCTTCTTTGGAATTCATTTTTTATGCTCTTCGTTTGATCCCGAAGTTTCAACATTTTCTTTCTTCAATGTTTCCGGATGCTGTTTGACGTGTCAGAATTCACGGCTGGCAGAGTTGCGCAGCCGAAAACTGAAAATATTGTCTCCACATCTGAGTGTTTCAGATTTTGTGTCAATTATGCTTTATTGCATGTATATATGTCTGTATATTCTCATAGTTTTTCATGTCACACCTCAGCGTAGGTGAATAATAGTCTGTCTACAAAACGATCTCTTATCAGACTGTCGGTACACAAAAACAGCTAATCTATTGCTTTAGGGCGACAGTTTCTCGAATGTTTAATTATCGTGATCATTTATTTTGCGGCTGCTTATACTTACGTGCCTTTAACTCATTCGCATCGCAACGATTTTGAATGATTAAAAAACCTCACAAATCACTCCAGCCATACACACAAACAAAACAAACATAAACAAAAGGAGAAATGAAAGAAGATTACAGGTTTTTACTTCAGGTTTAGACATAGGGAAGTGGTAGATCAGACTTTTTTTTAATATATAGACTTTATATAGAAAAACTCTCTGCACCCATTGGTTTCCCCACAACTAACCACTACAAAAGCAAAGTCAGAGGCAAAATTGTGGTCTAAGGGAGCAAAGCGAGTTTAGAAGTGACCAAGGTGCACACAGATTTACTTCCATTGAAGCAAATGCATCAAATTGACAGCTATCTATTAATTCCGGACATATATGTCCGGAACGACTTGAATGAGTTATGTGTTGGAATCACATTGCTAATAACAGGTTTACATGTATGCCTAATGACTTGAACTGTGTGTTCAAGATAGTGTTGCAGAGCAATGGTGATGGGATATTCTTGGGTTAGCCAATGTGATAGAATGTTGCTACAATTTATTATAACGAAGAAATACTCTCTATTGTCCAGTGAAACAGAATGTTGCTACAACACATTGATACGACGAAATATTCTCTATTGTTCAATGAGAAAGCTGTTGTTACAACAAAATTATTACGTTAAAATATTCTCAATTGTTTAATGAGATAGAATTGCTGTGATACAATAGTCTTGAATCGTTGTGTCATAATTATAACTACAAAATGTAGGTTTTGTAACAGCATGAGGCATCATAGTCATGATCATGCCAAGAACAAATTCTCGTGATTTGAATGATGATTTAGTTCAGGAAGCGTCTTTTCTATGCATAATTTTCAGGTACAAATGATGCATAATATTTGGTATAACTGGCATTTACACTACTCCCCTCCATTTGTGTCATCTTGAACTGGAAACACCTGTGTGTTTTTGCACAAGCTAAAAATGTGTTTTTGGTTAAATTCATTTTTTTTCTCGAGATGGCATACTTTTACTTTAGGGTACCGTATTTTGCGGACTGTAATTATTATGCCAATACTTTTTCCCCCAGACTGTGAGACCCCTGCACCTTATAATCTAATAAGTAATGTAGTAAATAAGAATGAATTTTGTTGTTGCTGTTACAGTTCATATGATATATATTATTTTTGTGAAGCATCTAGAGCCCCCACGGGAGAATAGGTGCTATAGAAATTAACATTATTATTATTATTATGTGGGTGGGATGCCTTATAATAAGGGTCAGAAAAATATGGTATACGTGACCCAGCACCACAAAAGGGACATTAAGTCGCTGGGCTAGTTTCTCATAACAGGCTTGTAAAGTCAAAAATCTTTTTTTTTATATCAATTTTGAGTTATGTGTTTTTTCGTACTCTCTGACATCTAATATCTTTCATATTTTTAAGGGGTAATCTATTATTATGGTTTCTAAATATAAAAAAAAATGCTTTGAAATTAGTAGGTTAAATTTTAAACTGATTTTTCAAAATGGCCGACAGTCACCCTACCAACTTTGAATGCCCATAACTCTAAAATGAAAAAAGTTACAAGAATGGTTCTTGTATCTATTGAAAGAGAATTGTCTGGAGTTTTTAACTGGACCATTGTCCCAGAATGGTCATTTTGACACTTAATGTCCCTTTCATGGTTCTGGGTCACATATAGGAAGGAATTGCAGCATCTGAGCCAGTGAGTGACATAGTTGGACGATGAAATACCTGCCAGATGTTGTTTGAATTTGTGAGTTAGACTGAAGCAAGAGTCAATCTTATCTTGTTAGATAGAAGTCCTTGATTGTTCATTTTAATCGTGAGACCCTAACCTGACCTGACCTGTTATCTGATCTCTGAGAAAATATTGATTTTTGTGTTGTTTTAATTCATATTGAATTTCACTTGCCCTGTACCCCACATTATCTTTACCCCCCCCCCCACCCCACCCCCACCCCACCCCACGTTACGTGTCACATTCCCTCTTATGCTAGGGGGAAGATTTCTTAAGATTTCTTACCAGCTATAAGAGGGAAAACATGTGAAAACCGTGATTTTCACACATGACGTGGTGGGTCTTTAATATTCATCTTGCACTTACATTCCCTCACTGTTATGATTTGACTAATTAATTATGTTACAAAATTGCTGCTGTAATGTTGTTGTTTTTAATGTTAATAACATATCAGAAAACTATTGATGCTAATTCAAAGTTAAGAATACTTATCCTTTTCTTTTATTTCTATAACGACGGAATGTTAAAAGTTTGGCGTCTTGGTGGGTGTGCTTCACACAACTGGTGCATGTTTTTCAACGGATGTATTTATTAATCAAATGTCACTTTTTTATGATTTTTTATATTATAATTTTATTTTATTTTGATGTTGTTTTGCGCTCAGCACCTCCGCCATTGCACTCCTCTAGCTTTTTGCTGCCTATCATCCCCTTGATTCAACTTTTACATCATGCTCTTTGTTCTTGTCTTTTCCGTTCTTTCTTTGCCTTCTTCTTCTTTGCCTTCTTCTTCTTTCCATCTTTTTCAATCTTCTTTCCATCTTTCTCAAATCTGTCTAATATGTGGTAAGGTTTAACATGGTGACAGCCCTGACATGGCCTTTGTTGTCGACGGGGGTATAATTTTAATCTTAATCTCAATCTGTCTGTCTGCCTGTCTATCTCTGTCTCTGTTTTGTCTCTTTCTCTCTCTCTCTCTCTGTCCTTTTGTCTTTCTGTTTGCATGCTGTCTGCCTCCTCTCTCTAAGTTGTCTGCCTCTCTCTCTCTCTCTCTCTCTCTCTCTCTCTAGAGTGGCACAGAGGCAACGCGTTCGCCTCGTATACAATAAACCCGAGTTCGAACCTGAGTACAGGGGATTTTTCCTCTCACTCTGCACTAGGCCTTACGGTCTGAACGTGGAATCTTTTGGATGAACGATAAACCGAGGTCCCGTGTGCCCATGCACTTAGCACACGTTAAACCCAGTGGCAACGAAAAAATTGTCATTTGGTCAAAATGTACTCCCCCACCCCCTTTCCTTCCTCATCAGTCACACAAAAATTGCATGCAAAAACAAAAGGTGGCGCGCCTCTGGCTGCGACATTCTCTCCAGGTGAGAGCAACCCACCCGAATTTCACAGAGACGCCTCTGTGACTATACCAAATATACCAAAATACCAAGTACTTTGTCCACCCCCCCTCTCTCTCTCTCTTGGTCTCTCTCTCTCCACCCCCCTCTCTCTCTCTCTTGCAAATGTTGTATTGAATAAATGAAACTGTGATCACAATAACTGTGTAATGACAATGATTGTAATGATTGGTTTTCTATTAAAAAAGATGTTTTCTTAATACATTGTCTTGTTTTTGTGTGGGTGTGTGTGTGTGTGCTTGTAGTTGTGTGTGTGTGAATACATATGTGCGTGTTTGTGTGTATGTAGCTGCCTAATGTATCAACTATTTGTTTTGTTCAACAATGCTTGGTGGTCCCTTGTTGAATCAAAGACACTGAAAAGAAAAGACTAACATCCGGTCTCTTTTCCCTATATGAGTAGTGAGGACAGAAACACTGGTTATGTCCTTAAAAACAGTACACATTTACACGTCGATAGGCCAGTTGAATTCTCCGTTCAAATTCCAGTCTGAGTTTTTAGATAGCCTCCACTGTGTGTGGTGTACTGTCCCCACTAACGATAACTCTATCAGCCCGGTTCGCCGTAACTCTTAAGTAGTCCATCTTACCCTTTTAGAATCTTTGGTTGAATGAAGAACAAGTAGCATTCCAACACTTGTCTTTCTGTCACATTGCAGTAATAGTATGTCTACAGTCACCAGCACACACACACACACACACACACACACACACACAATTGGAGATGGGAGTAAATAGACTTTTTTTTAAAATTTGTTTTTAGGAAGCATTGCTGCAACCTCAAGTCACTTTTAGTCTTTTTAGACAGCTTGAATAAAACATTTGAAGACAAATGCTGTACAGTCTCTTACCATAATCAAAACATACACACTCGTGTTATTATTCTCACAGGCAGACACATCCTCTCTCTCTCTCTCTCTCTGTTTGTGTGTCTGTGTCACAACACAAAGAAAACATGAAACTTTTTCTTGATTGTGCAGTCACTGCCAGTGTTAATGGGACGTAACTGTTATCATAAATGTTATTGCACAAAAAAACAGAGTAGTTTCCCATCACTTGGAACAAAATGTCTGCGCCCTTGCCAAAGCGTGGATAAGGACATTTTGTAAAATCGTTTCGGGCCACTCTGCATACTTCAATCCACTGTGCACTTAATCAGCAAGAGTTTAAGTCGGTGATGGTGAAAAATTAAAGAGCACAGTGTAAACAGATCCAGATCTGTAATACTAATAGTGGAAAATTATTATCTCGAAAACGAAAGTAAGCTTTCATTTAGAATTTAATTTTTCATGTCCAAGGCCAGTGACTTCAGAGCCTGTGTATCTAGGGCCAGCCGAGTCTGCTCTACCGCTTGCACAGTCTATATTAGCTACACAGCTCGGGTTAGCTGCTTAGCCGACTTCCGGCTGGCTGGTTTCACTTTCACCCCTCTAGTCTACAACACACTTTCACGCTTTTCTGCCAAGCAGAGCAAGCTGCTCTCAGTTAACTTACAGCATAGCTTAGCCTACTAAGATCAAGCCGTTTCCAGTCATAGCCAGATACACATCCAAAATTCATGATAATTGTGATAAATGCCAGCATGGGAGGTGCTACACATTGCTCTGTTGTGAAATGTTCGACGAAAATTCATCGTTGCAAAGGCCCGACTTTTCATAAGATTCCCCCAAAAAGGTGGCAAACACGAAGAATGGAGACAGCTGTTACTACACAAGATCAATCGAGAACTCGGAGAAGACAAAGAATTCAATCCTGATACAGCTGCAATTTGCTCAAGACATTTCAAAGAAGAATGCTTCAAATCTGGTGAGTTGTTTCAATGCTTATTCAGATTGTTAGTTCAGATTGTCAGTGAACTTTTATTAACAACAAAGAAAAGAGGTCAGGAAACTGCATGGATTGATATTTTACTAATATTACTGCAATGATATTTGAGTGTGTGTGCATGCACGTGAGTATGCATGTGTTTGTGTGTGTGTGTTTTTGCACGAGTACGTGTTAAAATGCACATGTGGTCATGCATCTGTGAGAAAGAGAGAGTTAGACACAGAGAGAGAAAGAGAGAGAGAGGGTCAGGAGAGAGAGCGAGAGAAAGAGAGAGAGAGAGAGAGAGAGAGAGAGAGAGGTCAGAGAGAGAGAGAGAGAGAGAGAGAGAGAGAGAGAGAGAGAGAGAGAGAGAGAAAGAGTTTAGACACAGAGAGAGAGAAAGAGAGAGAGAGTTAGACACAGAGAGAGACTAGAGAGAGAGAGAGAACAGACTGCAGGTGAATAAACATGTAACACAACAACCCTTTAGTGGATACAAACACATTTATAACAGCACATTTTTATTTGGTTTTCCTTCAGATAGTTTTGTAACATTTATTTCATTTGCATTGCTGAAATAGATGGACTATACACACACTAAAAAGATGGTGCTTCATTTATGACAGGAGATAATTGTTTGAGACATTAAGAAAATCATCTGAGTGAATCAATTGCAGCTTGGCTATGACTTTTTCTGTATAATTACATACACACGCACTCACACACACACACACACACACACACACACACACACACACACACACACACACACACACACACACACACACACACACACACACACACACACACATACTTATAGAGTATTTCACAGAAAACAGAAAGCAGTATCACTTATCAAATGCTAGTAGCACTAAATGGAAATTGTTTTACAGTTAATACGTGTCATCACTGTTCACAGGTGACGATGGCAGACGGTACCTCATTCCAGGAAGCGAACCAACAGAGTGGATGTCACAAAAGAGCACTGAGATACAGAAACCGCCAGAAAGAAAGCCACCGGTAAAAATTATCACCAACATTACTATTTAGCTGACAATGAAGGAAAAGATTATGACTCCAGCCAGAATGAACTTGTTGCACAAGATCTTTAAATTACTTGTTGCAAACACAAGGAAATGTGTCTAATCTTTTATCTAATCATTAAGGTAATAATATGCAGGCTAGACATGGTATAGCTCACTGTTATAAATCTGCATAATTTAAAATAAATTTATAGGGTACGATATCGTGAAAAAAGCTCGACGCCTAGCAAAGCACTGCAATTTAAAAAAAGTAACAACAACAAAAAACCCACATGAACATTATAATATATGCACCTGCTATGAATAAGCTATTTATAAACATATGTGCATGCATCAGTTGACCTAATATGAATTCCCTATTATATAAAATAATGTAAACAATAAATGTGCTGGCAAATAAAAAGGTACAGATAAACACAATTACACACACACACATAATAATGCACATGACTTGATTTCAGAAAGGAAAAATGTAAATAGAGGGAAGTGTAAATAGAGGGAAGATGAATTCTAAGCCACCACCATCCACCCACCACCAATCTACTGTACCATCTAAAACTCTCCCCCCATTACCCAGAGTTGACTGATATCCTGCTCAGACTGACATCAGCATGACTTTACAGTATATATAATGCCATCATTTTTCAGACTATAAGGCAATGCTTTTTTCTCAGACTAAGAGAAATAATACCCTGGTGCCTTATAATATGACATAATAATATTAGGATAGAGATGATGATGTTTTTTTTGTTTTTCAGCTTCATACAGAGATAGAAGGCATCACTCCGGGAAAGCTCTCCACCGGTTGAAGAAGACAGTTGTCTGATGTTATCACTGCTAGACCTGTGGACATTTCCCCAAGCCTTTTCTGCGGCAGAACTGGGGAATCTCCCTTGCTCTACAAGGCATCGGTTTAAAAATGACAGGTCCACAGAGTCCATATCTGAAAAGAGAAAACAGGCATTTTGACAAAGAAGGGATTTTGTTTTAACCTTTTGTTTTACATCACATTTGCAAAAGTGCAAAACGTTGCGAGATATTAGTGATTAAGTGTTTTTTTGTTTCAAGTCCCTAATCAGTATGACCTTGCCCCTGCAATAAAACTAAAGCAATCAGGTGATAGCTAATATCCCCTCAACCTTGTAGGCCTATATTAAAAGTGATTGAAAGTGCAGACGAACGGACGGATGAACTGACAAAACAAAAACAATACAGTACTTCACGAAGCTTCACTCTGGAACTAAAAAAACACAATTGATTTTATTATGAAGTTTGAATGCTTAGCTTAATGTGTACACAACATTACATGTGTGCAGATATCAAGTGCATAAATGTTCTCTCTCTCTGTGCAGGCTATGTATATGTGGGTGTGGATGAGGGGCACGCATGCTATTTTATTTTGTTCTTGGTGCATTAATATATTGCACACATATTTCTTAAAATACCATCAGCAAAAATAGACATATCTCTTCATTGCAAGTTACACTGATGTTTATTTGTGTCTGCACATAGATCTGGTTAATGTCTCAATAAGCTCAGTTGTATGTAA
>CM065684.1:22176444-22248944 GCA_017654935.2 Phymorhynchus buccinoides
TTACAAAGGGCAATGTCTCAGAAAAGTAGGTCTTATGTGGTAGGGAGTCTTGTAATGGGAGGTCTTATAACTAACTATATAAGGGAGGTTCCACTGTAGAGTCATAAAAATGGCTGAAAAAACCCCTTAAAATTCTATTTGTGCTGTCACCCTGTTTGTCCATGCTGTGATTTTTTTCCTTTTGAAATGGTGTCAATAATGTGTATGTGAAAGGGGTGGGTGGGATGAACGGTGTGAGCATTTTTTTGTGTGGATTGTTTTCTTTCGTAATATTTGTAAAGCGCTCTGAGGATGATTTTTTATAATCAAAGAGCGCTATAGAAGCTTTATTTATTTATTATTATTATTATTATTCTCAAAGCTCAGTAACTCACTGATTTGATTTTCAATCAAGTATGAGGAATATATTAAGCAATGATGGTGCAGATATATTGGTAAAGTATACTGTCAATTACTACTGTTGCCATCAAAAAGATGATGGTGGTTGCTCTATGAAAGAAGAATCTTGAAGAAGTACTTAGGTGCATTCAATAATGTGTGTTTTGAGCTTCTATTTTTTTCATCTACAACTTGTCTTACTTGTTTATTTTTTGTTTTATCTTTCCTTTTATCAATGGGTCATCCATCAGTATGATCACTTACAAAGTTACACAAATAATGCCATGTTTTTTGTGGTTTATTTTTTTGCACTTGAGTAGATAATATTTATGTGCCTGTACGTGTAACTGAATAATAGTTAATACAATACCAAAACAAAAAGTGATAGTCCAGCTGAGCTAAAATTCCTTTTTAGTTATGTTGATAAATGAAAATGGTAACTTTATCAAATTGCGTTTAAGCTACAACTTGAATCTAAGTTCAACTATAAATACCATATTGTTCTGACTATAGCATCTAAGGCGATAGAAAATTATATAACAAAATCTGAATTTTGTGTAAAATTTGAAGGGTCCAACAAATATAAATATTTGTTCTTATACAGTGAAAATCTTTTTTTTTAAAGTAAAAATCTAAGGGACTGAAATTTCATTTTGAGATAGCCAACATTTTGAGTTAAAAAGACCTTTTAGCATAAAGATTGTTAAACTGGGACCAGAAAATTATTGTGAGTTACCCAGTGCTTTTGAGTTAGGAGGAATCCACTGTAATTTTTCTGCCAGACTCTGGAAGCGGCTCGCCGGGGGTTCAGGGCCTATGGCGTGGAGCTCAACATCTGGCTGGTGCTGTATTCCAGGCTGGCAGCACGGCGCCAGGGACTCCAAACATCAGCCACGTTCAACAAACAGGATTTGTGGAAGGTATCATTATATGCCTAGTTAATAAAAGTGCTGCTGCTGGACATTTTGTTGTGTTCTTAAAGACCCAGTGACACACCACGATTAAGTCCCTTTCTTTTTTATGGGTAGCTGTGACTCACATCCAAATTTCCCCAACTTGAAATTGAGGCTGCTCTTTTAACTGTTGCTTTGGTTTGAATTTGGGACCATTTATATAATAATAATAATAGTACTTTTATATAGCGCTTTACCTCAGATGAGCCCAAAGCATTTTACAATCAATTTTTTCATCAACAAATAGACAACAAAAACAGCATTCAATAATGACACCATCCAGCAACAATGCATACATACAAAGCAACTCTCTCTCTCTCTCGCTCTCTAACACACATTTAACAACACCGACTCGTTCATCCCCCATTCAGTAAGCACACATCAACTGAGCCGCACGGACTGACCACATACACCAACACATACAGAAACACCCTCACACAACGTACGCACGCAGACAAACAAACACACAGGTGAGTCAGACTTGGTCAAAACAAGATTTCTTTCCAGTTATGAGGAAAAACATGTGAAGCCCATGATTTTGACACGTGATCTGGTGGATCTTAAAAAAATAAATTTGTCTTGCCAAATCAGGTTTTCTTTTTTCTTTTCTTGTTTTATTGGAACAGCGTTGTAAAGTCTGTAAAAACAAATCATGTTGGTACTTTAGCGCCATGTATTTTTTTTACATTCTTGGTTGTCTGTTGCATGTCAACTGACAAGAGGGGAGTAAATATTTTTTCGAGTGTGCATGCATTATTTATTTATTCTTGTTAAAAAATCAGACATGTCATAAGCTCTAAAAATGGACAAACACATGGCAGCGTACTTGGCAGTGAGAAACATTGCGTAAATGGATGAAATAGGATTGTTTCTCTTGTCAGAATTTTGTGATGTGCATTCAAAGTCTGTTGTACTGTACTTTAAAAATGCTTTTAATCACATTTGTTTACCACTAGTTTGGTGATGTCAAACTATTGTGTTTACAGGCAAACCTGTCTTCGTATGATAACATCGTCATATTTGGAGTAGAACAAATGGTAAGTGCACTATTCCTTGTTGAAACATTAGAAATGCTATAGATGCTTTTTTTAATTCAGACTGAACTTTCATCTGATTTTTTTGTAAAGATGCAGATCAACACCCCCTGTCACAGTCTTGGTTCATTGCGTTTTTTTCCGTCTTGCCTTTATCTTCTACTATTATTGAACGCTTGTTTTTAATTGCGTAAATGGATGAAAATTACCGTTTAATATAGAAAGTGATAGAGGGTTAAGTCTACTCAATCTGCAGTAAGAAAGGCAAGACTGAAAAAACGGAAAGAACTGAGAAATGGAGGAGGGGGTGTTGATCTACATGTTTACCAAAACAGATTTTACATAGAAAAGACTAAATAACTGGAATTGCATGTGATTTCTGTGGTTACATTTCCTTTTACATGTAATGAAGTGCTTTTTGGGATCCAAAGTCCAATGATTAGGGTTTTTTCACTTCAGCTCCCCGTGGGGATACCGGGGTGTGTGTGTCTTTTGTACAAATAGTTCTCCCACCGTCTGGAAGTTCTGTGCTTGTAACTTCCTGTAATATGTCACTCTCTTTGACTCTGTCTTTTCCCTTTACTTTCTGTCATCTACTATCTTTCTGACTTATTGGCCCCATTCTCCAGCCTTTTTTCCCAAAAAAATCTTCTAAGTATTTTCTCCTTTGAGCTCCTCCAAAATCGGAGTGTATTGGCCGTACACAGTGGGGAGACCAGTGAAAACTGAAAACCGGACACATACGTACCTTACCCATTATGGCCATCTGGCCTGGGAATGCAGAAGAAGAATTCACTTCAGAACTAGTAACTGACGTAAAAAACATAGAAGCAAAAATAGTGGATGTTTTTTTGAACAATTGAAATTAACCATCTATGTTCTAGCTTGAATGTTTGTCACAAAACATAGTTCAGTTACTTAAAATGGGCATAGTTGTGTGAGAGATGTCAAGTTGCTTTGATATTAAAATAAAACATTGTTATATCTATTTGGGTGTTGTTGTTTTTTTTGGGGGGTCATACATGTTCATTTGTTTTAGACCATTTCTAAAACTAGGTCCAACATTCATGATTTTTTACCTTTAAAAAAAAAAAATCAATAATTTTTCGGAAAGCAGCAAATGTGTGCTTTTTTAGTTATTTGCTATGGATTATTTGAAATAATATTTTGAAAGTACCCCGTAAAAACTGTCTATTTTAAGCCTATTAAAATAAAAAATACAGTATCGCTTCTAGTTCTAATGGCTTTGCAGTGTCAAGTGTGTGCGCATGCTTACATGTGTCCGCGTGTGCATGCATATGCGTGTAAATGCTAACAAATAGAATTTCAGTGTGTGGCTGTGTGCATATAAATGCCACGGAA
This sequence comes from Phymorhynchus buccinoides, assembly GCA_017654935.2. Lineage (NCBI taxonomy): Eukaryota > Metazoa > Mollusca > Gastropoda > Neogastropoda > Raphitomidae > Phymorhynchus > Phymorhynchus buccinoides. The sequence continues at coordinate 22,180,172 of CM065684.1, forward strand.
ATAGAATATCAAAGGAATTACAATTAAAACTATTTCAAAACATTTTCTGTGTTCTGGTGCCTAGCGAAATGTTGACTAGTTCAACAGGGTCTTTCCCTTGGCAATCAATGCATTCTTTGTGATAGTGTCAGTGGAACCTCCCTTATAAGACCTTCAAAAATCATCCAAAATGGTCTTATAAGGGAGGGGTCTAATAAGGGAGGTAATTTTAATACTTACAAAGAAGGGTAATGTCTCGGAGAAGTAGGTTTTATGTGTCTTATAATGGGAGGTTCCACTGTATCTGTCATTTTATTTTCAGATGCAGCCGTTTGAAGAGAAATTGTCGAAGGAGCTGTCCCCATCCAGCTGTGTAGTGGCGTGTCGCTTTCCTCTGCCTTCCTGGACCCCTGTGGCCACCATAGGCACTGGAGTGGACACTGTGTGGCTGTACAGAGTGACCGCCTCAAACACATTGTGACAGTGACAGCATGTCGCTTTCCCCTCCCTTCCTGTGACCACCATAGGCACTGGAGTGGACACTGTGTGGCTGTACAGAGTGACCGCCTCAAACACATTATGACACTGTGTGTCCTTTCATTTTTCTTCTTGTGGGGTGCAAGTCTCCTCTAAATGATGATTTTCTGTAGATCTTTCTGCTATGTATCCGTTTCATTGACTTTTATAGAAAAAAATGCAAATCTATCGTATCGCCGTCTGCATTCAACAGACGCAAGTCCAAATTGGTCAACCTCGATGTGTTGGACTTACCAGTTGATCTAGACAAGCTGCATCATCTAACAGAGCTGTAAAACAATTTACAAAGATAAAACACCGCTAGTAATACTAAATTCACACAAAAAAGGACCTAATTTGACCTGAAATGAACGAAATATTGAGTTCTCCATTCCTCATGTGAAGTGACGTCTTTTGACTTACGTCTCTTTTGCATGCGGACGGCGGCGATATGTTCATTGAAAATAAAAGGTGAATGTATTCCGTGTGAAAAATGGCTTCAAATTAGGCTTTACAATAAAAGCTACTGAAGTTCACTTTAACCCTTTCACCGCCAATGTCGCATTTTAGCACCACAATGGTTTAACACATATGTCACTAAAAGGCATCAAATCAGGGCCTGTTATCCGAAGACCCTATTTTTTTTAAATTTTGTGAGGTAAGAATAGGCATAATGTTATAAATATCACAGAGAAATTCCCAATATTGCAGATAATTTTATTTCTCTATCCAGTTAAGTTTAAAGGTATTTTTTGGCTGAAAAATGGCTGGCGGCAAAAGGGTTATAGTGCCTCTATATTTGCCAGCAACTAACTATGTTGTGTTTAGTTGTATTTTTTCTTGTTCTTTTAACTTCATGACTGTTTTCCCTTGAATATTCAGCAATTATTTTCCATTCAATTTACTTTACACTAAATCCAACACTGTGTTGCAGCAACAAGCTCATTCTTCTTCTGCGTTCCCAGGTCATATGGCCATAATGGGTAAGGTACGTATGTGTCCAGTTTTCACTGGTCTCCCCGCTGTGTACAGCCGACACATTCCGATTTCGGAGGAGCTCAAAGGAGATAAATTATTTGGAATATTTTTTTTTTAAATAGCCAGGAGAATGGGCCAATAAGTCAGAGATAGTAGTAGATGATAAAAAGCAAAGGGAAAAGGCAAGTCAAAGAGAGTGGCAGATTAGAGGAAGTTACAAGCACAGAACTTCCAGAAGGTGGGGAAACTGAGGGGGCGAAGTCATCCAGTTCCCCGTATGGAGGCACCCACTGTGTGCCCCAAACAAGCTACAATTGAAATTGAAATTCTTTGGCTGCCATGGAGATATACTAATCATAATTCAGTACCCAGAAAACAGGAAAAGATCACAAAATCCATGTGAGGTTATGAAAATCAGAGAGCCTCTAGTCTTCCCCTCTTCTCTTGCAGAATGGATGTAAAGTCTCAGTGTCTATAAACCAGATTTTAACCGTATCTAATATGATGCAGTGAATAGCAAACAATATTGTAAACATGATCATGATTTAAAACATAAACTTAAAAGCAGAATGAATGAATTGTGAAGGGCTTTTTTGTTGTTCTTATTCTCTAACTTTTTGTTTAACCCTTTTGCCGTCAGCCATTTTTCAGCCAAAAAATACCATTAAACTTAACTCCGTAGAGAAAAACAAAAAATGCAATATTGCGAATTCCTCTGTGATGTATATCCTTACCTCCCAAAATTAAGAAAAGTGGGTGTTCGGATAACAGGCCCTGATTTGATGTCTTTTAGTGACATGGGTGATAAAATGCGACATTGGCGGTGAAAGGGTTAACATTCATAAATCCCAAATACGGGACTCTTTGTTGACAAACAGAATGTTCAATTTTCTCAAGATTACCCATTCTTCCAATCCAAACACAACTCGTACAACTGACTCAGATTCATTCTCATTTTATTGTTAGCTTACAAATTTTCTTTTAAAAACACTTCATTTTCTTTTTCATATGCAGAATCAAATTTCTGCAACACATCTGAAAAATTCACACTAAAATTCTTTTTCATTTTCCGTAAAACCAAATACAAATCAATCTTCCTAAAATTATTTGTCAAATATACAACTGATTTACATTCAAACACTAGAATGTGTTCTATTATATTAAGGAATATAAAACATTGCATGCTTCCATTAAATCACATAACCATGCTGATAAAAATCGAAATATAATTTTGATATCATTCATTGCAAGAAAATAAAAGGAAAGTGCATTCATTGTAATTCACAGTATTCCATAACCCTAAACGAGAAATAAACAAAGGCAATTTAAAAATAATAAAAACGGCAAATGTTAAGAAAAGTCCCCTCCTCTGCACCCTTCCATTCATTATAATTCACAGTATTCCATAACCCTAAACGAGAAATAAACAAAGGCAATTTTAAAATAAAAACGGCAAAATGTTAAGAAAAGTCCCCTCCTCTGCACCCTTCCATTCATTTCAGGCTGTTCCGTCGACCGATCGCATTCTCAGATTACCGCTGGCACTAAACTGACCCTAAACCTATTCCTAACCCTAACCTGAAACCGCTGTCACATTCCCTTAGGGTTAGAAATAGGGTTAGGGATAGGCTTAGGGTCAGTTTAGTGTCAAATACACAACAAAAATAAAAGTTGATGGTATGTTATGATCATGTGCACGTAAATTCAGAACACAGTAATCTGAGAATGCGACAGCGGTCGACGGAACAGCCTGAAATGAATGGAAGGGGGCAGAGGAGGGGGCTTTTCTTAACATCTGCCCTAAAAACATTTCACTTAAAAATCATGCATTAATTATGGTCCTAAGCATTTCTTAAACGCACAGCCGGCATATATAAAGCTTTCACGCGAGGCGAGTGTCATTAGTTCAATCGCTGCTCGCGACAGACGGTTCAACCGTTCTTTATTCCCTGTTGCCCGAGCCACTGCGAGGCAGAACTTCGCAGCGACTAGTCAAGCAGTCTAGACCCGATCCCTGGGATTGGTTGTTATGCCTTTAACCCCTAAGAGCAACAGAATAAACACACGCATGTCATTAATTCCAGAAGAAATAATTCAAGTTTTCAAAATCATTTATAGAACTTGTTAACAATCAACAAACTTATCTCTGTTTATATAAAATCTCGGCGAGTCAGTAAATGATAAATCGTCTTTAAAAAAAAAAAAAAATCAAAGTGTTGATCACAGTAAAAGCAACAGTGCTGAATGTTCCTTTCCTTATCCTCTACGGCACCAGTGTCTAATGGTCATTTGTACTACTACTAGCGGTCAGTTGATGCAAGGTGTTGTGATGACCCTTCCACATTGCCAACGGTCACTTTGGCATCAGGTACATGGTCCAGCCGTCCTTTCCTGAGAATATTAACAGCTGTTTCAGTTTCATCACAAAAGTGTTGCTGGATATGTAATATGTACTGTATTTGTAGTTAGAATTAGTGTTTGACTCTGTGCAATATTTCTCGGGAGGGTTAACTAAGGGCGAAAGGGAGATCACCCAATGATTGACCTCTTTTCAAAGTAAAGAAGGTCTTGTTACTCCAGGTAACCTGCCCTTACTACATGTCGGACTAAAAGTATAAAGCACTTCATATCATCAAGCACACCGTCCCCTGAAGTCGGAGTATGGCCGTCCATGTAGCGGGGCCCTTTAAAAGCAGCCATACACATATTCTTCCCACCCAAGGCCATGCGAAATGTTCACATGGCACTGGGTGTGCCCCTAGTGTTTAAGCTGGGGAACGAAAACAACATCAAGCACACCCATCAACATTTTACCAAAAAATATTATGCTATTACTGATTAGTAATATTTAAGGCGCAGGGGTTTCAGTCCCAAACAAGTATCACCTTAATAATCCACAAAATGTGGTGTATGCTAAGGGGCATCAGCTAGACCCTGAAACTACCATGATAGGAGGGTACAAAAATTGAGTAACAGGGGTTAACAGTAACCATTGCCCGACTGCCCAGGGCAAGTGCGCAGCCGTGTCGGGCAGGCCAAGCTTCTGTTAAATGTGCCCGACCGGGCAAGTGACATTTTTGACAACCAACACTTATTTTCTCCATAAACGAACGCTTATTGCCTGTATTATTCAGCGCAGCTGCTCATGTCCGTATTTTTTTTAACGTAACTTGCGACAGAAAGCTCACAGAGCAGACGACAGTTTCTGAAGCGCATCGCAGTGTTTACTCGCCAATGACGCAGTTTCATGCAAGACGTCTTCCCATTGGCTCCTAATTTGGGCAGGAAAGCCAATGGAAATTCATATTGCGAAGTACTTGGCTGGCTTTCCTAATCAAAATCTGCAAGTTCTGCCAATCACGAAAGTGAGATTGAGAAAGCGAAACGACGTAAACACCGGAAGGCTGACTACGAAGAGGAACGAGAACAGCGTGTTCAGTTCAAATGGTTGAAGAGTTTCCGTGGCTGACTGTCAACTATGAAGACGAACCAACGGCAATGTTATTATATGTGTGTGACTAGCAATACACCTGAATTTCAGGAAAGTCCAAAAGCTGTTTGGGCAAGTGAATTTTTCTTTAACTTGCCCGACTGGGCAAGTGGAAAAAAAAAGTTACTGTTAAGCCCTGAGTAATAATAAGACTGTTGGAGTTGGACTTCTTGTTCTTCTTCTTCTGTGTTCCCTGCAAGGCTATAATGGGTGAGGTATGTGTGTGTCCAGTTTTTAGTTTTCACTGCTCTCCCCGCTGCATTCAGCTGACACGTTCCGAGGAGCTCAAAGGAGAACATTATTTGGAAGATTTGTTTTGAAAATAGGCAGAAAAATGGGTTTATAAGGCAGAAAAAAACAGTAGATGATAGTAAGAACTAGAAGAGGATAAGGTTGAGTCAAAAAGAATGATAGACAAGAGGAAGTCGCTACAAGCACAGAACTTTCAGAAGGTGGGGAGAACTATTTGTACTGAAGATTCCTCAGCATCCCGACGGGGGGAGACATGGACACATTGAAAATATGTCCTATGTGCAACTAGTCAGTGAGCTAATACCCCCTTCTCCCCACCCCCCTTTTTTCAAAACAAATTCACACACACACTACACAACAATAAAGCAAAGACTGCCTTTAGAAAGGAAAATACCCAAGCATGAACAGAGCAAAATGCACTCCAGTTACGGCAAAACCCTAATACAGTGGAACCTCCCTTACAAGACCTTCAAAAATCATCCTAAATGAGGTCTTCTAAGGGAGGTAATTTTAATACTTACAAAGAAGGGCAATGTTTCAGAGAAGTAGGTCTTATGTGGGAGGGAGTCTTATAATGGGAGGTCTTATAAGGGAGGTTCCACTGTATATGTCGAGATAATGTACCAACAACATAAATCATTTAATGACAAATGACCAAAAGGGGAGGAAATCTGCAAGATTTCACGAAAAAACCCTAAACAAATAGATGATTTTTGGAAAAAAATAGGGGAGAGCACTTCATGAAAGAGTTGCTTACCTCGATTACTCAGTCAAATACCAGAGCAACAATGGTGTCAAAGCTTGAAACTGCAGGATGCGAGTCAGCGACTTGCAACATTTTTAAAAAGAAAAATGAGGGGTGGCCAGTGGCCACAAACTGATAAAACTTGCAAAATGTGACGTAAAATATATATATCGATTTTAGAATGATGCAGTGTTCTAAGTGCTGTATGTCTGCTCAAACACACGAGGCGACAGCTGGGGATCTACCTGATGGTAGAGCAACCTCCCCTGTTTGACCGATTGAATAAGGCAAGATCACTCCCACACACCATGAAATTACTCCCCTTAATTATTTCCGAACAATTCCTATTCTTGCAGAGGCAAGAACCAGGCATCAGAATACTCCAGAGTCCAATCCGCGGACGAACAACACTCGCCATGACTCGGAGTCGACATCGAGTCGGGCCCCACAAAATTCAGCATCATTCGCTACCCGATTTCTCGCGGAAAAGTTCAAAGTTCTCACACAGGCATGCTACAGGCAAAATTTCATTTTCTCTGAAAGTTCCCCGAAGTGGCGAAGCCACAAGTGCGCGGCTGCGAAGCAGGCGCGCGAGCTAGGGGGGTCCGGGGGCATGCCCCCCCGGAAAATGTTTGAACAAATGGCTAAAATCTGTGCAATCTGGTGCATTCTGAGCCATATTTTCAGGGTTGTGAACAGTACAGTGTTTAGTGCTAAATGTGTTGTTTTTCCCCCCTCCCACAAAAAACTCTCCGTACTCCACGTTGTTGTACTTTCTATCGAGCCATTTCCAATCCCATTTGTTCTTTAAACCTTTGTCCCAGTCTCCACAGGAACCTCTGGGCACAATATCACTTCTGGACATCGCGAAAGTTTGCAATTTAACACTCGATACGAGTCAAATGTCGACCGTGCTATTTAGTTATGGCGTCGCAGGAAGTTGGTAACCGGTGCGCGCGCAACGGAGGGCTTAAGCAGCGAGTCGACTGCTTGCACGCGTAGTAAGAGTTCCGCGAAGCGTGGCGCGAGTCGACTGCTTGCACGCGTAGTAAGAGTTCTGCAAAACGTGGCGCGATTTTTTTTTTCTCTGAAAATTTTTGAGTTTCGCTGCAGTTCAAAACGGGTTTGGCGGAATTCCGGGAAATCGCTGAAAAGTAGCATGCCTGTCACATCATCGTAGTCTCCCGCGATCATATCCTCTAAACCGACTCATTTAAAACCCAAATCACAATCACTGTCATCAAAACAAACTCTGAAACAGTGAAAGTAAGAGTCTAGAGAGCTCTAAACTCGGAAGAAAAAACAAACATGGCCGCAATTTTTCGTTTCCGAAGGCGCAGTATGAAAACAAACAGTTTAAGAATACCATTTGAGAATAAGATCGTGCTGCCTCATGAAGTACAAACCGCGGCCGGCAGTGCCAAAACCGCGGCCAGTGGCTACCAAAACCGCGGATCGTTCTGATGCCTGAAGAACTCACATGAAGCCTTACAAGAAGCCTGCAGAGGAAGGGGGAGCAGCACGGGGCCTCTCTACTTGCGGTGAGCAAATCGGGAGAACATGTCCCTGATCTTCTGCTGCTTGTCGTCCACCCGAGGAGAGGGGGCTTTCTTCTTGCCGCGGGACAGACCAGACACCCGGCACTTCTTCCCACCCACGCCTGAAACAAAAAATGACATCAGACACTTGGAGGCCTATTATTACATTTCTTTATGCCTCCAGGGATCAGTCTTGTCATAGGATATCATAGGTCATTTGACCAGTTCGAAGAAAATATAATAGGTCATTTTCATACAACGATAAGTCATAATGTAAAAAAATAGAAAGGAAATACATCTTGAGTGCAACAAAAACTGTTTTCTAGGACTCTGTTGCAATCAATCACATAGTTTCCAGAATGCGTGTTCAAAGAATGACATGAGGAAAGTTTGTTTTCTTTCATTTTTTTGGGGGGGGCATGAGAAAAGCTAGTACAGTACTATGCCATGCAAAGTATAATCGGGCATTTTTTTTTTTTTTTTACAGGACTTCTATTGTTTCACCTTTAGAAGTCAATCTGATCACATCAAAATCCTTAGAGTTGCTAAGAGATACGAGGTATAAAAACAATAAGTCATATGACCTCTTGCCCGCAAAAAACAATAGGTCATTTCAAAATGTTATCAGTCAATGACTGATGACCGGTGGTAAGAATAATCCCTGTGCCTCCCTTATACATGCATAACTCTAATGAAACGCAAACAACTACTTTAGGAAAACGCAAAGAACAATAACTGTGGAAAACGCTTTTCATCCTTTAAGTATCTTTGGCTTCTTTGAATAGATAGATTAATGGAAAATGTAGGGAACATTATTACGTGACTGAAACTGGTCAACTCGCATGGTTCATCTCCGTCTCTCTCACACGCATTACACAAAGCTATTCTGTGGGTGTTAGTATTTGGCAACCTATGTTAACATTTGGTAGGCTGCTAACATAGGTTGAACTTGAAGTGTAATAATAATAATAACTCTTATATAGCGCCGTTCTCCTGGCGCAGCAGGACTCACAGCGCTTTACCAAAAAACATACATACAATAATCATGAAGAAAAACAAAATTATACAAAAGTGGAAACAACCATAAAAAATAAAATAAAAAATCCATGAAAAAACCCAATTATCGCACTGCACTCACACATAGACCAACTCAGCAAAACCTCACAGAGGGTGAACTGAAGGGGAGAAGACACAGATTTCAGGCCAGTTTTGAAAGAAGACAAAGATGGAGAGCTGCGGAGAGAGGAAGGGAGGTTGTTCCAGATGTGTGGTGCTTGGAAACGGAAAGCTCCGTTTCCAACTGTTTTGTATTTGGTGACAGGTGTGCAAAGTGTAGCTGGATTTCCTAATGGCTCCCTAAGAAAAAGAAGCATGTTCAGATGCAGGGCCCCCAGGGACCCCCATTTGGAGGTCTATGAAGCACTAAAATTCTAAAGGACCCTCTAAAACAATGTGTCCCAGGGATGCACTGGAAAAAATCTTTTTAGCATTCACTATGCCACTGGGACCCTCTATCCCGCCTCTAGGACCCTCTATGCTGTAAGTGAAGGAGTCCCTGGGACCCCTTGTTTTGCGTGACGATTGGGAGCCCTGAGATGCATGTCTCTTTATAAAAAAACAACACACCTGTCTTTAAATGAGAGAAAGAGTATAAAAAGTGTGTTCAAGTTAGAAAGTGGGTTTTAAGTTACCTAAGCAAATAAGAAAAGATGAAAATAAGTGTTAAAAGCTTTACCTGGAGTTGTTCTTGGCGTTGTTCTTGGGGACTTGAGTATCGTCTGAAATAAGTACAACCACCAATTATTAAAAACATTAGTTGATTCTCCTGCTTATTGTGTAGGCGTAAATGTCAAAAATGTTCTTTCCCTTTTTCAATTTGTTCACACTGGAATAAAATTAAGCTAAGAAATAACGGATTTGATTTTATATTTAGAAAACTACCATACAGAGGCAAAACGTTTTCTTCCATACACTAATGAAAACTTAACGGCAAGCAAAATCCATTGTTTCTGATATATAAAAAAACCCACCATACTTCTCTCTGTCACTATCGGAAATAAAAACAAAAAGATTTGTTATCAATTAATTTCCCCGTGGGGATACTGGAGGGTCTTCTGTGCTTGTAACTTCCTCTAATCTGCCACTCTCTTTGACTCTGCCTTTTCCCTCTGCTTTCTATCATCTACTATCTTTCTGACTTATTGGCCCATTCTCCTGCCTTTTTTCCCAAAAAATCTTCCAAATAATTTTTCTCCCTTGAGCTCCTCCGAAATCGGAATGTGTCAGCTGTACGCAGCAGGGAGACCAGTGAAAACTGGACACATACGTACCTTACCCATTATGGCCATATGGCTTGGGAGCGCAGAAGAAGAAGCTATCAATGAATGAACTCACTAACACACACACAAATATGCAGTAGACGAGAAATCTGATAAGACTTTCTGGCACAGTTATTACCTGGGATGAAGAGGCAGGGCTGATCCAGTCACCCCCACTTTCTCCTCCCCCTTCTCCAGCCTTTCCAGCCAAGCCATCATCGTCGGCGTCCGTCAGATCCACAAAGTCCTGGCTGGTGGGGAAACAGTCCGAGTCCATGCTGCACACATTGCTTCGCTGACTTGCACTGCCCAGGCCCAGGTCCACTGTACTGCCCTGACTGTCAGCGACGCCCGAGAACCCCCCATCACCTTCACCCTCATCACTCTGGCACTGATCCGATGCCGTTCTGTCGCGGCAGTGACGAACGTCACTGCCGTTTTCAACAGACTTTTTGGTCCAGTCTCCCCGATCCCCTGGCCAACCGTCACATTTTGATGAGGAGTGTTCTTGTTCTTTGTTTCCGCTTTGACTTTGAGACACAACTCGTTTGAACGGCTTGTTGCTGGATGACTGCCCCACCGAGGAGGAAAGAACCGGGCTGCTGCCGGATTTGGCGAACTTGAAACTGGACCAGCTGAACGCTGAAGCTGGCGAAAGTTTGTCTGAGGTTTTAGACCGTTTCCCCTGCGACGAAGAAGACGACCCTTGACTCAAATGGCCCCTAGCCTGTGGTTCAGGCGGCGTCTTCTTTTCCTGTCTGTAGCCAAATTTGGATGATAGGGATGTGTTCTGGGCAGGAGTGATAGGGGACAGCAGTACATCGTCCAGAGTATTTGGAGAAACTGGTTGATCCGAGTCCTTGTGATGAGGTTTGGATGTGGCCGGTGAGCCATCACTGGTCAATCTTTTTTCGTTCTCTTTAGGTGATGCAGTTGAGCTGGTCTGATTATTTTCAGGGGTGCTTGGTATATCTTCGGAAGTCTTCCTCCTTTCATCCTCTGTGCTGCTTGGGGGTAAAGCTGGTGAAGAATTGAAGTACCTGCAACATACACCCCAAGTTCATCCTTTTTTAAATACCTCAGAGCTGATTCTAGGATTTTGAAAAAGAGGGGGCGTTCCCCCCCTAAGAATGAAAAAAGGGGGCAGGTCCAATGGATATGAGGGGAAGGGGGGGGGGGGGGGGGGGGAAGGCGGCCGATTCAATCTTCGCTAGCCATGGCCACTTCTTCAGCCACTCGTCTTGGAACTGGTGTTCCCTCGCACTAGTGCCGTTATCTTCGGGCTGCTTCTCCAAACTGTTGATGCAGTAGCTGTTTCTGCAACATCTTCTGCACACTCATTTGGCAGAGGATTTCTTTCTTTTACTTTGCTGCCACAAAAATCAAAGTCGAAAAGCATCGTTGTCCACTTCATTTTGAAAAAAAATCAACATGGCGGGTAGGACTCTCGCAACTTCGGTTTGTGCAGATAACGAAGGAATTCCCGCAGCGATCGGCAAAAAGTGCGGGCAGTTCTGCAAATATGCGGGCGTCGGCCCACGTTTAGACCCGATTATTGCGGGAAGGAACAGATTTTGGGGGGATTGTACCAATCCCGCGCCCTAGAATCAGCTCTGATACCTGTAACCCTACAGAGTTATAGGTTTTCTGATTCTTTGAATGTTATCTCTGAACTTTTCAACAATTATTGGTAACATCATTAGCAGTAATTAGCTACTTTCCAAGGAGGTTAAGCTTTTGTTGGTTAGAATCTCTTAGGACCAATCTCCTCTGTATCCATAAATAGTCTTCCAGTGATTTTCACACATGCTACATGTACACTGGAACAAAAACAGCAAACTAACAGTATTTTGGTCAAAGAAAGCAGATGGGGTAGGAGTGTTCAAAAGAGTACTACTACTAGGACTGATGTACTGAATGTGATCCACCTCACAATTAACTGTTTTATCCTTCTCGCCAACAGTTTTGATTTAAAGGTGGACCCTGACGGATGATTTTTTTGCAAGAAACACGTCGAGATCACCAGAAAGACAACCTTTTCAAGGATCAGAACACTCTACTAGGACTGATGTACTGAATGTGATCCACTTCATAATTAACTGTTTTAACCTTCTCGCCAATAGTTTTGATTTAAAGGTGGACCCTGACGGATGAGGTTTTTTTTGCAAGAAACGTGTCAAGATCACCAGAAAGACAACCTTTTCAAAGATCAGAACTCACTTTGCTCTGGTTTCCAATAAATCAAACCGTCAAAACGGCGAGTCCTCTTTTGCGGAGATGCTGGAGAGAGTAGCCATTTTGGATGGGGTGGGTGGAGGCCAATCCCATTGTGGTTGAAGCTTTTTCTTTTTTTGTAGTGCAGTAAAAAAGAAATTGGAGCTATTTCCTTTGTTGTGAGCCAAACTCCTTTAAATAAACTGTATAAAATTAAAAATAAATAAATAAAAAAGTGTGTATTGCGCAAATTTCGTGCAAACGATTTGGTCTAAACTCAGGCGGCCTTTAAAAAAGAGACGACACACGCCTTCTCTTTCAGTGAAAGAATTTGACTTCCAGCACCTCCGCCAAGAAGGAATCGTCGATTTGACGGTTTGATTTCCAAGAAACCAGAGCAAAGTGAGTGTTGCGATCTCTGTAAAGGGTGTTCTCCTGGTGATCTCGACATGTTTCTTACAGAAACTCATCCGTCAGGGTGGCCCTTTAAAATCCCAAAATAACAGACAAATACACTACCTGCTTTTGACATGCACAGTGACGTTGGGAAGTGGGCAGGGTCCATCCAGGCTGAACCGGGCCCTTCTGGCCAGAGCTGACACGGCAAACTTATTCCTCTTGGCGAACACATTATTCCGGCCGTTCTCCTTCTCGTCGGGAGATACAACTACTGCTGAATCTCTGTCAATCAGAGACAAGGCATCGTCTGCTGTCATGCGATGCTTAGGGGTCGTCTGATTGGACGATTTGGACGGAGACAGCACCTGCTTCTTCTCCTTTTGACGTGGTTTTGTATCGTCATCTTCGTCACTGCTATGAGAAGGCTTTGGGCGTTTGGAATTGGAGAAAGATGCAGGAGGAGCTGATGGTGATCGATGAAGAGATTCGTCTGCATCTCTCCTCCTCTTCTTTAGGGCTTGGGGTGCTGAGTACAAGTCTGCCAGTTCCGTGTCTGTCTTGACATCCATGCTGTCAGGTACTGAAAAACATTCAAACATTGTCACTAGAATTTACAGAATGGACATAGTAGTCATCTTTTCTGCAGAATATTTACACCCATTAAAAATGTTTTAGTACGTTTGCCTTTCAGATAAATCTACCATAACATCATTTTTTGTTAATTTCTTGGTATATCATCTGAAAACTACAAGGCCAATGCATCATCATCTCCCTCTCCACACATGGTAATTTAATTACACCAATGTTAAGTGTTTTTGTCACAGAAGCCCTCTTGATTGGCATTACCGTAAAATGCAGACTATAAGCCGCTACTTTTCCCCTCAACTTTGGCCTATGCGGCTTATAGACTGATGCAGCTTATCTGCAGATTTTCTCCCACTACACATTTATCAGTATCATTAAATCTTTCTGGCCACTTTCTTCAGCCTATTTTGAGCTTCTTTAGACTCAAAACTGGTTTTGGTGATCAATAGATTCAAATCTCATGCTTAAAGTGTCTCATGTTCTTATTGGATAATTTCTATATTTATGTTCCCTTATGCACAAATAATTTTCTCTGCGACTTACAAACTGGTGCGGCTTAAATTAATGTGAACAAAATAACTAATATTTTCTCAATTTAAGGGATGCGGCTTATATACAGGTGCGTCTTATAGTCCAGTTTTTACAGTACTTAAACACGGAAATGCTAATGCTTACAGAAAGCATACTATGACATTGTTGTCATCAGTAAGGGGCTCAGTAGTTGGTGCCCTGCAATGTTCGTTCAACAGGCTCCACATAACCCCACTAAAGTGACTCAGCAGCAGTGCAGTGTCTCCTCTGTTGGGTTGCCTGACGAAAATGTGCTTTCCTTGGACTGCTGGTTTTGGATTTAGCGACTATGACAAGCTGGGATGCAGGCTGTGAATTGAGACTCGAAATGAGCAGCGTGAAAGCAACATCAATGCACAACCCAGAAGTTAGGACAGCAAAGAAAAACAACAAAAATGACGGAAATACATGTTCAGGCGTTGCTAAGATCTGAAAGTGGACATGCATGAAACGTAAACAATTTGTACAAACTGTACCCTATAAATTAACTCATTCACATCGCAATGATTTTGAATTATTACAAAAAAATCACAAATCACTCAACCAACCTTACAACATAGCTAAAACGAAAGTGGCCCCAAGGGACTGCACCCACAGACATAAACAAAAAGAGAAATGAAAGAAGATTACAAAATCCACCAATTTTACTTCAGGTTTAGACATCCTAAGGGAAGTGGTAGATAAATACCCCCAAACAGTCAGACTTTTCTAGATGGAAAAGGAGTCGTCTTCGCCCTGAGTTATCCCTCAGGTAAAACTGAAGAAAGGTGTTCTGCGATATATAGACTGATTATAATGGGGTTATCAGAAAAACTCTCTACAGCAATTAGTTACCCCACTTCAAACCACTACAAACGCATAGCAAGAGGCAAAAGTGTGGTCTAAGGAAGCGAAATGAGTTTAGAAGTGACCAAAGTGTGGTGTGCATACAGATTTACTTCCCTTGAAACAAATTCATCAAATTAACAGATTTATATTAATTCCGGCCATATATGGGTTAACGCGTCTACTATTATTTGGTCCCTTAAAATGAAACCATCAATGCGGTCAGCCAACAGACAGCGTATTGGTCGCTCACCTTCTCTAATGCGTTTCACTGGACTTCTCTTGGTCAGGGTGTTTGTCACGGTCATCTCCCTGCCGACCAGACAGGGTCTCTGAGTGTCCACATCCTCTCGTCCCTCGGCCTCCGGCATGTCATCTTTTGGGGGGCAGGGTTGATGCACAGGGTTCCAAATGCTCACCATGTTTTGCGTTTTGCCCACTTGTTTCTTGGCATACTTGGGCTGCAATTACATGTTAAAAAAAAGTTTATCGTTCGATGCAAGTCTGAAAAATATCACAGAAATCCTTTTTTTTTTAATTAAAGTTATCTTATCAAAGAAGCAGTTTCTATCTCAATCACAAACACACACAGAGTGACACACACACACACACACTAATCCTGAATCCGCATGCAACACAAGAGCTGGGATCAAAATTGGCAATCTTCTCATGACTGATTGTCCAAACACACACAACACACTAATCCCACACACAACACTAACAGTAACAGCTAGGACCAAACCGACAATCTTCTCATGACTGTGAATGCAGACCTGCCTACCCCCAATTTATCTTTTAGGTACTCCACGAAATAAAATTCCGTACTTTTTCTTAAAAGTCCGTATTTTCCAAGGAGACCCCAAAACGGAACATTACAGAACATTAAACCGCCATGCGAAATAACGAAAAACACTCGATTTTGACCGATCTTAGAAGACCTTAAGTTCAAATTTTTGCCGTATTAATTTTCCATTTACCGTACTGGGGCTCAAAATCGTGTACAAAATACGGAAAAATCGTATGGGTAGGCAGGTCTGTGAATGTCCACATTGCCCAAACACACACAATAATTCCCCACCCACATCCACATATATATTATAATACTTTCAACATAAATGCTGGAACCAAGTCAGTGATTCTCTCAAAACTATGAATGTCCACATAGCCCAAACACACACAAACATAACACTTACAACATAAATGCTGGGGAGTTTTTGGAGAAAGTCTGGAGTATTCACATCAAAGAAAGGGCCTTCCTAGCTCTAGTATGACCAACACAAGAGTATGCAAGTAGTGTGTGGGACCCCTACACCAGCAAAAACATCAAGAAATTAGAATCTGTGCAGCGGAGCGGGGCGCGCTGGGTCGTCAACCGACACCGCCAGACGTTCAGTGTAGAATCCATATATGAGCAGCGGAACTGGTCCCCGCTATCAGAACAAAGAAGGAAGGCACGTCTCACCAATTTCTTCAAGTTCCATCATGGAGAATTGGTGATCAACTCCTCCAGGAAGCCAGCCCCCAGCCCTCCAACAAGATCTATTCGTTTCCTGCATGCTGAGGCGTACCGACTGCCAGCATGCAGGACTCTGTACTGCCAGCAGTCCTTCTTCCCTCGGACCATTGCCGAGTGGAACCTGCTCCCGTCTGTGGCAGTGTCATCAGCCACAGTGGGAGCCTTCAAAAGCCAGATATAACCCCCCCCTCCACCCCCCTCCCCTCCCTCCCTCCCTCCCATCCCTTCTTCCTCCTCGTCCCCTTGTTCTTACCTTCTTACCCCCCCCCCCCCTGCATCCATGACTCTCTCCCTACCCCTCATACCAAGCCAAGACATTAAACCAGAAGCCTAAGCTCTATAAGCGCAGAAACCTTTTTCCAAGTTAATTTTCAGAATCTTCAGTACGATGAAGGTGGAAGATCAAACGAAGAAGAAGAGGGGGATCAAGTCAGTGATTCTCTCATAACTATGAATGTCCACATAGCCCAAACACACACACACACATAGCACTCACAACGTAAGTGCTGGGATCAAAGTCGGCAATCCTCTCACGACTGTGAATGTCCACGTTGCCCAAAGCGATCTGCAGGGCCAGCTGGTCGGAGAAGTAGGGCCCCGCATACCTCAACTCCTCCACGTCCACCTCGGGGCAGTACGGGGTCAGAGGGCACAGGCGGCGGGCCACAGGGTCAAAGGTCAGCTGGTACAGGAAGGTGTTGTCGGCACGGATGAAGCCGTCGATGTAGTCGTCAGTGACGACGAGACTCATCTTCAGGTAGGACGGCACCTTCCTCAGCAACTGTAAAGTGCAAAGGTGATAATGCAGGATCAAAATGTTTGGTTAGTGGGACATGATACCCAAAGCATAGTTCTGTACTTCGTCAATTTTCGAAGGCAACGATTCGTAATCGTGAAACATTTTTCTCCAGTTTTATCCCTGTGGTGGTTGACATGTTCCACTTGAATGGAACGGTTAAAGTCAGACCCAGAGTTTCCGATTCTCAAGTACAACAGATCTCAACAAATATATTCACACAAAATCACATGTAAACCAGCCACTCACGTTTAAATGCAAAGAACATAATGAGTCTGATCTTGGCCTGTCTGGCCACCTTGAAGACCTTGCAGGCCAAAGTGCTCTTTACATTGATTACTACACGCTTTTTTGTTGTTGTTGTTGTACCCTGGCTTAAAGACTCCAGGGATCATCCCAACAGCTAAGGCACTAGAACATTATGGTACAAATGCACCAGCTAGGGATGAGAACATAACGTGTGACCGTTTTTGATTACCTCACCATGTGGGCAGCCACACTCTGACTTCGGAGGATTTTGAACTGATGTTATGCTAGGAGCTTGCCATGGCTAAAGACAATTCCTGCATAAATATGCAGAACATAACATTTTGATGTAGCCTTGGTGTTCCAGCTTATGTCATTTGGTCTGACACAGCCATGGCTAAAGACAATCCCTGCATAACTATGGAGAACATAACATTTTGATGTAGCCTTGGTGTTCTAGCCTATGTCAATGGGTCTGACACAGTACCTGCCTGATGTCTTGCTGTCTGGCCACCTTGAAGACCTTGCAGGCCTTGGCCAGGCCGATGCCGGGCAGGGAGGGCAGGTAGTCGCAGCCAGACAGGATGCACATGTAGCGGAACTTGTCGAACGTGTAGAACCCGTCCGCGATCTCCACCACCTCGTTCAGCCGACGCTGCTCAATCAGGACGCCGTTCCCGAAGAAATCCATCTTGAAGATCACCTGTCGGTCATGACCCAGAGCAACACATCCCTTTACACCAGCATTTGGAATGACGACAACGAGTGAATCTCAGTAATTTTCGGCGTTAATTACGATGCACGGGTGTGAGTCTCTGATGTACAAAACTCAAATCTTCTTCTTCTTCATTCGCTCAGACAGTTTCCTGTCATACGAGCGTAGATGCATCATGCTGCCGCTATGCGCCTTACTAAGAAAAAGTCAGGCCCAGCGTGTCCGACTTCGGCTGAAGAAATCTGTGTAAGAATTCATAGAAAAAAGACAGGAGAATGGACCAGTGAGATAGAAAGATAGCAAATGACAGTAAGCAAAGGGGAAAGGTAGAGTCAAAGAGAGTGACAGAATTAGAGGAAGTTACAAGCACAGAACTTCCAGAAGGTGGGGGGAACTATTTGTACAAAAGACCCCCCTGTATCCCCACGGGGGAAGACTCAAATCTGACACAGTGGGCTTCAGACAGAAGCATCAACAAAAGGTAGCAAATTTTCACCTAATGCAGTTTGTTTGATCCCATTTCTATTTAAATCTTCCAAAAATTAATGATAGAGAGACCCCCCTCAAATATCCTGATGACCCACTAAACATCTTACAAACCTATTTTCTGTGCTGACTTCAAATTACTACAAAACATGTGCGCATATTTGTGTGCATGCACGTGTGTGTGTGTGCTCGTGCGTGTATCGGCATAGGTGTGTGTGTGTGTGTGTGTGTGTGTGTGTGTGTGTGTGTGTCTGTGTGTATGTACATGTACGTACGCATGTATGCGCATGCGTATGTAAATCATATGTTGTGTTCGTCAGTGTATGTGCTTGTGTGCGTGCGAGAATGGGTATTGATATGATTTGGTTAAATGTATTTTTTATAAAGCGCCATGAGCAGCTAGCCTGGAATGTGCGCTATATAAGCTTTCTTTATTATTATTATTATTAAAACACCAATGGTCTCAAGCTTTCTAGATTTTATTTGCGCCTCTTCGTCAGGAAGATAAAAATTTCAAAAGCACAGCTAAAAAATAAAATAGACAAGCCCAAGATCAATATTAATTCTTGACAAGGAAAAGAAAAAATGCCTTTATATAAATACTTTCCATGTTGATTTTGACCCCCTGATTTGAAAAATTAAATGAACACCGGCAATAAATATAAGCGTGTGTGCATTTATACTTTATAGTTGTTCATGGGTGCAACTCCCTAAAATAAAATAAAAACTGAAAAGCAGGGGTCCAGGGGCTGCCCAGGCCCTGGTAGGGTCCCCCCCCCTTCCTCCCCCGTCAAAAACAAAGCAAAAATAGAATTATGAAGGCATTTTAGATAGCTCTCCTGCAATTTCAAGATGAAACTTACAGCTTTATATGAAAGCACATATTTATATGATTCATTTCAAGTGCAGTTGCTGACTTTCTTGTGTGACCATTACAAAAAACAAAAACAAGTTCAGGTAAAATTAAAATCACTGAAATCCTTGTGAAAAGGTAAAAAGTCACACCCACGAACATTGTCATTTTCATTGATTTTTCTCCCCCTGTGACTCAGTGTGAGGAGAGTGGGTTGATCTTTGAGATACACAATCAGGGCTCCCCATTTTGCTTGACCATAGAGGGTATTTTCACCCCCAGGAAGCAGCTATAGAGGGTCTCTTCACCCCCAGGGTGAGCTTATAGAGGGTGAAAAATCAAAACAAAATAAGCATAAAGACATGTGGGTACTGTCCAAAAAATGTAAAGTATTGTATGCACAGGTAGTATGAAGCATTACATGCCTGGCATTTCCGACACACAAATGTTACCAACACAGTCACACACAGCCACATTCACACACATCATTCAAGAATCAAGAACTTTAATCCTTTGCCCTCTTTTGAGGCATTGAGGATGAAACAACAAAATTATAAAATTTCAAGCAAGGCATGACAATTTATGTTGAACATTCAATAGCACACACACACACACACACACACACTTTAATTCTCTCTCTCACTCTGTCTTTCGCCTGGATGTGTCAAAGGTCATTGAACTTGTAACCAGTCTAAAATGATCAAGTACTATCATGACCTGACCTTCACCTTGTGCTAATGCCTCTGAACTGCTTCAAGTGATGGAGTTGTTTTTTCTAACCCAATGCTTGTTCTGTCTATTTATGGAAGACGGGACCAGGGTTATGTGAGCGAATGGAGGGGGTGGGGGGGGTGGTGGAGGGGGAGGGGGTGGGGGGGGGGGGGGTAGAGAGAGAGAGAGAGAGAAAGAAAGAGAGAGAGAGAGAGAGCGCCATTCAGATAAGACTGACATTGACAAGAGCAGTCACCCAAAGGAAGGAAGGAAGAAAGAAAGGAAGGAAATTGAGAAGGGTCTTTATCTTCTAACCTAAACAGACAGCAGTGGTACCAGACATGCCTAATTGGTCTCATGGGTCTGCAGTACAAGCGCTGGCCAGATTTATAGTGCCTCTCATAACCCTCGAGTAGTAATTATAGTGCGTCATTTCACCCCCAGTACAAAGTTTTAATGCATCTGTCACGCACATTTGACGCACAGAATGGGGAGCCCTGACAATACTAGGCCAACAACTGACCTGCACATACTATTAACAACACCCATAGAGTTTCTAAAGAGCAGAAAGAGTGAGAAACCATTGTCATTTTAATTGGATTTTCTCCCCCTGAGGGGAGTGGGCCGATCCTGGAGGTACTGCAATACCAGGCCAACCCGTGGCGAAGGTGGAGCAAGCCCCTGACACTTCGCCGAGGTTCAAAAATCAGTTTAATATCGAAGCCCCCGGATAGGGGGCGTATCAGATATTAAGCTGATAAGAACAGATACTACACTTTGATCTTAGCCAAAAGGCCGAGAAGCGATACCCCACCCACTCAGCAGACCTCAACCAACTCAAAACCTGTGCTCATAACTTGTGAGTGGTTCCATTTGCATACCTAGACTACATTGAAATCCAATAATGTTTGCTAGCTGATTTTCCAATCATTTTTACAAACCCGCTAAACTGCTGGACACAACTGGACCCACATTTTTGTGAAACATCACTCTTTAAATAAGCAGCACACATTAATAATACACATTAAAGTTGAACAAACCACCAACATTCCTCACTCAAAACGTTTATCAGTGGCCTAGGTGGCTAAATATAGAATCCCCTTCACAGCAAACAGAACAGTCACCACACTAAGGCCAGTACTGAGGAAAGAGGAGAGCTTAAGATCTGTAGTAGGGATTTAGTTATCTTAGTGGTCATAATAGAATGAATTGAATTCAGGTCAAGCACAGTGGGACAATTTAGCCACTATCCTAAAAGGGATTTCACAGGAGGAGGGTTAAGAAAAGAACTGGAAAGGAAAGGGGGGTTGTCGGTGAACCGTGACTGTATTGTAGTCAGTATAAAAAGAGGGCCACTCACTGATTCAGTCTCAACAAACATATTTTATAACACTACACCTATTTTAAAAATCATTAACCATCACATTAATTATGAATCATAGTTTTAAATCATTTCAATGAATTTTTTTTTTATAACTTGCTAATTAGAGAACTTGCTAATTAGACATGTTGTCCATGTCTTTGTATCTCTGTTTACGTTCGTTCTGTTTGTTTTATCTTTTGTTTCTCCCTTATATCTAACAGAAAGTACTGTCCCATATGTGCCTCCCCAGGCCGAGAGGACGTAAAGCCCAATTTATCGCATGATTCGGTCAAACAAATCGCCTATTTAGTTGTAATCACTGTGATAAGTAAAAGCTAAGCGATATACACTGTCTGTGTCAAAGTCAAAATTACTTTAATGATCTCAACAAGAGAAATTACATTGAGGTCTCATGATACAACAAGGGCAACAGAAAACAGAATATCCATGCATTTGAACAAAACCAAAGGAACAGAGAACAAAAATCAAGGTACACAAAACAAAAATAAAATAACAAAAACAAAACAAAAATAATAAAAGCAAAAAGCAATAAACAACAACCTTCTTCACACTCAACGAATGTGTTTGTTTATGTGTGTGTGTGTGTGTGTGTGCGTGTGTGTGTGTGCATAGTGTTGTGTGTGTGCTTGTGCGTAAGACAGAGCATAATTGCTTATGCATGTGTGTGCGTTGTGTTGTGTGTGTGTGTGTGTGTATGTGTGTGTGCATTGTGTTGTGTGTGTGTGTGCGTGTGCGTGTGTTTGGGTTCATCTTCTGTGTGTGTGTGCGTGTGTGTGTTTGGGTTCATCTTCAGTTAAACATCCTTCCACTAAAAGTGATTCAGACAATATTATATTGCAGTGTGATGTTGATATGGTGAGTGTGAGTGTGTCTGTAAGTGATAAGTGAGTGTGTGTTAAGTATTAAAGTAATAGGTTAATGATGTAGGCTAATCATGACCCCCCCAAAGTTAAAAAAACCCAAAACGACCCTGTTACAAGTCACATTTTGTCGCCGATCACTTTTTCAACTTCTGTACGTTAGAAGGGTAAATCTATGGAATGTTTCTTTTTCTTCTCTCTCTCTCTGTGCACGCAAACAAGCATGCGCGTTCACTTTGACCCCCCCACCCATATATACACACACAAATTAAACAATTTTTGATGTGGTTGACCAGTGGTCAGTGTTACTGACCAGTGGCAGTGTTACTGACCAGTGGTCATTTTGGCCTATTTTGACTGTAAATTAGTGTATTAGTTCAAATGAACAATTTTTGATGTGGTTGACCAGTGGTCAGTGTCACTTGATGTGGTTGACTAGTGGTCAGTGTCACTGACCAGTGGTCACTTTGACCTATTTTCACTGTTTGACTGCAAATTAGTGTATTAGGAGTTCAAATGAACAATTGTTTATGTTGTTGACCAGTGGTCAGTCACTCAGTGACACTGAGCAGTGGTCATTTTGGCCTATTTTCACTATTTGATCGCAAATTAATGTATTAGGAGTTCAAATGAAAAAAATTTGATGTGGTTGACCAGTGGCCAGTGTCACTGACCAGTGGTCGTTTTGGCCTAGCCTATTTTCACTGTTTGCAAATTAGTGTATTAGGAGATTAGGAGTTCAAATGAACAAATTTTGATGTGGTTCACCGGTGGTCAGTGTCACTGACCAGTGGTCACTTTAGCCTATGTTCACTCTTTGATCGCAAATTAGTGTATTAGGAGTTCAAATGAACAATTTTTGATGTGGCTGACCAGTGGTCAGTGTCACTGACCAGTGGTCATTTGGGCCTATTTTCACTGTTTGAC
The DNA here is from genome assembly GCA_017654935.2 of Phymorhynchus buccinoides. NCBI lineage: Eukaryota > Metazoa > Mollusca > Gastropoda > Neogastropoda > Raphitomidae > Phymorhynchus > Phymorhynchus buccinoides. Next base: position 22,203,075 of record CM065684.1, read on the forward strand.
TGCAAATTAGTGTATTAAGTGTTGAACAAGTTCAACAAGTAACAAGGTTTGATGTGGTTGACCAGTGGTCAGTAGTGGTCAGTGACACTGACCACTGGGCAACCACATCAAACCTTGTTCATTTAACTCTTAATACACTAATTTGCGATCAAAGAGTGAAAATAGGCCAAAATGACCACTGGTCAGTTCAACCACATCAAAAATTGTTCATTTGAACTCCTAATACACTAATTTGCGATCAAAGAGTGAAAATATGCCAAAATGACCACTGCTCAGTGTCACTGACCACTGGTCAACAACATCAAAAATTGTTTAATTTGTGTGTATATATGAGTGTGTGTGTGTGTGTGTGTGTGTGTGGGGGGGGGGGGGGGGTCTAAGTGAACGCGCATGCTTGTTTGCGTGCAGAGAGTGAGAGAGAGAGAGAGAGAGGGGGGGGGGGGGAGAGAGAGAGAGAGAGAGAGAGAGAGAGAGAGAGAGAGAGAGAGAGAGAGAGAGAGAGAGAGAGAGAGTGATTGAGAAACAGAGAGAAACACTGAGTGGTGAGAGATAATGAGAGAGTATGTGTTGGTGCTTATAGGAAAGTGGGGGGTGGTGTGGGTGGGGGCGGGTGGGGGACTATAACACTCCAAACACGTTGACAAACTAACAAAAGCCAAGAGTTGTGATGACAAAATGTGATTTCCTACAAGGCACATTTTGTCGCTTTTACAGACCCTTCCGGAGGTGTGCATTTTGTCACATTTTGACGCCAGCGACAAAATGTGATCGGCGACAAAATGTGTCATAACAACCCCCCCCCTCCCCCCCATAAAAACATACTCACACACACTCCTCCCCCCCCCCCCCCCCCCCCCCCCCTAGCCAAACACAATATCTCCTGCGCACGCATACTCATGCAAGCAGATATACCCACACAGAACACACACACACCTGCTTGGAAGCGCGGCCGTGGGCGCACACACACTCACACATTACATACATACACATATACAAATTACATACATGTATACATACAAACATACGGACATACATCGCACATCACACGTATGCACACAAACACACGCATATGCCAAAGGCCATATAGGCAAATAATGAAATATGCACTGCAGAATGGGCAACATGTGCCCACTCAAGTACGTAAGGTCTCACGCGTGAAAGCCAGTGAACAATAAAACAAGCGCAAAATCGCAATAGTTTGTGGCACGCGGTCTATTTTTACCACTCCAATCATGAGTTACCTCCCCTGGCTTTTCAATAATTTTAATCTGTAAACCAGAATGTTATCCCTGCACCATTTCATAACTTTTTATATCTTTTGGAAAACATTTAAAACTATGTATCCTACTTATACTCATCAAAAGAAGCACCGCATACTCGTCGTGTCTGTTGTGTCTGTATTACATATGTTTATTATTTTGTATGCTTTTAAAATACATCATTTTAAAGAGCGTCCAGAAGTGTAGCCTCGATTTGAAGTGCGACAATTTTGTCAAAATGTGCGACAATTTTGGACCGACAGACCGACCGACCGACAAAGTGAGTTATAGGTTTGTGGCTTGAGCCACAAACAAAAAACCCTGGCATGTCATAAATAAATTGTAAATGAAGATGGAGAATGAAAAATGGGGATGAGGGGCTACTCTTAATTTAAAGCCCCCCCACCACCACGACAAGGTGGAAGCCCACGGGGGAGCACTAAACACTAGCATAGAGGCCCACCTTTTGGCAGCCAAACAGCAGGAGGTCCGAGTCCTCGGTGATGATGACCTGAGCGAAGCCCGTTTTGTTCAGGTAGGCCAGCTGGGCGTCCGCCTCGTACGGGGCAACAATACAATCCACTCCACGCGCACGACACGCCTGCACACGACAAACCTTACTGCATGAGTGGGCAATATGAAATAGAAACTCCTCCGAAGACGGAGTGTGGCTGCCCATGTGGCAGGGGTAATCAAAAACGGTCACACACGTAATGTTCTCATCCCTAGCTGATGCATTTGTACCATAATGTTCAAGTGCTTCGGTTGTTGGAATGATCCCTGGAGGTTTTTTAGCCAGGGTATGTCAACAACAACAAATAAAAACATCTCCGTACACAAAGATAATGAGGGTTTGTGTGTGTGTGTGTGTGTGTGTGTGTGTGTGTGTGTGTGTGCATGCATGCATGTGTGCATGTTTGTGCAAGTTACTTGTGTTTGTGTGTGTGCGTGCGTGCATTTGTGTGTGCTATGTTCGCGAAATTATCATGTGTCATTCTGTATGTGTGTGTGTGTGTGTGTGTAAGTGTGTGTGAGTGTGAGTGCCTGCACATGCATGCATTTTTAATTGTTTATTTCAGTTACTGTGCACAAGTATTTTTTTAAAGTTTTACCAAGACCATAATAAAATGACAACAAAGTTGTCTACATTTTATTTTTAAGTGGCTGAAGAGTCTTCCAACTGACAACAATAGCAAATTACACGCCTTTTAGTTTTAAATGAAGGTCTTTATTATGAGTTTATCTTTGTTTATTGTATTATCTACCACTCCCCAAACCCTATTGTTTCTACACTTCCAACATACATTCATCAGCTCCAGAGCCATCTGGGAGGTGATGTCCACACAACGCTGCAGACACTCCTTGGCTTCCGCTCGCCTCCCTTCCCTCAACAACTGGGCTGCTTTCTTCCGATTCAGTTCACGGCGCCTGAAAAACAATAATCAAGATTTCTTTTTACAAGTTTGCAACACATTAGGTTTACTTTGTCAATGAAGTATGTGTAGCACATACACATCATTCCAAAACGTGTTATATAGAGTTGACAGGGTTCAGATATCAAAAGTGATAAAATTATGCTCCAAAACGTTTGGCGCACACAAGAAATGCGCAGTAGAGCAAAGTTGATGCAAGAAAGGTTGGCTTTACAAATTATGACCACATTGCCACAACACACCATCTCTAATAATGCTATAGGCCGTGTACACACATAAGCGGATATTCCATGCGGAAACCCATGCAAAATCCATAAATAAATTAAACAAAGAAGGGAAAAGATGTGCGCACGTGTCCAAATTTCCCCTATGTGCGTAAACTGTTATCCTTCTTTCTTCCACTTATTAACGTACGGAACTTACGTGTCTAAATTAGTAAATATACTCTAATGTGAACCCGGCCTTAGGCTCATTGGGAATGCATTCAATCAACCATGACCAGAGAGGCCTTGTGTTATTATGGGTAATGATTAGTACTACTAATCGCATTCTATGAGCAAATCAGATTTCACTCATTTCAGAAAGCTCAAGATGCACTATCATGCAGTGCTCTGCATAGCTGTATGGAGGATTTAAAGATGTCAGCAACTCTGATACATCATGTGTAAAACTAAATGTCATTTTCAGAATCCGAACAAACTGAAAATTCACCCAGGTAAATGATTTGTCCTGCCGACATGCCCAAATGCCAAGCCAAAATGTCATGAATTCATTTGTTACCCTTGCAATAAAGTTGAATCTGAAAAGTAAATCATCTAACTTCTAAGATTCAATAAACACTAAACAGGAATGTGATGTGCATCCATGGAGTTCTTCCCCTTTCTACTCACTCTCGTCGCGAGGATTCCACGTCTTTCTTAGAAGGCAGGTGGCATCCGTCAAAGACCAAGATAGGCTTGACATCATTGCGAAGAAGGCAATCCACGTATTTCATGCAGTAGTAGACATACCTGTAAAATATTATATACTACAAAGTTTAAAAACAATCCGTTTCAATTTGTAATTAATAAACACAAATCTTACATCTATGAAAGACTATCTGATTCTGAATTCACAAAAACATACTCAGTAGTAGCACACACACACACATCTGGCCACACATATTTTCACAATTAATTGTTCAAACATATTATCTCCAATGTCCTGGATTGACCAACCAAAATATTTAATATGCTATATCTTGTATATGTTGCAAATGGTAAGTGAAAACTGCAAATTTATAGAAACACAATTTACAATTCAGAGTTAACATTAAAATTTAACAAATAACATAGAACAGGCACTTGCGATTAATATTATATAATAAACAAGCATTACCTACATCTGTTCCAGTTCTTATGCATGTATACATATAAATAATTCATTATTTATAACTACTTCAGCTATATAGTCAAATGCACTCAAAAACAAAAACACATAATTACAGAATATTACACGTCCAAATTTGCGTTATAAGTTCTAGTTTAATTTTGTTATATCCAACTAAGTTTATATATAAACCGGTAAATACTGTATTTTATTTTTTATGGACTATAATTACTAAATTAGTATAAATAATAATGTACCCTAAATTAAAAAATAAAAAGTAAAGGTATGATTCTGAATTGCAATAGTAGATCTAGTTTCCTACTACAGTGGAACCTCCCTTTTATGTTTTAAGACCTTGAAAAAATATCCAAAATGAGGTCTTATAACTAATTAATACAAGCGCGGATTCGCAATCGTTTGTGGCGTGCGACAATTGAAAACGAAACAAAATTTTAAAGAACAGCCTCGATTTGAAGTGTGGTTTATTTTTACCACTGCAATCATTATATGCACTGAGTCGCTTCCCCTGGCTTTTCAATAATTTTAATCTGTAAACCAGAATGTTATCTTTGCACCATTTCGGAACTTTTTATATCTTTTGGAAAACATTTTAAACTATGTATCATACTTATACTCATCGAAAGAAGCACTGCATACTCATCGTGTCTGTTGCAGTGTCTGTATTACGTATGTTTATTATTTTCTACGCTTTAAAATGACGATTCATGTGCTCTGTTCAGTATATAATTATTTCCATACGTAAAACCTGTAGATATGTAGAAATGACAACTGAAATGTTACTTTACGTCCAAGTATTTTTCTCTCCTTTAAAATATGTGTGACAATTTTGCGAAATGTGCGACAATTTTGGACCGACCGACAGACAGACCGACAAAGTGAGTTATAGGTTTGTGGCTTGTGCCACAAACAATAAGGGAGGGGTCTGAAAAGGGAGGTAATTTTTATACTTACATTAGTTACAAAGAATGGCAATGTCTCAGAGAAGTAGGTCTTATGTGGGAGGTCTTGTTCCACTGTAGTACTAGAAAAAATAGTAGTTTCCTACTATATTAAACAATAGACATATTATTTATAAGGAGAAGGGGTCTCAATCTGGGACGAAAAAAAGTTCCGCCTTTTCAAGTTATACTTATAAATAGTCCATAAAATACGCCACTTATTTAGCAGCACCAGATACACTCTGTTGTCTACACATACTGTTCTGTCTTCTCTCCCAGAGCCAGTTTGTCAGCGCAGGAGAAGGCCCCTTTGTGCAGCCAGCAGTAGGCGTCAATGGCCACCGTGCAGCCCTTGAACTGGGACACGTTCACTGGGGTGTGAATCTTCTTCAGAAAGGGCAGAAGTCCTTGGATACCCATGCCTCATTCAATGGTTTGCTAGTTGCAGCCACAATGCTTATTCGAGATCAAAGGGAAGTTCAGAAGTTGAAAAATCACGTTTCTGCTTCACCGTTTTACTCCAGCAAGGATCTGTCCACACACACAAATGAAATGATGAATTGCAATTACATTGTGTGAGTGTGTGCGTGTGTAATTTAAATACAGTACTTAAAGTACTCTCATGTTTCATTCAGAAATAACATCAAACTGATCAAAAATGGGTCAGATCATGCAAAAGGAACACATGTATCTTCTTTTTCTCTCTTTTTCTTCTCTTTGGAGCCCACAGTCACTGAATCAGATTCACTTACTTGATAATTCTGATTCTGGCACCCTCAGGGGAAAAAAAGACTGAAAAAAGGGAGTTTTTTTTTTATATAGCATTTACGCCAATTACGGCCTCAGTGAACTCGACCATCATCTTAAAAAATTGGCCTGGATATCCTAACTACCTATCCGCATGCAAGCCCAAATTTGAGGGTCCAAGGTCCCTCCGCTCAAACCAGAGGTTCTGCTAGGTTTTATTTGTATCTGTCCCAGTGAAAGACAAGGTAAAAAAAATTCCGTCCTGGGACCATTTTCGGTTATCCGTCCCCACTGAATAAGTGAATTGCGTTGCCATGAATTACACTTTACAGCAGAAGCTCTGACTTTAGTTGCATGAAAAAATGCACCCACAAGACGTGCAATGAGAGACGACGGAGCAAAACGGAACACGTACTCCACAGCACTAAAAAGTAAAACTATCATCGGCCTCGGTGGAAGAATTCAAATCCCAGATCTATCTAAACCTCCTCCCCACGAGAAGCTAACCGCAGTCTGGACTCTAATCTTTATTGGACGATGTCAGCAAGTGGCGGCCATTTTTCCGCTAGACTAGTATCGTCTGATTCTGACTCCTAACGCTGGGCTATCCAACTGGATACATGGTTGTGGAGCAACAGGAAAAAATATAAAACAAAATGAACTAAAAATAGAATTCTCCCCAGCGTTTCATGTCTCAGGTCAGGCCAATCCAGCTACCGTAGCGGTCCCCTGGGACGTACCCCGACTGGCACAGCCCCAGCCATCATTGTCACTTGAGTTAGCTTGTCGCATGCACATGTCGCTCGTGCAAATCTGTCGCTCGCTACTATGAGAGTGTGTATTTGCAACATTCACAAATTTAATTTTTTCCGTACTTGAACCATTTACCTAACCCTAACCCACGGAAAAAGTGAAATTTGTGGTTCATGCTCAATGTCGCAAAATGCCGCAAATACAGACTCTCATACAGTCATAGGTAGCGAGCTACAGATTTGCACGCCACAGATTTGCACGCCACATAGCTTCTCGTCTCCTCCCCTACCCACTCCTCTCCCCCCCATCCCCACCTTTCCGTGACCTCAACTCCACCCCCCCTGTCCGGGTCTCCCCATCAAATTATGCCCATCCCCTTCTCACCCCCTCCCAATCAAATCCCTCACTGAGCTGATCATCTGGGCAGCAAATCTTTTCTTCTGTGGTGGTGGCTAGCTTCTTTTTTTAGTTTTTATAGAAGTATAACAAATGCACACACATTAAGGGTGACCAAAGTCAACTGTTTAGTTGGAAACCCCCCATGTTGTAAGCGTCATAATCATCAAATTGTTACATACACTGATTTACGTGGTATCCACAGTTTGTTTGGGTGTCTTGTCTTTCCCGCGTTGCTAGTAAACTATGCAGTTTCGCACTTTTCCCATTAGCTGCTTATTGTTTGCTTTATAACAATACAAAAATAGTAAATTGACTCCAAAACAAGTTCTAAAACAACACAACAAAATGAAAGCAAACATTTAGGATGCGGTAAGTAATACGAAACTGCACCATCAATTTTGTAGGACATACCAAGATGGCGAACATGGCTACGTCGCCATCAATGAATCCTCACAACAATGATGTGTCCCTCGATCTCACAAATGTCGGGCCTCCTTCAGCCAACAAAGACTATGATGATAAGATGCCACAATCTCCAGATGCGTTTCAGTTTGTTCCACCAAACCTAGGAGGTGAAACTCTCTCTCTCTCTCACTCTCGGTCTCTCTCTCTCTCTCTCTCTGTCTCTCTCTCTCTCTCTCTCTCTCTCTCTCTCTCTCTCTCTCTCTCTCTCTCTCTCTCTCTCTCTCTCTCTCTCTCTCTCTCTCTCTCTCTCTCTCTCTCTCTCTCTTCTTCTTTTCCCTACAGCAACCACAGTCACTTCTGACTATTAGTATTATGTCGCTGTATTTGGGAGGGTCTACGGGAATGCGCAAGACAACAAACTATCAAGAAGAAGGAAGTGGATAGGAGAATAAGAAGAAATATAGAAAGCTTGGCCCAGCCAGCCAGGTCCCGCTAATCGGTCCCTAACATGATGCCGCGCCAAGCGAGAGAATGACCCAGCCAGCCAGGTCCCGCTAATCGGGCCCCAACGTGATGCCGCTTCATTGGGAAGAATAAAATAAAGGAAAAAGAACTAAAATAAATTAAAATGAACTAAAGAAAAAGAGAAGGGAGTGTAGTTACTGTGTTTTGGAGACCCAGGACACAAAAGTGCCCAAGGTCCTCGCCTCAACAGCCTGTTCTGGGAGGTTGTTCCATACCTTGATGGTACATGGCAGGAATCTTGCTTGCCTGTATTGGGTGCGGCAGTAGGTCTGGGCCAGCTGCTTGGGGTGTGCTCAGCGTTGGCGCTGTGGTGCTGGGACCAGCTTCTCTCTTACAGTCTTCATAGTGACCAGATTGTTTTGGATCTTGTAGAGCATGGCTAGTCTTGCTGTTTCCCTTCGTTCTTGCAGGGTGGACCACTTCAGCTGCTCTATCACCATGGAGGTCACACTTGACATATTCCTGAAGCGGCGCAGGGCAAATCTTGCAGCTCTCCTCTGGACCGCTTCGATTTTGTCGTCTTGCTGTTGGTGAGGGTCCCACACTGTGGAGGCGTATTCCAGTATGGGAAGCCAGTGTTCCCCATGCTTCCAAATTTTTAAGGGTCATCATGACCCTTTGCCCCCAAATTTTAAGGGTCATTTGAAATAATAATAATAATAATTGTACATTTACATAGCGCTTTACCTCAGATGAGCCCAAAGCGCTTTACAATCAATGATTCATCAACAGACAACAAAAACAGCATTCAAGAGTGACACCAACCAGCAACAGCGCATATACAAAGCAACTCTCTCTCTCTCTCTCTAACACACACACACACGCACACGCACACACACACACACACACACACACACATTTATCGAAGCCAACTCGTTCATACCCCATTCGGTAAGCCACAGCAACCGAGCCGCATGGACTGACCACATACACCAACACACATGCACAAACACCCTCACACAAAAACGTACGCACGCAGACAGACACACAAACACGCACACAAACACAGACACACACACACGCATGCGTGCACACACAACCCACAAAACCAAAACACACACAAGCACACATGTATGCACACATTCATGCTCACACACACACAACACACACACACACACACACACACACACACACACACACACACACACACACACACACACACACACACACACACACTCACACACACACACACACACACACACACGCACACACACACACACACACACACACACACACACACACACACTCACACACACGCACCACAAAACACAGCACAAACCTCTTATTCAATTTTCCCTCACGTGCACACAACGATAGACAACTAATCAAATATTTAGGGCGCAGCAGGAAAAAGATGGGTTTTGAGGGTCAAAATAAAAGCCATAATAAATGGACAATATGCTCTAAAATAAAGACATGAACTATGAAGCCAGTCAAAAACTTCACACCAACTTGACTTGAATTTGCGCGTTACTTTCTTCTTTTCATCACTACTGACAGTTGAAATAGAACTTGAAGGGCCTGGAACTGGTTCGAGGGTTTTTGTCACCTCACTTAAAACTTCAGAGTCTTTGGAAGAACTTCGCGTCGAAGTTTTCGTAATCCATCGAAGCAGCGCCATTTTTTTGCTTCCAAGAAACGCGGCTAAGCTAGGCAGCAGTGCACGTGCGAGCAGCATGGGTGGCGAGAAACAAAGGGAAATTACTCTGTGGTTCATGATAGTTTTTGTCGTCTGCTTCAAGCATGGTATAGTAGTGAAAGAATAGGCCCAGTATATTTGGTTGATCGTTTCCCGCAAACCAAAATGGCTTCGACATTCTGATCGCGGCGAAAACATTTGAGGAAGCAATCGGCTGAGAGAAAAACTGTACGTCACAATGACGTATTGACTGAAAAATGTATACATCAAACTTCAAACTTTGTACGTAATTTACGTACAGATCTGCGTAATCGGGAACACTGGCACACTGAGGCTTCTTCTCAAAAACCTGAGAGTCTTGTTGGCCTTTGAGCAGACGTGCTGGATATGGTTTTTTCCAGCTCAAATCTCTACAGATGGTAACTCCCAGGTATTTTGCGGAGTCTACCGTTTCGAGCAAGTGGCAACCGCTTGTCTTCTGTTGCTAAGGAAGTCTTCAATCCATTTGTTGAGCTTCCCCTGGATACCATAATGACGAAGCTTGTGCAGGAGCAGGCTGTGATTTACTTTATCAAAGGCCTTAGCGAAGTCCATCACTATGATGTCAGTCTGCTTGCCTTGCTCTACATTTTCAAACAGTTCATCGGTGAACTCCAGGAGCTGTGTTTCACAGGATTTGTTCTTCCTGAACCCATGTTGCTGGTCACACAGTATCCCATGGTCTTCCAGATGGTTCAAGATGGCACTGGTGATGATGTGCTCTAAGATTTTGCAGGGGACACTGGTGAGGGATATTGGTCGGTAATTCGCTGGATTGTATTGCTCCCCTTTCTTAAACACTGGTGTTACATTGGCCTCCTCCCAATCAGTTGGTACGGTCCCGCTGTTGATGGACGATTGGAATATCTTGGTTAGTATTGGAGCAATTTCTTGTGCTAGCTTGTTCTGCACTCTTGGGCTGATGTTGTCTGGCATATACTAAGAAACTGTACTGACAAAATCAGCATTTTGTGTAAAATTGCACCTTATATTATAATCCGTCATATGGTTCTTAGGATTGAGTGCTATTTTGGTTGGATGGCAGCTCTGAGAATATTACTCAGGGGTTGTACCAGTAATGGCGGTTGTTGTTTTTAAGTCAGAAGACCTACTTACTAGAACAAAAGGATTAAAGACAGCTGATAGTATTAGTTACCTTCTGCCTTTTAGTTTTACCCCAAAAAACGATAGTAGTACAGTCTGGTATAAAACCCTCATATTATTGCTGTGGTGTTGACAGGCAATGTTGAAGGGTCCATTGAAGGGTCCATCGCGGCTCAGGCCCCGCCTCAGGGCGGGGCAGCCTACGGGGTGAGGAGAAGAGGGGCAGCCTCCAAGTTCCTGGAGAACCGTGGCTTTGGGTGGATGCTGGAGGAAGATGATACTGAGGAGGAGGAAGACCAGAGACCGCTGTTGTGAGTGCTCAGCTTGTATTTTTTGTTTAAATGGTCAGTTGTTTGTGCTTGGGGTACAAGTGATGCAGTGGAGGACAATCTCCCTTTCCTGACACCATGTTCCTCCTGCTTAAATGCATGTAGTACTTGCTTATTATTCCTGAGTGAGAAGTTGTTTGATTTTGAATGTTTCTGTTGCTGAATTATTAAACCACTTATAATTCCAGAATGAGAAGTTGTTTCTTTTGTATTGTACTAAATCTTAAAGATCCACCAGATCACTTGTCAAATCAACGAAAATTTTTCTTCATAGCTGAACAGGCCCTTGTTTTGACCAGGTCTTTTAGTACAAATGTTTTCAAACCGAAACATTTTGGTGAGCAGCCTCAATTTGACATTGGCGGTGATGGGTTATGTGGGTCACAGCTACCCACTTAAAATTCCCGAGTGGAAGTTGTTTCGTGGTGCATCAGTTTATCTTTAAGCTTTACTTCAGTTTTATGTTTTGTTGCTGTTGTTTTACTGTTTGTTTGCAACTACAAGGTGTTGCTGTTTCACTGTTTGTTTACAAGTTTAATTTGTGGATTTGTCATGGTGGTGATTTGTGTGTGTGTGTGTGTGTGTGTGTGTGTGTGTGTGTGTGTGTGTGTTTATTTCTTTGTTTTGTGTTTTTGTTTGTTTTTTATCTTCCTTTTTCAGTATACCAAGGATAATATTGGCATTGCTCTTTCTTAGTAACTGATATATATTTTTTTGTTTTTTATAATGAAACTTTTTTGAAAGGCTCACCTATTTCAAGTGGTTGTGATAAGATATAAGGCTTAAAAATATGTTGTTTTTTACTATATGCTGGAGTACTAAAACATTGAAATTTAACCCCCCCAAAAGTTTATTAAATTAGACTGAATTTATAGAATAGGTCTAGGTGTTCTCCCCTAGTCTTCATCAATAAATTGCCACAAAAGTGTCCCTTTTGATTTAACCTACAGAATCAGAAGTTTAATGCACAAAACAAAGAAAAGTTTTGGATTCAACCCGCTCTCAAGAATCTAAATAGAACAATTCTAGAATAGGAATTTTTACATGACTTTCAGAAGGTTAAGATTCTTGTTACATCCTATCATAAATTATAATGGAAATTCATTCCCGTTCCTTTCTTGATGATTTATGAAAAGGGAGGAGCTGGACATTGATTTGAAGGACATTTTCTACAAAGTGCGCTGCGTGATGTTCCCCCTGCCTCAGCTGGGCTTCAACCGACACATCCTGCGGGAGTCCCCCGACTTCTGGGGTCCCCTCCTGATCATCTTGCTCTATGCCCTCGTCTCCTTGTATGGCCAGTTCAGAGTGAGTGGATGCCTTCATCGGTTGAAATAGTATACTGGTTAAGCAGTTGATAAAATGTAGGGAAAACAAAACCAAATGAGAAAAAGAAAACGAGAAAAAAGAACTTGTTACTTAAAGTCATCTGGAGTGTGATTTCTTTCTCTTTTTTTTAAATTATCTTTCTTTCTTATCAAGTTCTTAAAGGTCTAGTTTACCATCACTTTATGTTTGCTGAAAATGTTTGTTATAGAACTTGTTGTATGTAGATATTTTGAATTATATTATTAAGTGAATCAATGTCATCTTTTGTATGTATGTTTGTGTGTGTGTGTGTGTGTGTGTATGTGTCAAGTCAAGTCAAGTCAAAGTTATCTTTATTGACAATAATGGAAAAAGCTATTTAAAAAAAAGCTTATTTTGTGTGTATGTGTGTGTGTGTGGTGTGTGTATGTGTGTGTGGGTTGACCACTATGTGTGGTGTGTTGAACTGTGATGTGTGTGTGGATGTGTCTGTGTGTGTATGTGTGGTGTGTTGTGTGATGTGGTGTCAATTTTCATTCCAGTTTAACAGAGCACTTAACATTCTTGGTGTGAGGACGGAGTGGTGATTCCCATAATGTGGTACTGGTAGTGTTAACCTCTAGTCTGTTTGATAATTTTACTTTGTTGAACTGTGATGTAGTGTCATGGATCCTGACCATCTGATAGTGTTGACCACTATGTGGTAATGTTGAACTGTGATGTAGTGTCATGGATCCTGACCATCTGATAGTGTTGACCACTATGTGTGGTAATGTTGAACTGTGATGTGGTGTCATGGATCCTGACCATCTGATAGTGTTGACCACTATGTGTGGTAATGTTGAACTGTGATGTGGTGGCAGGTGGTGTCGTGGATCCTGACCATCTGGCTGGGTGGATCCTTCATGGTGTTCCTGCTGGCCAGAGTGCTGGGCGGTGAGGTGAGTCAACTTATCACGACTGACTCATGGGTGCAACTTTTCCTGGTATACAAGGATTTCCCCAGGGCTCCCAATCATCCCGCAAAACAAGGGGTCCCAGGGACTCCTTCACTTACAGTATAGAGGGTCCTAGAGGCGGGATAGAGGGTCCCAGTGGCATAGCGAATGCTAAAAAGAATTTTTCTAGTGCATCCCTCCCGGGACCCCTGCACATTCTTTTAGAGGCTCCTGTACACTTTTAGTGCTTCATAGACCCCCAAATGGGGGTTCCTGGGAGCCCTGTTTCCTGTTTTTGAATTTTACCAGAAAAGGATTTTCCTGTTTTTAAAACTTGTCAAACGAGATCTTTTTGTGTCTACTGTATTTTTCAAACACTTTAAAATAAGCATTTGTATAAATTGTGGAAAAAGCAAGCTAAAATACCTTCATAAATCAATTTTTCTTCAGCTGCAGGGGGACATTACTCCTAGACCCCGGCTTTTCAGGGGGTTTTTCATTTTGTGTAGTTGCACCCAGGCTGACTGCATTGAAGAGGGTGTGTGAAAATTAGGTTGATTAAGGCTAAAATATTTGATTGGCCACCTCAACAATTTTGGAATCTCAAAATAGTCACGGCGTTCATACACACGTAATGATTGTGGCCATGCACTGCGAAGAAAAAGACCCCCCTATGTGTTTAGAGAGGGGAGATAGACACTTGAAAGGACAGTGGCAACGTTGTGATTGCATGGTGGTGCTGGCTTGACGCGTCTTACCTCTGGTGTTGTGGTCACATACTAGCCAGATCTAGGTGTTATTGGTTCCACAATGTTAACTGTTCTGTTGTGTATAGTCTGTCTTTCTAGGTACCGTGAGTTACTTAGCATTGCCTTTGCCGCTTTGGTGATATATTGTGATAAACTCTTACTCTAAAGGGCCAGCCACACGTCCACTAAAATCGCACGACTGTATGATACGATTTGATCACGTCATCTCGATGCGCCAATCACATTTGTTCTTGGAGACCACGTGATCGAATCGTATCGTACAGTCGTGCGATTTTAGTGGACGTGTGGCGGGCCCTTTAGTAGAAACGAAGATGACTGCTGGGTTCAGTAAAATTCACAACAAATTAAAACACAGTAGAAATTGAAACCCCAAAAGAAAAGATTTAATCACAAAAATTAAATTGTTGAATACCTGTGTGATTTGTGTTGTTTTTTGTTATTAGATCTTTTCCTTTGGGGTTTCAATTTCGACTGTTTTTTAATTTGTTGTGAATCTTACTCTTAGTGTTTGGACATCATAAAGCACTTGATCTTTGATGCTATCTTTTGTTCTTCATGTCGCGTACTGACCACATGTAGGCGTTACTGTTGCACAGTGTCACATTTGGTGTTGCAGGTGACATACTCTCAGTGTCTGGGCGTCATTGGCTACTCGGTGTTACCCTTGGTCCTGGTGGCTACAATCCTTCCACTGGTCAGCTCCTTGTTATACTTGAGTCGAGCACTGCAGGTGAGTGTATTATAATTGTTCCTTCATCCTTGTCATCATCTTAATCTAAGAATCTTGTGGATAAGATCAAAGCAGTTCAGCTCGCTTCATGCTCAACCGCTACCACAACACCAAGTGTGAGCAACATGCTGACTCGTCTGGGTTGGCCTACGCTGGAACACCGAAGGAAGGCTGACAATGTTATATAAAATACAGCACAACATTGTCCAAGTCAGCAACAGCAGAATTCAACCAGCTGTAACTCGACAAAGAAGAGGACACAACCAACAAACTGAGTGTTATTCTGTGCCGCACTGAATACAGACGTAGCTCCTTCTTTCCCAGGACGATCAGGGACTGGAACAAACTGTCTGAGGTGGCTGTAACAGCGCCATCCATCCACGTGTTCCAGTCAAGAGTCAACTCACAGTAATTATTTTTCTGTAAAGTTAGCTGTTCCTGCCTGATGCAGCATGATGTTGGGGATCCACAGGGAGACCTGACTGGCTGGGTCAAAAAGTAGGTTTAGGGTTTTGTTTTATTTCCTTTCTTGTCCAACCTGGTACCTTGATCGGTATAGTGCTAATGAATCAAAGTGTTGATTGTGGGCACTCATCTGGAAGAAGAAGGATCTATTCCTCTCAGTGCGTAGGTCATACCGCTACTTCCTTAGGATTCCAATTTGTGTTTTGCAGTGGATTGAAGGGGTAAATGTTGGTATGTGAGTTGCTCACCGAATACTCTTGGATGTGCAAGTCCCTGGCATGTTCATGTTTTCATTTTGATTTTGCCTGACAGTTTTAAGCATTGTTAGAAATGTATAATTTGGTCAAATGTACACAGTTTAAGAAAACTTTAAAAGGCATGCCTTTTTTAAATGTCCTGATCTACGATTTGCTTCAACTCTCTTTCACACTTGTATACACGTATGCATAACATTATATGCAGCTAGCACAGCAAGCAGTGTTTAGCAACGCATAAAAGTTATTGATTACAAAATGTACCACGTCTTGTAAAGGAATAATCGCTTCTCAGTCAGAGATTCATTGAATGTTGATGTTATTGTGAACTACAATATTTTAGGCTTCTTAAAATGATCTAATCGCTGATAAAAGTTTTAGTGGTTTATTTACAAACGGACACATTGTTTATCAAGGTGTTTCTGATTTTTTTTCTTAAAATGATCTCATCACTGATAAAAGTTTTAGTGGTTTATTTACAAACGGACACATTGTTTATCAAGGTGATTCTGACTTTTTTTTCTTAAAATGATCTAATCGCTGATAAAAGTTTTAGTGGTTTATTTACAAATGGACACATTGTTTATCAAGGTGATTCTGACTTTTTTTTCTTAAAATGATCTAATCGCTGATAAAAGTTTTAGTGGTTTATTTGCAAACGGACACATTGTTTATCAAGGTGATTCTGACTTTTTTTCCTTAAAATGATCTCATCACTGATAAAAGTTTTAGTGGTTTATTTACAAACGAACACATTGTTTATCAAGGTGTTTCTGACTTTTTGTTTGTGGCTCAAGCCACAAACCTATAACTCACTTTGTCGGTCGGTCGAAGTCTGTCTCGGTCGTCGGTCGTCGGTCCAAATGTACTACAAAATTGACGATTTGTCGCACTTCAAATCGAGGCTACACTTCAATACATGAGGCCGCTCTTTAAAATGATGTATTTTAAAAGCTTACAAAATAATAAACATACGTAATACAGACACTACAACAGACACGACGAGTATGCGGTGCTTCTTTCGATGAGTATAAGTAGGATACATAGTCTTAAATGTTTTCCAAAAGATATAAAAAGTTACGAAATGGTGCAGAGATAACATTCTGGGCCTGTACTCTCGTTGAGATAGCATGAGACTTAGCATCATGCTAACTTAGAAGCTCTTCCAAAAGTCCTATTAAATCCTATAGGACATTGGAAGAGCTTCTAAGTTAGCATGATGCTAAGTCTCATGCTATCTCAACGTGAATACAGGCCCAGGTTTACAGATTAAAATTATTGAAAAGCCAGGGGAGGTGACTCATGATTGGAGTGGTAAAAATAGACCGCGTGCCACAAACTATTGCGATTTCGCGCTTGTTTTTTAATGCAGTTGCTTGGAGTGGTGTGGGCGGCGTTCAGTGCTGGGTCGCTGCTGTGTGTGGAGGAACTGCAGCACAAAAAGCCCCTGCTCTTCTACCCCGTCTTCCTCCTCTACATTTACTTCTTCTCCCTCTACACAGGTGTGTGAATCACCACCCCGTCCCTGGTTTGTAAAGCGCTTAGAGCTTGATCTGAGATTGAGGTGAAAGCAAGGTGACCAGAATAGGGTTATCATTAAGCCAGAAAGGACTCGTTCTTCTCGGGTGAAAGCCAGAAGGTATTATCAGGCTTCCTTGTTCCTTGTGTGATACTACTTTATGGTTCTCACCCACAATGAATGATAGTGCATTGTGGCGCATACTCTTCCATATCTATTTACAGGCATGGGAATTGTCAGTCTTTGGGCTGATTTCAGCTTTTTTGATGGTCCTCTTCAGTCTTTTTTTTGCAAGTTTCAGCTTTTTTGATGGTCCAAGAGGACATTTATGAGAAAAGAAAAGTAGCCCAATGAGTAAAACTTAAGTTATTGGTTATAAATGAATGCAGAATGAACTAACTATATCAGTCTTATCTCTAATACTGTTTTTAAGGCTTAGATAACGGAAGAAGCTTCATTTTCTGGGGGCTGTATCCCAACACACACGGTTTTCAGTTGTTTTTTATTCCTTGTTCCTATGCCTGCTTCCAGACCCCAATTTTCAGTCTTTTTTGTCTTCTCTAATTCCCATGCCTGATTGACCATATTTTACGGACTACAAGGCGCTTCTAATTATAAAGCGCACCCCCTGAATTTAACAAAAAATGTGAATTTAAACATACACAAGGCGTAACATAATTTTAAGGCGCACGCAAAATGATCGAACAAAAGCAACAACAAAATATCGAAAACATGGTCGACTCAAACAAAGGAGGTCGGTATTTTGCCTAGTTCTGTCAAAACAATCTTCAGAAAAACTGAACTGACACTCATGCCGCTATCCGGATATATATCCATATAATGAAGCACTTTTACTGCTCAGAAAAGTCGGAATTGAAAAGCACGGAGTAGATTTCTACAAAGAGCTTCGCTCCAGTGTCCTCATCAATATGCTTGTCCGCCATGATTGTTATTATCTTTAACTGTCAAAAACGAGGCTGCTACGTCATATCCTGCTTCAAACCCCCCCTTTTGTGTGAATTATGTCGTCTGCTTTGGTGGCTTCATTCACAATTTCTGCCTGATAATCGATCTCAATAAGTACGATATGAATGGAATTCACAACTTTGTTTGATCAGATTTCAGTCATACACTAGGCGCAACGCATTTTAAGGCGCAGGGGTCTCAGTTAAGGAAAAAAGTATTGCCTTGTAGTCCGTAAAATACGTATCTATCAAACACTCGCTATCATTTCCATATTGCTTCAACTACAGAAGTGACCTTCCTTACTAATTCCAGCGGGGAAGATGATAACCTGTTCTTGTGAAAACGAAATCACCTACAGATAGTATGCTAAAGAATTTTGATACCAATACCAGCTACAGATAGTGCGTTAACAAATTTTGATGCAGCTACCTGTGTCAAAAGTGTTTTGTCATATCTGTGACTATGGTTTTGCCATTTTAAATTTCAGGCCACCGTTTTCAAGGTTCAGACTTGAATAAGTATATTCTGTGTAAATAATGCGTGTGTATTATGCGACAGCTGGGTAAGGAATGAATGCTGTGTTTTGGTATGAGTAGAAAACAGGGATGTGAAAGTAATTTTTACACTTGAAATGCTAAGGTAACACTTTAAAAAAAAGAGGCAGACACAAACATTGTGTATATTTCTTTTGTATTTGTCTTGCTTGGCCTGTGCCAAGTTGAAGAGTTTGGTTGTGCATGCATGAACATTGAATGGCTCTTTTGAAGAGAATGATATGTTAATATTCAGTATCTATGATTATCGTATAAAAGAATTGTTATTTTGAAACATTGTCACGAAAATGCACGTATCACCATTATGTAAATTTCTGAGAGCATACAAGTGTGTGTGTGTGTGTGGATATGCTGTGTGCATGGGGATGTGCTCATGTAAGTGAACAGCGAATGGAAACTATGACTAAATGCATTGCTTGTGATATCATATTGTTTACCATATAGATCTAATCGTGTTCTGTTCCTAAATTTTTAAGGAAATTAGCCATTTCCATGTGGTGAGCATTTTATGGAAATTTGTTACCTACTCTTTCCTATTTACCACATAGTTTGAATACCCGGTACTTTCAACTTTTTTATGGGCGTCACAGTCGATGAAAATCACCTCTGTAGGTACTATTCTTTAGTTTCTTTTCAATGCAACTGAAGTGGTTTAGAACTTGCTCTGGAGGCCATGTAGATAGTTCACTTTGTGGGTGTACATGTAGTATTGTATTTGTAGTGTAGTGTGAAGTGAGGTGCGTGTTTTTAGAGGGGTCCCAGATCTCATTTGGTTCACATTATACCGCCGTTGCATACACTACAGGCATCTGCGTTTCAGTTTCAGCATTGTACATTGTCATCCTCATGTGCCTTTTTCTCACATTATTTTATCTTTTCTGCCAGGATAATGTACATGTATGGAAATAAAGCGTAGAGCAGTGCAAAAAGTCGTTGGTTTCTTTTAAGCATGATTTACAGTGGAACCTCCCTTATAAGACCCTCCCACATAAGACCTACTTCTCTGAGACATTGCCCTTCTTTGTAAGTATTAAAATTACCTCCCTTATAAGACCCCTCCCTTGTAAGACCTCATTTTGGATAATTTTTGAAGGTCTTATAAGGGAGGTCCCACTGTACTATGAATATAAGTGATTGTTTTAATGCATCTCTCGATGATAGTGTGGAAACAAAATTTAAAATAAGACAAATGAAGTTAATATTATGCATGCGCATACATCTCAGTGTCAATGTGGATCTCTTTGCACCTTACACGAAAAACACTCTGTCATAAACAGTCAATGCAATTTATCACTGTACTGTGAATAAATTAATTTGTCATCGCTAGTGACGGACATGAAGAGATCAAGCCAAATACAATGTTGAATTTTATATCCTTTTGTTATATTTAAGAGTGTTGATTTTATGGACTGGTTAGGAAACAAAAATGTAATGTATTGCATATAATGAATTTTGAGTGTTAATTTTGTTGTTGTTTACTATAGGAAATGAAAAGAAAGTTGCGCATTGTCAAAAGGTTTCAGTTGATAACTGAAAAAGAAGAAAGAGTTCATCAGCTAGTCCTCAAATTTTCATGTAATTTTTATTGCACAAACTACTTATACTGTGAACCATGAAAGAAATGAATGGTTTTAGGCCTTGCATATATATCACAATGACATGTAATTATTTCATAGTTTAGAAATACCATGGAAATGTTATTACATTAAAGATGTTCATGTATATGGATATCAAGACATTGCCCTGAAGTTTAATCTCTTTTTTTGTTGTTGTATTATGTTAAATTTACGTCTGGTATGTGCATATCCATATGAAAACAAAGGTGTATTTCTTTGACATGTCGTCATCCTGAATATATAAATAAATAAACCCTTGTGTTTGGGCTCAGCACCTTCAAAAGCATTTACATGTAATTTAGAAACTGCACTCCATGCTTCACACTCAGAATTCGACACACTGACCATATCTTTGTTATCTTCACTTGCTTTACATACATGCAAGAACCAAATACAAGACTGGTTGTTGAGCTCCTAAGAAATAAAGTGCTACATATGTATGCACGTTATTATTGCAAGTTATCCTTCCATAATTTACATGGAAAGATATGGGTCAACATACACAAGCGATTTATTTTCTCTGCTGTTGTCTCTCTTGTCAGGAAAATGACCCTTGTTAGTTGTGGAAATTCTGTAGTTTTCCCCATAGTTTTGTGCTTTTGTTGTTGTTGTTGCAATTGAAATCGAAAAGACACATGGCATTTAGCGAGCGACGCTTGAGGAACAAAACTTTCCTCCTATGCAAATTAACTTGTATTTTGGATATTTGAGAGAGAAGCAGTCAGGTGAAAGAGAAAGACTTCATTGTTGTGATATTTTGTTTTCTGCATTTGTACTTTTCCCACATAGTGCTTGTCATTTTTTTTAATGTACCAAATTATTACAGCTTTTGTTGTGGGTGTTTGTTTGTTTTTTAATATAGTTATTTCTCAGTGAAGATTTCAGATGCAATGTTGCATGTCCCATACCGTTATGTTCAGTCATGCTTTGATGTCGAGGCTATGTACAAATCAGTGTTCTGTCATCTTTTTTTGGTTTGTTTGGGTGTATTTTTTCATTCTATTTTAAACTTTCAACTATTGAACAATTGTAAAGCATTGCAGTGTATGTATAATTGTTTATGTCTTTGTTTTATATGATTTACTTGTGGGTGAACAAAGGTACGGTAGAAATGAAACATTTAGCACTCTATCAAAGTAGAAAAGACATGTTTCAATTCATTCAATGGTTTTATTTTATTTTATTCAACGTGTTTCAGCATTTGGGGGCAGTTTTCTAGTTGTGCAGTTGTAGATTTACTTTTCTGTTTATTGTTTTAACTTGACAGTTTATATTTGTCCATCCCTCTATCTACTCATGGGAAAAGGTTAACATCATGTTGGCATGAGGCTTATCAGAAGCAAGTCAGACAAAAAGAGCTCTTGTCAAATTATCTCTTGGACACTAGGACTTGTCACCCTTTCTTTGTGCATGTGGCCATTCTTTTTGCATGAAATCCACTTCTTTTTTCTCTCCTTTTGCGTTTCCTATAGCCAAAGTGTTGTTGATGGTCTGGCCAGTCAGTATTAACTATGTCTTCGTCTCCTTCTTCACCTCAGGCTGCCAACTTCATCAGGCTGAAAATTGAAGATGAGAAATAAGGGCTAGGTATCAAATTAGAAAGCAGTGAAGTCGGGAGTAATAGAAAAGGAAGTACAAATAAAAATTAGAGTATACAAGGCATTCTGTGGGTGATCCGCAAGTTCTTGATGTTTAGAGAAAAAAAGTCATTTGAAGTTAGGTTAGGTTATGTGCATTATAGTCACAGAGGCGTCTCTGTGAAATTTGGGTTGCTCCCACCTGGAGAGTGCGTCACAGCCAGAGGCGTATTACCCATTTTTTTTTTTTTGCATGTGATTTTTGTGTGACTGATGAGGAAGGAAGGGAGAGGGGGGTAAATTTTGACCAAATGACAACTTTTCGTTGCCACTGGGTTTAACATGTGCTAAACGAAAGACTCCACGTTCAGACCGCAAGGCCTAGTAGCAAAGTGAGAGGAAAAATCCCCTGTACCCAGGTTCGAACTCGGGTTTACTTGACACTAATAGTGCAGCAACAGGTTCCACAGAGCATCTTAACTTCCACCGCGCAAAGCCAGGTTCACCTCACGCAGCAAATCAACAATTGTAATTTAGTTAATCTTGTGAACTTCTTACCTTTTATTTGTTAGTTTGACCAGTATGGATGTTTGTTCTTTGCAGTTGTGTACCATACCGCTGTACACAGGATTCCAAAGTTTTCTTTGTTTAAATTTCAGAATGAAAATAGGACCGTTTCCAGAGTTGAAACAAATTGAATAGGAAGTGAAATATTGTATGTGCATCTCAACCCTAACATAATAGAAAGCAGAAGGTGCCCTGATGGTTTACTAGTCTGTGTGCACTGTTAGTGAGTAGGTTCTCTTCCAGTTAGTAGAATCATTATGAGGATCCAAAAACATTCTGAGAATGTGCAACAGGCAACAAATCGTTCATGTCATTGTTGTTCACTGTAGTCTGTAACATGCTGTGGGTACACACTATGTGAGGTTAATAGGTTTGCATATCATCATTGGCATAACCTTTTTTGTTTTTTGCTCTCGTCTTTTACTCTTTTTGTTTGTTTTTAACTCGGCGTCATTTGAAAAAAAAAATGTGGGGGAAATGTTTTTAAATAAAAAATATTTTGATATTGCCCAATTGCTTTTGTGAGAGAAAGAAAATAGTGGTGCTCTCGTCTTTCTTTTAGAGGAACATTACTGTAAGCATACACTTCATGGAGCATTTTTCTACAATTAAACAATGAAAATGAATACACACACACACATACACACAGGGGTTGAAATCCAAATCATGTAAACATTGTTTTCTTCAAATGCAGGTTTTCTTTCGCATCTTTCTTCAACATACAAACAAATCACAATTATCTATTTCATACTATACTAGTATGTCATTTCATTTTTAACTAAAGCCCCAAATCAGAATTATATATTTGATATTACACATGCTTTTATTAAAAAAGTTATTTAAATCTGACATGACATTTGCAAATAACACAATATCCCTGTAAACCACTGTAATATTTTGGCCTGAGACTCAATTTATCAAGTTCTTGACTCCTGTACCCAATCGGTTAATAGCACCTTATCATTTTCTTAAAGTTAACAACAATTGTGTGGCAAACACCGAAAATGAATAACTTGCTCATGCTATGTTTTTTCTTCCATGTTTCCATGATTGTAGCAAACAAACTTCCGGTGAGATCAGAATCTTTCCTCAAGGAGAACATATACATAGTGCACTTAAGTTAAAGACCAAACAAATCACAAACTGTGAGACAATACTGAACTTAAAGATTTCAGTTAATGCAATTGAATTGTTCAAGATAGTAGAATCTCAAGAGCAATGAATCAATAATTCTATATTGTTGAACAATATTTAGGCCACAAAGAGAAGGAAAACTCCTACCTTCCACAACTGTTATTCTGTTAAGCACTTCCAGAAATGTTGAAATGTTTTGTGTATTTATCACACAATCGTGATTTTCATGATTTTAAACACACAAAAACAATGTAACTTCAAATGAGTTGCACATTGCAATTACAGCCAAACAATATGGATCACGTTGCAGATGCCACAATCGTGATTTTAAACACAAAAAAACAATGTAACTTCAAATGAGTTGCACATTGCAATTACAGCCAAACAATATGGATCACGTTGCAGATGCCACTTCACTGATTTTTTTTTTTTAAACAACAAAATACGCATTCATTCTATAAATAACATGCAAAATTTAAATTTGATTCCCCCAACCATGAAACTATTTCTTAATACTGTATGTACAACATGAGTATATGCGCTTTTTCAACGACAGCCATTCTATATCAACAACACCACACAAAAAAGTGATATATCATTAAGGCGAAGCGTATAGTCATACAATTATTATCAAAACTATCATGGTCACTCATTTTTACGCCACTTTCACTCAAGCAAAAAGTTGCATTTGCAAATCGAACACAAGAAAGGTATGCACTCTTATTCACATAATTGTGTTTT
Organism: Phymorhynchus buccinoides; assembly: GCA_017654935.2. Taxonomy (NCBI): domain Eukaryota; kingdom Metazoa; phylum Mollusca; class Gastropoda; order Neogastropoda; family Raphitomidae; genus Phymorhynchus; species Phymorhynchus buccinoides. The sequence continues at coordinate 22,227,173 of CM065684.1, forward strand.
TAGTTCTCAATGACTCATACCTACACATGCTCAATCAGGCATGAAAGTGGATGGAGATCAAAAAAGAGGAAAAAATTTCGTCCGAGAAATCCTTCCACCCGGATTTTCACCTCACGTCGGTAGTTTTGTTGAGCGGGGGGCGGCGGGTACAATCGTTCCTCCAAAAAACATTTTCAACACAAACCACTTACAAGCTTCAAACAATGAAATTCTTTTCAGCCGAGCACAAATCCTTCCACCCGGATTTTCACATATCGTCCAACGTTTTGTTGACGGGGGGGGGGGGGGGGGGGGGGGGGGGGGCTATGAGACGTTCCCAAAATATTTTTTCAGACCACCTACCTCACGTCAAAAATTTTATTCAGCGAGGATGGGGTCCGATCATTTCGTCGGCTCAACTAACCTTCCACACACATTTTCAACTAACATCGCTGCTTTTCGTGAGCGAGAGATACTCATCTCGCCTTCCTTCACGCAACTTTGAAGCGAGTGAGCTAAAGCGACTTCCGGTTAACCAGTTTGAGAATCGCCAAATACACACTTGTACATATACGAATAAGGCAAGATCGGTCATTTACGCGGAATTTTTTTTTTTTCCACGGAAGTTTTCACAAATTTACGCGGATTTTCCGCGAAAAGCGGAACTCTTTCATGCCTGTCAATACACAAGGGATTCACAGTGCCCAACAGTAACACGCACAATAATTATCTGAAACTCATTGTCCATATCTCCATTATCTTCCTATCCTTGCAGGCGAGGAAGTTCAGAGGTGATGGCACACACAGATCCATGGCACAGGAAACTACTGTCACATCACAGTTGTGGGCAATACTTCTTACCATGCGTGTCTGGCAGATCCACACACGGCACATCCCACATCCAGATGCGATCTGTTAAATAAATAAAAAAGAAGCAAAATACATGCTAGGCAGACCTGTTTACCCACTACACAAGTCTTGAGCAGTATGGATAGCTGAAATGAGTAGTTTTGGTGCAAAATGTGTGGTCCTGTTCATTTAAACCATCAAACACTGTTCACTGAAAATGAGTAGCTATGAAGAATTAAAGAGCATTATTATTCATTTTGAAGAGTAACAGAGGTCCAAATTGAGTAGAATGCTACTTAAAAAGAGTAGAATAAACAGGTCTGGCAAGGGATTAATAAAATTATAAAAAGGCTACCTGCTATAACTAAATGTGACTCTTCTTCTCTCTCACAAGCATATACCTTTTGAACTTTCACCATCAAACTCACACCTATTTTGAGCAAGTGTGTTTGATTAAGTTTTAGGTACAGTCAAATCTCAGTATTCCAACTACCTCCGTGGGGATACCGGGGGATTTTTCAGTATAAACAGTTCTGTGCTAACATCTTCTCATCTATCACTCTCTTTGACTCTGCCTTTTCCTTTTCTTGCTATCATCTACTATTTTTTTGACTTATTGGCCCATTCTCCTGCCTTTAAAAAAAAAAAAATTCCAAATATTTTTCTCATTTGAGCTCCTCCGAAATCGGAATGTGTCAGCTGAATGCTGCGGGGAGACCAGTGAAAAAAACTGAAAACCGGACACATTCGTACCTCACCTATTATGGAAATATGGCCTGAGATCGCAGAAGAAGAACTACTCTCTTCAAATCATAGTCTGCTTCATTTCCTTTCAAAGTACTTTGTCCCTTCCATGCACGTGTGTTTGTGTGCGTGCATTTGTGCGTGCACGCGCGTTTGTGTGCGCGTGCATTTATTGTGTGTGTGTGCGCGCGCGCATGTGTGTGTGTATATGCTGTGGGTCAATGAATCACCAAACACTTCCCTTCACCACTTTGTTTCTTTATTACTTCCCTTCAATGCAAATTAGTCCAAAAGGTCCATATGTGAGTGTGTGTGCGTGCATATATGTGTGTGTGTGTGTGCTTGTGTTTAACACATTTTTTACCATTTGTTTCATTGATGGTTTATTAATTTATTAATAACTTATTTATTATTGTAAGCGCTTAGGGCTTTTTAAGATTAAGCGCTAGAAATGCCCAGTATTAGGAACCACCACCACCCAACTGACTGGCCAAAATTGTCTGTAATTGCGGGGTGGTTGTTCTACTGGGGACTCTTTAGGTAAGAAATAAGTAGAGAAGAGCCTGAATAAAACTGTCCTGATTACTGGGGTGTCCCACAATACCGGGGCACCTACTAGGTGGGGGGGTTTGACACTTTATTTAACAACAACAGTGTTTCAAGTTATTGACCATGAACAGCATACAAGAAAATCAACTACACTTTTTTTCTACTTACCATACTTTTTCAGACTATAAGGCAATACGGTTTTTTTCCTCAGGCATGAAAACTACTGTTCCCCAAAAAAGAGATTTTTTCAGCCGAGAAATCCTTCCACCCGGATTTTCAGCTGACGTCAGAAGTTTTGTTGGGGGGGGGGGGGACTGTTACCAAAAAAAAAATTTCCAGCACAAATAACTAACATCAGAACTTTTGTTCTCGGGGGGGGGGGGGGGGGGGGGGGGGGGGGGGGGCCACTAATCTGTTCCAAAAAATTGAAAACGGCAGAGCTGTTTTCATGCCTGATATTTCTTCTTCTTTTTCACCCATTCTTCGTGCACGGCTTGCTCTTCAGACGCCATTTTGGAAGTGATGACGTCGGGAGGAGGAGAAGGCGCGAAATGATGATCGTGCCATTTAAAGACCCAGCATGCCGAGTTTTTATTCGATTTTCGGGGTTTTTTTTTTTAGGCGGAGATTTTTTTTTTTAGGCGGAGATTGGTCGATTTCGGAAAAAAAATTAGGCGGAGAAAACGGAGATGTTTTCATGCCTGTTCCCTAGACTGAGACCCCAGTGCCATATAACATCACTGATAAATATAGTAAGAAAATATAAAAACAAAATCTGGATTTTGTGTAAAATTGGGTGGGTGCGCCTTATAGTAACAATAATAAAACGGTGGTCCCTACTCACCTCCTTTCTGATAGGTTGGGGGCGGCAGATCGTAGGGGAAGGGCAGCGTGACCTTTTTGCTGTGGGTCACTTCCTCTGCTGTTCTAGCAACAGGAAAACAGCCATCAATTCCCTGTAGAAAAGAAAGAACAATTACAGACAACGCAGAAGAAAAAAAAAAGGTTCCTGCCTTGTCACTAGGACTAGGAGGTAACTTACAGGCCGCATTAACAGAATAGAGGATGAATGCATTTTGAGCTGAGCTCTATTCAAAGAAAGAAAGAAACAATACATGGGTGCTACTCTTTCATTTTTACACTGATTTCAATATTTTTAATTTTACCAGAAACTGAACTTCAGCTTTTGTAATTCATCAACAACAAAAAATTGATCACAAGCGATTTGGGGCATTTTGAACTTGGTGGTTCTATCTTGGAAGTTTACAAAGGCAATGTAATAATTTTACAAGGCTTATCAGACTCAGACTGTCTCTTCCCCCCCATGTGGATACCAGGGGGTCTTTTGTATAAATAGTTCCCCCACCTTATGGAAGTTCTGTGCTTGAAACTTCCTCTAATCTGCCACTCTCTTACAAAACACTTTGGCAAGAAGAGAACTCCAAAGAAAGAATATGAAAAGACTTACAAACAAAACACTTTGGCAAGAAGAGAACTCCAAAGAAAGAATATGAAGAGACTTACAAACAAAACACTTTGGCAAGAAGAGAACTCCCCAAAAAAAGAATTGGAAAGACTTACAAACTAAAACTTTGGCAAGAAGAGAACTCCAAAGAAAGAATATGAAAGACTTACAACAAAACACTTTGGCAAGAAGAGAACTCCAAAGAAAGAATATGAAAAGACTTACAAACAAAACACTTTGGCAAGAAGAGAACTCCAAAGAAAGAATATTAAAAGACTTAAATTCAAAACACTTTGGCAAGAAGAGAACTCCAAAGAAAGAATATGAAGAGACTTACAAACAAAACACTTTGGCAAGAAGAGAACTCCAAAGAAAGAATATAAAAAGACTTACAAACAAAACACTTTGGCAAGAAGAGAACTCCAAAGAAAGAATATGAAGAGACTTACAAACAAAACACTTTGGCAAGAAGAGAACTCCAAAGAAAGAATATGAAAAGACTTACAAAACACTTTGGCAAGAAGAGAACTCCAAAGAAAGAATATGAAAAGACTTACAAACAAAACACTTTGGCAAGAAGAGAACTCCAAAGAAAGAATATGAAGAGACTTACAAAACACTTTGGCAAGAAGAGAACTCCAAAGAAAGAATATGAAGAGACTTACAAAACACTTTGGCAAGAAGAGAACTCCAAAGAAAGAATATGAAAAGACTTACAAAACACTTTGGCAAGAAGAGAACTCCAAAGAAAGAATATAAAAAGACTTACAAAACACTTTGGCAAGAAGAGAACTCCAAAGAAAGAATATGAAGAGACTTACAAAACACTTTGGCAAGAAGAGAACTCCAAAGAAAGAATATGAAAAGACTTACAAACAAAACACTTTGGCAAGAAGAGAACTCCAAAGAAAGAATATAAAAAGACTTACAAAACACTTTGGCAAGAAGAGAACTCCAAAGAAAGAATATGAAAAGACTTACAAACAAAACACTTTGGCAAGAAGAGAACTCCAAAGAAAGAATATGAAAAGACTTACAAACAAAACACTTTGGCAAGAAGAGAACTCCAAAGAAAGAATATGAAGAGACTTACAAAACACTTTGGCAAGAAGAGAACTCCAAAGAAAGAATATGAAGAGACTTACAAAACACTTTGGCAAGAAGAGAACTCCAAAGAAAGAATATGAAAAGACTTACAAAACACTTTGGCAAGAAGAGAACTCCAAAGAAAGAATATAAAAAGACTTACAAAACACTTTGGCAAGAAGAGAACTCCAAAGAAAGAATATGAAAAGACTTACAAACAAAACACTTTGGCAAGAAGAGAACTCCAAAGAAAGAATATGAAGAGACTTACAAACAAAACACTTTGGCAAGAAGAGAACTCCAAAGAAAGAATATGAAGAGACTTACAAAACACTTTGGCAAGAAGAGAACTCCAAAGAAAGAATATGAAAAGACTTACAAACAAAACACTTTGGCAAGAAGAGAACTCCAAAGAAAGAATATGAAGAGACTTACAAACAAAACACTTTGGCAAGAAGAGAACTCCAAAGAAAGAATATAAAAAGACTTACAAAACACTTTGGCAAGAAGAGAACTCCAATCTCGTAGGATCGAATCATGAGCTGAGTCTTCTGCTTCTCCATCGCTCCCCAAGCTGCCTTGGAAAGATTGGCGCTAAAACATAAACAGACAAAACAATTTCTCAGCTCTGTGAACAATGGTGTTGTCGATTTGAGCATTCATAGGAGAGGATAAACTTATCCTTTCTATTCCTCGTACAAACACAAAGACATATTGTGAACGTTCATTTTCATTCAGCACCCCTTCTGTCTGGAACACCCTACCATATGAACTTCGTTCTGCTAAATCTTTCCAATCTTTCAAAACCGCTCTTAAAACTCACCTCTTCCGGCAATACCTCTGACTTCTTCCTTGTCCTGTTTCCTTAAAACTATGTTCCCTACATTGCGTGTGGGTGAGTGCGCGCGCGTGTGTGGACGTGTGTGTGCGTGCATGTTGTTGCTATGTGCATCTTTTTGATAGTTAATATTGTAGTAGCTTATGATCCATGCATTTATTTAAATGATTGTGAAGCACCGTGAGCTCAAGAGAGAAAGGGTGCTCTATAAATGATAGTTATTTTTATTATTATTATTATTATTATAAAAAAGTATTTTTAAATGCCATGTATACATATCACAGAAGCTGATGTGAAATGCAAATTAGGGATGTCAAATGCTTACGCCAAGAAACTTTATTAAGATAAGGCTCAACGCTGCATTTTGAACTTTCTGAAGAGGCTTAATAACGAAATAGGAACAATAAAAACAAAACTGCCACAGTAATCAAGATGAAAAAAATATGTCAGTAGTTAGGCGAATTTGGTTTGCAGAATAATTGATAAGCGAAAATGCAATCTCACCATTCTGCACCCATAGGCATATTTGCCCTTCACATTCAGCAAGGATTTATAGGGAGAAAAAAAAGGTAATATACAAGACTAAACAAAAACCACAAACGCCCATCATATCATTTGTGGCCAATTGTCAAGTGAATTGCTCACTTTTCGTCAGGCCATATCTATATTAGAGAAAAAAAAGGTAAAATAGAAAATACAACAAAAAGGCGATTGCAAGAGCAAAATGGACATTCGATCCAGCCCAACAGCCGATGACAATAGGATAGGGATGGGGAGGGGAGAGCACAAACTAATTTACCTGGTGACCATGAACCATGCAGCCTGGGAGTAGTCGGGAGATACACGCGTGTACGTCTTGATGTGAGGAATGGCCAGAGTTCTTCCCCTTCCTTCACTGCCCCACTTCCTGACCACACACAATCTCTTTTTTTACTTTTTACTTCAAATTTGCAGGTTTGATTTTTACGTTTGTAACATATTCACTTTTAATTGATGAGACTCAACACTGTCTTATATTTGAAACAGGAAGAAAACCGAAATTTATATATTTCATGTCCAAGCTGTATCTCATAAACTGGTTTGCAGAATGGCTTCAAATTTTGTGTGGTTGGTGGTGTATCATGTTGCAGGAATGATCCTGTAAAAAAACCCATAAGCGTGCCGACCTTGACCTTCAAGTTTGACCTTGAAAAACGAAATTTCTTCTTAAGGGTAAAGGCCATATCTTTCATATCGTTTGACTTACAATGTTCAAACTTGGCATGGGTCTGGATTGGCTGATGGTAATTCCGAATGTTGGGTACTGATGAAGGTCAAGGTCAATGATGAGCTAATGACCTTGACTTTTGAGCTTTTCTTTTTCATAGTTCGGACACCACATAACCATATATGTTCTTGCACAATAATTCTTGACCTAACCCCTTCGATGCCGCCTATTACTTGCGCATGCGCCGCTGGTTTGCTGCGCAATTTTTAAACGCGGCAATATCGCTACTTAGCGGTGACGTATATATATGTCGGTGGCAAATACTGAAGCGCTATCAAGGACGTATATATTACGTCGTCGGCACTGAAGGCTGTTAGAGAACTACTCCAGGAGCCATGCGATGCAGTGGAAGACATTTGCTAGCCACTTGAGTGCCTTGACACTGTACATAATCAATGTAATGAATGTGGCCTTGTCAGTTCGCCCCGGGTTCCATGTCAAGAAGAAGAAGAAAGACAAAAAATGGCACATAAATCGCAGGCAGTACCTGACAAAGTTGTTGAGGTAGATTTGTTTCTGGGCCGTTTTCAGGCTGTAAGGCAGGCCGCCTCCTCCAGCGTACCCCTCCAGGCAGAGACGCACATTTTCTTTGGAGGGATACACCTGTAAGATAGGGCACCTCGCGCCTTACATTACACAATTCAGTTCAATAGGAAAGCTTGTTTTAACCTCTTCACTGCCCCGTCACAGTCACTTCTGGAACCTATAAACTGCCCAGTCCGTCAACTTCTGGTAACCTATAAACTGCCCCGTCACGGATATTTCCGTCAACTTCTGGTAACCTATAAACTGCCCCGTCACGGATATTTCCGTCAACTTCTGGTAACCTATAAACTGCCCCGTCATATCCGTCATAGGATTATTCTAAGAGTGTCACTTTTACTATCCATATGCTTTTCGCAGTATGCTTGAATGTATGTGAAAAGTGTTCTCAAATGAGAGTATATTCAATTCAATTTTTAGAAAAGCATAGGTTATATGCATGGGTGCTCCTGGGAAATTTCAAAAATCCTGCAAGCCCCGGCGGAGTGCAGGGACAGCGCCCCTCCTGGGGGATCCGGGGGGCAATGCCCCCTGGAAGCTGAAGGGAAACAACAGTTTCCAATGTAATTGACAGGCTCTCGTTGCACTTTCACTTCTGGTTAAACTTCATGACCTCTATAACCAGCAAAATGCATCTTCTCAAATTCTCATGATCTGGTGACGCTGGCTCCAGGCAATTAAAAAATCCTGAACTTCAGGACATCCTGAAAGCAGGAGCATCCATCTATATGCATTTTTGATCAGCAGTTTTTGCGATAGACTTGGCAACCTAAAACAGCTTGGCAAATAGTTGCCTCAGAACTGGAAACGGGCTTGGCAGTGAAGGGGTTAATAAACGACAGTGGAACCCCACTTAACGGGCACCTCAGTATTGCGGACACCCCAGTAATCCGGACAGTTTTACTCAGTCTCTTCACTTCTTATTCATTACTAAAAGAGTCTTCAGTATAGCGACCACTTCGCAATTACAGACAGTTTTGGCCAGTCTAAGGGTGGTCGCAATACTGAGGTTCCACTGTACGTCAATTTTGTTAAAATGTTCAATTATTATTTGTACTTTTTATGTATCTTACATATACACAAACATCAGTACACATGCTATGACACACTCGAGTTCTTCTTCTGTGGTGCTGACCAACTTATATTTACAGAAGTATATGGGTTAGGGTTAGAGTTCACAAACATCATAAACTAAAAAAAAAGCATGCTGACTTACACAAAGCAAATCATAAATGCTACAGTAGCAAGAATTGCACTGCCCTCTGATTTGCTAGGCCCCTGTAGGATATACAATTCTTCAAAACTAAAATTTCACAAAACTTTTTAAACAAACAAAAAACCCAACTTATGCTGCCAAGAGCCATTACAGTTACACGGCATTAGTAAATAGCACTGGCATCCATATCTATACCCAAGCGAAAAACAGAGTTCAACTCACCAGCTGCAGTTTGCTCTGATGAAGCGGCGTACCCATCATGCCCAGGCACTGGCTGAGCGAGCCGAGCCACTCGTCACACAGCCATTGGTCGGGACTGGCACCCAGAGACCCGATGCTGGAGAACTGTCCAATCACGGACCAATAGCGCACATCCTTCTTGTCTGGCCCCGACTCTTGAAGCACCTGTAAAATATTGTAAGGGACAAAAATCAAGAAATATTGTAATATCAATAGGTGATGTTCCTTAGCTGCTTGACCAAGACTGTGTCTGTTTATTTCTTTGCAGATTGGGTTCTTGAAACCTCACAAACTATTTCTTCTAAACTGTTTTCTACAACTATTCTAAAGCTACTAGAACTTGCAATAGTAATTTGTCAAACCCAGATTTTCCATGAACTTGCAACAGTAATTTTCTTTTTTTTTCTTTTTTTGGGCAATAGTAATTTGTCAGTTTCTAAAAGCATGGGATTTCTTGATAAATAAAAAAGAAGACATATTTGGGGAATTAATGTACACGCTGCAAACATAGACTGATTAAGTCGTTAAAGTAATATCGAAAAGGTTTACAGAACAATTGATTTAACACAGCTGTGGAAAAGTTTTAAAATGTGTACGAGGGTTACCGTGTGCAACTCACAGGATCTTGATTTTAATGAATCTCCTAAATAAATGGACTATAATTAGTATAAAGCTTAGTGAAATGTGAGCAGAAAACCTTTTGCTGTCCAGTATCAAACCCACACGTTCTTAGTTAGTTAGTTAGTCTATTATAGTCCCGTCAACAGCTATGGTTATCTCAGGACTGTCACCGCATAAAGTTCGACCACGTATAAGTACAAAACACAAATCCATGAATATTAACAACACACAAAAACCTGAAAACATAAAAAATATAGTACAATTCATAACATGACACTTCCATCATATAACCCACGAATTCTTGCTCACAAACTTGGAGCATTGACCTCAGAGCCACCCTGCATCGTGATCAACCAGCGGCGAAGCCAAAGCTGGTTAATGTTATCACAGCTGTCTTTTGTTTTTTCTTCTTCTTTTTTTTTTTTTATCTATCATGTTAACCCTTTGGCCTCCAACCATTTTTCAGCCCAAATATACCATTAAACTTAACTGGGTAGAGAACACAAATTATCTGCAATATTGTGAATTCCTCTCCGACATGTATAACATTAGGCCTATCCTTACCTCCCAAAATTAAGAAAATAGGGTCTTCGGATAACAGACCCTGATTTGATGCCTTTTAGTGACATGGGTGTTCAACCATTGTGGTGCATAAATGCGACATTGGCGGTGAAAGGGCTAACACGATAGCGTTTGAACGGAGGGACCTAGGACCCTTACATTTTGCACGCAGACAGGTATTAAGGATATCTCGGCCAAGTTCGAAGATCAAAGGTCAAGGTGACTGGAGCTGACAATGCTGCCGTGCCATTGGTTTATCGTTTTCACACTCTAGTTGTGTTTGTGTGCATGTTTGCCTGTGTCTTGAGTAACTAAAACTGTGAAAGGGGGTGTTGTCACACACTTCAACCACTTGACAGAGTAAGCTCCAGGGCCTGTATTCACATTGAGATAGTATGAGACTTATCATCATACTATCTTAGAAGTCTTTCTAAAGTCCTATTAAAAAAATCCTACTACTTTAGAAGCACTTCTAAGATATGAAGATAATTGTGATTTTCCAGCACAGGAAAACGAGGCTAATGTCGTAAATGATCACTTTTGACTTATTCATATTTTCAGAAAGGCCAGAGACAACAGATTTAACAGGCAAAAAACAGAATTCATCTATCTCTAATAGTTTATTTTTAACAATTTTTCAAAGTTTCTACATCCGAAGACAACAAAGGGGACTATTGACCTAGTGGCAAGCTCAGCCTGACTTGTGGCTGCCCGACTTTAGCCTTTTTCATGTGCTGCATCACATATGTCTCACACTATCTGAATGTGAATGCAGGTCCAGGTTTTTTTTCTCAAGACAATCGTAGAGGTTTTAGCCCCAGCACTGACTCACCTTGCGCAGTTTCAGGTGTCCCCAAGAAGACTTGTGTTGCCCTGCATGCCTTCCTGGCACAGACCCGATGATGTACACGCTGCAATGATGCAGTTCAAAAGATTGTTTGCACTTTACAAATTGCTTACAGTTACATACGCCTCCTCCTCCTCCTTTTCCTTTAGATTTTGTTTACCAATTACAATTAAAACAAAATAAACAAACAAAAACCCCAATAAACTATGAATGATAGCTTGTAAGATCTAGCTAAAGCATGTGCATACCATATCTTTCTGACTATAAGGTGCACCTTTGTATAAGTTTTTTTTACCAAAAGTTCGGATTTTGTTATATATTTTCTTACTATTTTGCTAGTCATGCTATAAAGTGCAGGGGTCTGAGTCTGGGGAAAAAGTATCGCCTTATAGTCCGAAAAATATGGTACACACAATAACACATTTATATATAAATGTGTTATTGTGTGTACCATATACTGATTCCTTGTGCACGGAGATAACACAAAACATTACACTAATCTGTGCACCAGGTCAAACCTCATCCATATTCTCAACCCTTACCCTTCTAAATCCTTTTCTTCAAAAGCCACAGAGTGGAAGGTGTATAAGTTTATACAACCTATGAGCACATATTTGTAGGATCTGTAACATAAAGCTACACATACACACTCACTTAAAGAACCACCACGTCACATGTATTTTCCCTCTCTCCCTCGAAAAGATTTCTTAAGATTTCTTACCAGCTATAAGAGGGAAAACATGTGAAAACCGTGATTTTCACTGATGGGTGTGGTGGGTCTTTAAAGTGCAGCCTGGCACACACAAGAACACACACCAATATCCACATGTCGGCACATCCCAACACATTTGCCCACAACCCACCTATCCCTCTCCATGCCCCTCCTTCCTTCCAAAATTCCATTCCACCTACTCTCTCCACACACCATCATCCCCTAAACACCTACACAGTAGATGCGAATGCAAACGCCCGAACAAGCCCTAACATCTGAACGAGCCCTAACTGGCTAGGTCAGAAGTGCCCGGTACTTCTTGTTTTGTTTTTGTGCTACTGGTTTTTTTCTCCCAACTTGAAGAACTCGAACGCATAGTGCCAATGAATCAAGACTGCTGGTTGTGAACTCTCAACAGAAGATTTTTTTTTAACCCAAGACAACTCACTTGGCAGCGCTCATGTCGTGCTGCTGAATGTGTTTCTCCCAGGGAGTAAGGGGCACCGCGCGGTAAGCTGCCAGGTAGGCCAACAGGTCCGCCTTGAACCGCGTAGGGGAATCCCCTTTCATCCCTTTCCCCACCGCCGCCCCTTCATTGTCGGACAGTTTTGGGAACAGGGGGCTGATCCACACGCTGGCCAACATTAGAGCATTCACAAAAATTTATACCAGGAGAACAGCCAAATTTGTTTTAAAAAACTTATAGAACTCTTCACTTTTTGCGGCCAAAGTTTGTCCACATTTATCGCATGAAAACAGCAAAACACTTAACCCTTTCACCACCAACATCGCATTTTAGCACCACAGTGATTTTACACCTATGTCACTAAAAGGCATCAAAATGGGGTCTATTATCCAAAGACCCTGTTGTCTTAGTCTTGGGAAGAAAGGATAGACCTTACTTTATATATGTCACAGAAGACTCCCCAATACTGCAGATGGATTTTGTTCTCTACCCAGGTAAATTTAATGGAAATATTTGGCTGAAATATGGCTGGCGGTGAAAGGGTTAATTGTGACCTTTTCACTTTCACCAATTTGTCAATGTTTATTGGCCACCGTTACAACAGCAAGTTTTGCTTAATATAATCTAAGTATCAGAAGACGTTTTAGCATCACCGATATCTACATTAATCAGTGTGCAGGCGTAAGAGTGGCAAAATCTGTCGATCGATATTATTGGTGATGGTAAAGAATCTATATTAATATCATTGCATACATGATGCGTTGGCTAGACAAATCAAGCTGCTCCTATACCCACAGTGATATACAATCATCATACTAATATAGGCTATTTACCGTCACCAATAAAATATCCAGTTAGAACTGTGACTTGATGAAATGAAACAAAGCATACACATTAACAAACATGAAAAGCAGCTTTCTGAGTCTCACAGTCACAGGTTCTACTCTTTGAAGCATCACTCAAAGCTGTTTCAGGAAGAACATTTAGTTCATCTATATTTTCAGAAGTTCTTTTCAAGCCAACTTTAGGATATCATAAGTAACTTTTCATAACTAACAGTCAAGAATATGTTGTAGTATGTGTGTAAATTAGTCTTATTCAGTTAAACTTGCTAGATTTTCACTCATGGGCAATTTTATTTATGTTTGCGATACTAAGTGAATCGCTTAAGAACATTTTGCTAAATATTTTCATGATACTGCTCGACAAAAAATAGTTTTTACAATTGATCAGGGCCTGTATTCACGTTGAGATAGCATGAGACTTAGCATGATGCTAACTTAGAAGCTCTTCCAATGTCCTGTAGGATTTAATAGGACTTTTGGAAGAGCTTCTAAGTTAGCATGATGCTAAGTCTCATGCTATCTCAATTGAATACAGGCCCTGATGAAATAAATATATTTGAAATACTATGTAAAACATGCAGCCAAAATATTTAAAGGACGTACTTGGTGCTTTTTTTTTTTAATCTAAGATTTCTAGATTCAGTCTTTTAACTAAATAGCTCGACTTTGTGTGCGACGGAACAGCTGTGCACTATTGCACATGCACTCACCCCTGTGTTTTCTGATGCCAGTCATTGCTGATGAGGTTAGCCGTATGAATGACCACACGCATTCCACAGTCATACAGCAACAGCATCATCTTTCTGAAATACACAGAACAGCACTCTCCTAATAGTAATACCTGCACATTAATACAGGCATTATACTGCCATGTATAAATAATAAATAATAATTAATAATGTTTATATAGCGCATAATCTTGCAAAGCAACTTACAATGAAGCTTGTCTCACTCACCATTCGTACAAACATTTCTTACAACTGGTTTATAAGGGAGGTTCTCACCATACATCTATACTGCAAAATGTACACCGAAAAAAAGTAATACTTTTTGCCTATATAATGACACTTTACCCACCTCCCTTCAACTGCCCCTATTTCGTGCACTGAAATGCATGCTTCACCTACATAAGATTATCACCCTTGCCTGCTACAAAGTAGTAGTATATAATATAGCCACAAAAACATTATCTGCCCCTGTCTCGTCAGGAGGTGGCATGGTCAATTCATGTCGCCAAAAACTAGTCTAAAGCCCCAGTATCTTGTCCCCAGTCCAAACCCCATGCATTTTTTAACCCAAATCTGAGTAAGCTATCAAATGACCCATGTACAAAAAGAAGCAATGCTTACGTATGGTGAGTGCCATAGATCATTTCCAGTTTTGCCTGAAACACATGACATATTAACAAATACAAGTAATGTAAGTTATTTTACAAGCAAAATAATAGAAAAACAGACTTCAGTCAATAAAATATCTGCAGGTACATAACGAAAAATATGGAAATAAATAAAAAGGAAATGATGATAACATTTACCTAATGCACAATAAAAGCAAACCTGGGAGTTTGACAAAATAATGTCGTCAGACTTTACAAACAGACTCGACATAAAAAAAAACCAAGAAAAAAAACCCAACAGACTCGACATTCAACACAAGTGCAGTAAATCACAAATCAATAATTAAAAAACAGATTACAACAATACAAGTCATAAAATACCCTTTCTTATTATTGTATTGGAATATCAACCAAAAAACACAACATATTTGTATTTGCATTACCAAAGTTGTTTGTTTAGAATGACCAGAAACCCTAGACATTTTTTTCTCTCCATCAAACAATATCAATACTAAACATTACCATAGCAAATGACCGTCTTAGTTTTCCACACAAAAAAGACTATCCATGAGTGAGAAGTATTAAAATTACCTCCCTTTTTTTATAAACCTCATTTTGGTGATTTTTGAAGGTTTATAAGGGAGGTTCCACTGTACTAAACATTTATAGCAAATGACCGTCTTAGTTTTCCACACAAAAAAGTATCCATGAAAAAAAAAAAAGCCTTTTTAAAGTGGGAGTGGTGGGTTACGAAAAAAGGACACAAAAAAAAAAAAATTTCACTTTAGGCCGGGTTCACATTAGACGCGTAAGTTCCGTACGGAAAACCCTAAATAAGTGGAAGAAGGATAAAAGTGTACGCATATAGGGGAAATTTTGACACGTGCGCAAATCTTTTCCCCTCTGTTTCACTTATTTATGGATTCCGCACAGGTTTCCGCATGGAATATCCGCTTATGTGTGTACACGGCCTAAAAGTTGATGGTCGCAAAGCTATTCATGCAATGTTCACCAAACAACAACTCAATGGTTGGACAATTAAGCGGCTCACCCTGCAGAACGAGATGTGGGGGTATGGGGCGCCATTCTGTTTCAGCTCCGTTTCGCTGCGCCCCTGCTCACCGTGCACCAGCAGCAGTGGTTTGTTTCTGGGGGGGATAATCAGCCAAGGAACTTACTAAACCATTGTGTCACACACTGTAAACACCCGAACGCCCGCTTTGAAACCGTATAATATTTCAAATTTTATTCATTCTTTATCTCATACACCCAACCACGGACTGAATTGTAAAACTCCCTAGCTACAAGTTGGAAAATTAATCCATTAAAACAATTCACCTTAAAACAAAATGCTGATTTGTGCACGCAAATAATGTAGAAAATGGGTAAGAGTAAAAAGGAGATGGTAGGGGAGATAAAGAGAAAGGGAAGAGAGGCGAGAAGGTAGGAAGAGGGGAGGGGGGAGAGAGAGATGGAAAGGACAGAGACAGACAGACAGGTACACTGAGGGACAGACACAGGGAGAGTGAGGGGAAGACTGGAGAGAGAAAGAAAGAGAAAGAGAGAAAGGAAGAGAGAGGGAGAGAGAGGGGGAGAGAGATATATATAGAGAGAGAGACGGAAGACGGAAACAGACAGAGACAAGTGACAGGGAGACACAGAGAAAAAGGAGGAAGAAAGAAGGAGGGAGTGCAATGTAAACCATTGTGTGACATCTATCATTTTCTCAACAACAAAAACTGAAAAATAAATTTCAACAACTGCCATCACTTTCAAACTAGGCACACACACACAAAATGTAAAAAACCCAAAAAAACTCCCATAATTATGTAACAGAGAACTACAAATAATCAAGTCACCCTAACAATATAAATTATTTAAAAAAAATATACATGCAAAACAAGCAATGTGTTTTATGCAAGTGTAAATTCCAACAGTGTACATGTATGATATTATTAACTAAAATGAACAAAAGTAAAATAAAACAAAAAAGCACACAATAACAAACAAACAAAATATTTTCACTTTTCAAAATCATTGAACAGACCAGATAAAGCACATCTTCAACGCTACGGATGAGACGATAAATTATGAGGTCAGATGTGCCCATGCACTTAGCACACGTTTATCTAGTAACAATAGAATACCTAATAACAATTGTAAATTGGTCAAAAATATATACATGCAAACACAAGCAATGTGTTTTATGCAAGTCATCATTCACACAAAAATCGCATGCCAACATTTTTATTTTTGTACATGCATGACATCTGGCTGCAAAAATGAACAAAAGGTGGGAGCAAAACGAAAAAGCACAGAGAAAATTTTTGTGACTATTTTCACTACCAAATCTTGACCTAACCTAAAAGTAACAACCATCAATATGCAAAAGAAACTTTGATTTTTTTTCTTCTCTTAATCAACTCACCGAAACTGATTGGGGTACTGCTTGACCAGCCATGGTACATCAAACATGAAATTGAACTGAAAAATACATCCACACAATTATCTAATATCCTGCATTAATTATTTCCTTCAAGATGTAGACTAGAACATCGTAGGCGGTTTAATATTTAACAAATCACTACTTTACTTTCATTCCTCGCAGTGATAGAAAAAAAAAAGTTTTTTGTTCATATTTTGATTTTATCTAGTGTGCAACTCACCTCTCATTTTCATTTGTAACTCCCTTCAATTATTATGTGGAGTTATTATCCAAATATAGTGCCATGGATGCATTTTCATAACAAAACAAACTGAGCACATACTTATCTCAAGTAGTCTTGAGTATGCAACTTTGGACACATAACAAAACCACTCTTAGGCCGTGTACACACATAAGTGGATATTCTATGCGGAAACCTGCGCGCAATCCATAAATAAGTGAAACAAAAGAAGAGAAAATATTTGCGCACGTGTCCGAATTTCCCCTATATGCATAAACTTTTATCCTTCTTTCTCCCACTTATTTAGGGTTTTCCGTATGGAACTTACGCGTCTAATGTGAAGCCGGCCTTAGTCTTAGTAGAAAGTATTCTTGAATTTAAAACTGTTATCATTTTAGAGCAGAAAAGAAAAACAAATCACCTGGCAAGATGCTTCTAAGTTCCCCATCAAAGGCGATAAAATATCTGGAACAAAATAAGAACATCCACCACTAACTATATTATACAACAACAAATATGAAATATAGATTGCATATATATACTAGCACATCATTAAAGTAGAGAGAAGAAAATCAATTTTAAAGCAAAATCTTAAACACACAATCAAAACCCACAAAATTACATCAGATTGTTAAGATGTATTATTTAGTAGCACACTATCATCACACTTCAATTAATATTTATGCAATATATATATACAAACAAGTAACAACATTCATTTTCAAACAAGTAAAATAGAAACGGGAACAGAACAGACATATAGAAGAAGTCTAAAACATTTCATACGAACTGCTGAAATTATTTTTAAAGTGTAAAGCCATTTTGATAGCTTGACAGCAAAACAAGAATAATAGGTCAGGTCAGGTCAGGTCAAGTAAGACGACTAGGCCTCACGGCCTCTCAAGCGTCTTTTTTTTTTTTCCTCTTTCAAATTCAGTTGGCACAGCTGTAATAAATGAACAACAAAGAAAATAACGGCATACTAGGTCAGTATTGTTTTGTTCTGTTCTTGTTTGTCGTCACTTTTGTTAGTTCAGCGTTAATGAAATGACCGTATAACAAAGGCATTTTTACCGCAGTACCTTTCAATGAAACGGCCCCAGTGGCATTGAACTTGTCGTCAATGCCGCTGACTTTGGTCAGAAAGAGGCTTAGGGGCTGAAACTCGGAAAAGACATCCACCATTGTCTTCATGAAACTGCCTGTGTCTTCCTTATTGTCTTGTCCCTGGCTCCGTGAAGCACATCCTTGGCCATCTCTTTTGGACCTCTTTGATGCATCAACGTCTGCGCTACCTTCAGATGGGTTTTTGCGTTTGATTGCTTTCTCAGCTGAAAAAAAATAGGCATTGAATTATTGACTTGTTCTCAGCTGGAAAAAAATAGGTATTGAATTATTGACTTGTTCTCAGCTGATTTTTTATAAAAAAAACTGACACTCTTTTTAAAAAAGATTTTTTTTTTTTAAACCATTCTTTAAAAAAAAAAGTATGTCATGTAATAATTTCTTGTATTAATTGAAATATAAAACACAACATGTTAACATCAGTTTTACTTTATCTTATGAAGGCAACTTGCTTTTTCATGTTCATGCTATACATGATCCATTATGAATCATAATATTGATCCATTATCTAAACATTATACCATTCATTATTAATCATTAATTCTTCGAAATCAAGGGGTCAGATCAGCGCATTAAACATTGTTTTAGAGGGTCATCTGAATATTTTATGGGGTTTCTCTTTAATGTTTGTGTAGAATTAATACCGGTACTGTAAATATTTCAACGAAACTTGCGCTAGCCTATTAACATCAATGATAAGCATGATAAATACAAGTTGGATCTTCAAATAGTAATACTTTCATTGAGCAGCAAAGTTAATCTGAGATTATCTAACTACTGTTTTAGCATTAAGAAATTTGCACAGTCAAGTATTTCCAAAAAATTAAGGGCTCGGTTTTTCTTAAAACTGTGGGATTCTTCTGTCATAACAGTTTTAACACACTACAGCTATTTTAAATAAATATATTAACCCTTTCGCCGCCAGCCATTTTTCAGCAAAAAATCTGCCATTAAACTTACCTGGGTAGAGAAAAAAATCTGTCTGTAATATTAGTGACATGGGTGTTAAATCATTGCGGTGCAAAAAATGTGACATTGGCGGTGAAAGGGTTAATACTATCAGTACCATACACTGATACAGCAACAGAACCAACCTTCTTCGTGATCAAACTCTCGGAAATGGTCAAGGTTGGTTCGGTAGCACCTGTCTCCAAATTTGCATACTGGTTTGGAGCCGGAAACATTGTTCTTTCTGCTTTCTGAGCCTGATGTCTTAGGTGTTAGACGAGACACTGAATTTGAGCTTTGTAACGATGATGAAGGGCCACTTGGAACCACTTGACTGCTGTCTTTATGTCTTGATTTAATACTCAATGATTTTGGAAGCTTGGGTTTCTGTTCAGAGTCGCTTTCAGAGTCGGAAAAGTCATGAGATTTGCTTATAGTCTTTGAAAGAGTATTGGTCTTGGTTTTCGGGGACTCCTTAGGGGAAGATACTTTCCACACATTTCTGCCTTTCTGTCCTAAACCCACAGCGATCCTGGACCGTTTGCTACTGTCACCGTCATCGCTCTCACTATCAGATATCGCGTGAGTCTTGCTGACTTTTTTAAGGAAAGAATTTGGTTTTGAGGTGGAAGATGACATCGAAGAAGCTGGCTTCCGTCTACTTTTGTCTGACGACAATGGGGAAGATTTTGTTGTGAACAGTAATGACGGCGATGATGATGCTGATGATCCGGTGGTGTCGAACAAGTCTTGTGATCCATCCAGAGGCCCACTATAGTCGGAGGGCTCGATGGTGGCATCAGAGTCTGAGTCCGATACAGCGTGAGCCTTGGACATAGCTGCTGCAGTAATGGACTAAAATACGCGGAAATGGTTAACTGCAAAGGGAAGAAAATAATATAATTATTATAATTTCAAAAGCATCAAGCTAAAAGGGCTCACTGATCGATGATAAAAAGTATTTAAACACTGAAAAAGCTCAATCAAAGAAAATTTTACAGAATTTGTACTTCTGATTGAGTCATCAAAAACCGTCACAGCTGTGTCCAATACTACAAAAACTAAATTGAAAGGGCACTTCAGAGGCCGTGAGGCCTAGTTGCCCTCATTACCCTGACCTGACCTGACCTGTCCTTGGTCGGGTATCCACCTTTTGTTCTCAACAATCAATGAATCAATCATGCACCTCGTTGACTTAAAAAAAATGTTGGACCAGAATTTGCAGTTGTTTTTATGTTAACCAGAAATGTTATGTCCAGAGAAAAGGCATTACAGGCCTATAGTGCGTACAGGTGCTGATGATTTAAATTCATTGCAATTAAAGTACACAGAACTTCCTGAGTGTTGAGAGGGTGTTGTTATTGTCGTGCCTGGCTTAAAAGCTCTGGGACAGGGATCATCCCAACAGCCAAAGCACTTGAACACAATGGTACAAATAAATCAGCTAGGGATGAGAACATTACAATACATGTGTGACCGTTTTTGATTACCCCGCCACATGGGCTGCCACACTCCGACTTCGGAGGATATTGACAGTGTGTTTTGAATAAGGATCATACATACATGTATGTCTTCTCTTATTTTCATAGTACTAAGACAGATACATACATGATCCTTACTCAAAACACACTGTTTAAGTTTGTTATGGAGCATCCATGTCTCTTCTTCTTCTACTTTTTCCTTTTATCATCCACCTTCACCCTGTAACGTGTTCAATACCCACAATGAATTATATAGAAGAAAAAATAATTATGTAGCTGACTCAAGTATACATAAATGAAGAGCCGATCATCATCAGAAAAACAGTGATGCAGATGAAGAAGAAAAAGTTTGTTGATAGTGATAGTTGATACTGTCAGAGAGAATCTGGGTACATAGCTTATCACAAATCATACATCTTTACATGTGTTGAATGTGCTAATACACTATGGCATGCAAGCAAACAATCACACTGAGTAAGAACATTTAACTCATAAGAACATAATGAAAATAGGATATTGGTGGTGGTGGTGTGTGTGTGTGTGTGTGTGTGTGTGTGTGTGTGTGTGTGTGCGTGTGCGTGCGCGCGCGCGTGTGCGTGTGTTTTAATTCACCAGTTAATGACAAGAGGAAAACATAGTGAATACCTTCCTCTGATGAAAATAATCTTCAAGGTTATCCTCTCAGCTAAATCCTATTAGTATATCAGCCACCATTATTATCTGCACCGGTTTCCTGCAAGTTTCGCCTAGAATCAGGTTAGGGATAGGGTTAAAATCAGTGAACATTGAGCTATTTTCATCAAATGGGAGGGTCAAAGAATTAACTTTAACCCAAAAAACAGTCGCTCAAAACAACAGCGTGACGCTAAGTCCACTATTTGTCTTCCTTTCGGCACAGTTTACAACACTAATTTAGCTGACTTTGTAGCGGTGGACATGGTCATGGTGATCGTTAAACGAAGCAGTCTTTCAGTTCGTTTTTTCTTTGATGATTATTTTATTTTTTCACTATTTTTCTTTGATGAAAATAGCCCTGCACTGATTCTAACCCTATCCATTACCCGATTCAAGGTAAAACTTGCAGGAAATCGGCACAGATAATAATGGTGGCTGATTTAGGATTTAACCATTCTCTCTTCTTCTCTCTGGTGATAAGCTTCTATACTCTGATTCTACATATCAGAAGTAAAAGTTCACACTTCTGACCCTGGAGGAGAGCCAGCATCAGCAGGGCTCTCAGCCACATCCCAGCAATGAAACCCTGAACAAACGCCCCCACCCCAGTCCCTTCATCCCCAATTGTCTTTTTTACTCCAGCAGTTAGGGATTTGTTTGTTTGTCCTTTTGGTTGGGGCCTGGGCACTGCCTTATGCCAGTTATGGAGTGTC
>CM065684.1:22253944-22263944 GCA_017654935.2 Phymorhynchus buccinoides
ATGGGTGTTCAGGGATAGTAACTCTTCCTAATCCTAGTCAAAGTTTTCATTAACAAATGCACTTCCTTATTTCTTATATTTAACGCATCAAGGTTTCGTTAAAATAAGGAATAGGGTTAGGGATAGGGTTAGGAACATGATAAAGTTGATGTTATTGTTAGTAGTTTTTCAAGACAATTGCGTTCAATGTTTGCGTTCCATGATTGAACCCCGTAACCATAGCCTGGAGAATGTGGGTTACGGACCCGTAACCTAGCCTCTGCCAAATCTTAATCTAGATATTGCAACACCACACACACACACAGTCACACACACACGCACACGCACACACACACACACGCACACACACACACACACACACACACACACACACACACAGAGTCACACACACATACACACATGTATATACACACACACAAACTCATGCGCAAGATGTATTTATAAGCTTGATTTAATAATAAATACTGAAAATAGTAAAATAGTGTGTCATTTATTTTAAGTCCTGTAAGGAAATACATTAATCTTTGAAGCCTAGTTCACTTATGACGTTATGTTCTTTTTTGAAAACAAGATTCAGCCAAAACTCCTTCTGCCTTTACAAGTATTTTTGTTTAAATAAATAAATCTGTTGCTGTAGTGTTGGTTATAAATATTTTTTTAATTTTGAAATAGTTCTTTTTTTGTGTTCCAGGCATCTTTGTGGAGGAGAGAAGTCAGCATGTCTTGTATTCAGCTGTTGCCAGAGAATGGAGAAGAATCCATCGAAGTGTCGGACACACCTACAGTGATTGGCCGAGGCCCTTTTCTGAAGGTAAGCAAGTACTTGAAATCTTGAATTTTGATTCAAATTGTTCTTTCTATTAGTTTAATTTTGATTCTTGATTAATTAAATGTTAACTTCCGATGAAGTGATGTGACTTCCTGACATGTTGTTTTAGAATGAAAGCACAGACTATATATAGTTTCACATTCTCTGATGATTGTCTCAAAATAATGTTACAAAACACAAAATGAAATGGCATACATGTAATCGGTAAAGAGAATACAGTGCACATTTCAAGAAGACTTTTTGCTTGCTCCAGGGAGACATACATTATTGCATGTTATTGTTAAGCATTCAGAAGGAAGTAATTTCAACATTAGATGACATTGCCATTTGATGACAATTTTTGCTTTACAATCTTACTTTTTGCAAAATAAATTTTAAAAGTAATTATTAAACACAGTAAACTACTAAAAGTCAAATAAATCCCCTTACAAGGAACTTGCTTTGTTTTCTAAGGTTTATTGCTAGGAATACACTTTGCCTATTTCACAACTCTATATATAACCTTAACACTAAATAACAGTGATACTGATTGTGTAAATTGTAACTTTGCTTGCACTAATTACAGGTCATTGACAAAAGAGTGTCAAGGAACCATGCCTTGTTGGAAGTGATTGACGGGAAGCTGCATTTAAAGCCGGTATTTATTATTTATTTGTTTTTTAAATTTACTGCATGAATAAGCAGGTTTTTGTTGTTGTTGTTGTTTTTACGACCAGCAGAATATTGATAATGAATAACAAACTGTGTTGAGAACTAGCTTTAATGATTCTTTTGAAATATTGGTGGAACTGTATAAAGGTAAAAAAAAATACTCTTGCACAACTTCAGCCGATAAAGGTCCAGACTGACCCATGGATGCATTTGCTCAATGTATTCCTTTGCATGTGTAGTACTTGCACAAAGCACATCTTGCCTGCATTTTGTGAAGAACTGTCACAATGTCCTTCTGGCATAAAGCAGCTTAGGTAGCCTTGAATTTATGATATTGGTACTGGTAGAATAGGAAGATTTCTTTTTAAAAGTATGCCTTTTCTAGTCCTTTTTTTCTCCATGATTATATTTATACAGTTAAGGTTTTGTTTTTTGTCTTCTTCCACATTCTCTCTCTCCTTTTTTTTTTTAATACAAATCGTTTCATTTTTGATAATGAGCATGTGTATTTCTATTTGTGTAAATATGTGTGTGTGTGTGTGGGGTGGGGGGGGGGGGGGGGTCTAGGGTTGAGTGGGAGTTATGGGAAGATGAGATGTTTAACCATTTCGCTGCCAGCGTCACATTTTTGCACCACAGTGATTTAACACCCATGTTACCAAGAGGCGTCTGTTATCCAAAGACCCTATTTTCTTTATTTTGGGAGGTAAGAATAGGCTTTACTTTGTGCATGTCACTGAGGAATTCCCAATATTGCAGATGATATTTCTTCTCTACCAGGTAAGTATAATGGAATTTGTTTGGCTAAGAAATGGCTGGCGGCGAAAGGGTTAATGTGGAGGAGTATAAAATATCACATGGCTTAAGTTTGCTTGGACAGAAGCTGTTTTCATTCATGTCTTTGTGTGTGTGTGTGTGGGCGCGTGTGTGTGTCACTGTGTGTGTGTGTGATGGTGTGTGTGTGTGTGGGGGGTGGGGGGGGGGGGGTGGCGTATATGTGTGTCACTGTTTGTGTGTGTGTGTGATGGTGTGTGTGTGTGTGTGTGTGTGGGGGGGGGGGGGGCGTATATGTGTGACACTGTGTGCGTTTGTGTACGCATGGTTTCACGAAACTGCAATATCATGTTCTCTGTGGCAGACTCACTCCAATCCATGCTTTTTTCGAGCGGGAGGCAAAGGGACGCAGCAGGTGTTGAAAAAAGATGTGCTCAAGCCGCTGGAAGAAGGAGACATGTTTGGTCTTCTGCCTGATCAGCTCTTCTACACGGTTTCATACAGTGGTGCTTCGGTGAATGGAATCAAAAGGTAAGTTATATGTACAGTGGAACTTCCCTATAAAGACCTTCCCTAATACCATATTTTTCGGACTATAAGGCGCACCCCCCAAATGTTACACAAAATTCAGATTCTGTTATTATATTTTCTTGATATTTTAGTAGTCATATTATAAGGCGCAGGGGTCTCAGTCTGGGGGAAAAGTATCGCCTTATAGTCCGAAAACTATGGTAGCTCATTCCGGACGAATTACGAGTATACTCGGAACAGGAGAATGCCAGTCAGGGCCTACTTACGAGTATTCTCGGAACAGTAATTTTTTAGTCTAAAACTGGGTTTTTTAGTCTAAAACCTGTCTAAATCAATGTTTTTTCAATCCAAACCATGTTTTTCGAGTTACATCTCTTCATCACTGTTCCAGCTTTCGTTTTACTTATGTTTGGCACTTCTACCCTAGACAAGCCTCAGAAAATACTCCAAGTCCAAGTCCAATACGTTTTCATTAACAGTGATAGTAATAACGAAACTAATGATTCTGATTTTAATACAATTAACCACGACAACTGACATCTAAATCAGGGTAAACAGCTCTGTTGTGCGAGTTTTCTGCTTTAAAAAAGGTGTATTCCATACAATCATGCTATTAAAGGTCCTTTTGAATTGAGATGAGGTCCTTATAAGTCCTTTAAAAGTCTTTGTTTTGACTCGAGCCCCAAACCTGGGAACCCTGCTTCCTTTCTTTAAACCTTTACCTATAGCCCCCCCCCCCCCCCCCCCTCAAAGGGTGTAGAGTGGCACAGTGGTATCGCGTTCGCTTTGTGTCAAGTAAACCCGAGTTCGAACCTGGGTACAGGGGATTTTTTCCTCTCACTTTGCACTAGGCCTTAACGGTCTGAACGTGGAGTCTTTCGGATGAGACGATAAACCGAGGTCCCGTGTGCCCATGCACTTAGCATACGTTAAACCCAGTGGCAACGAAAAAGTTGTCATTTGGTCAAAATTTACCCCCCCCCCCCCCCCCCCCCTCCTTCATCAGTGGCAAAAATCGCATGCAAAAAAAAAAAAAATTGGGTGGCGCGCCTCTGGCTGCGACGCGCTCTCCAGGTGGGAGCAACCCGAATTTCACAGAGACGCCTCTGTGATTATAAAGTACCTAATACCTAATAATACCTAAAGAAAAAACAAACAAGAAACAAAAAACAACAAAAAATATTTTTTGTTTGTTTGGTTTTTAAGTGAAAAGCTCAGCTATGTACTATTACTTGCTAACATTTCAAAGAAAAAGCACAATTAGCAATTAACCCCTTCCGTGCTAGCCCCATGTCTACTACAATACCGGCAAGATGATTTCATTGATATTGTCACGGTTTTTGTTTTAGAACAGTCCTCAGGGATATGTCTCCAGACCGTTTTGTTAGATTGAGTCTAACATGTCTCTTTGCTGTTTTATAATTGAAAGATTGATATGCCGTATTTTCTGGACTATACTGGTCTCCAAAAGTTAAGGGCCGACTTCTGTTTTCAGTAGCTTGATATCTATTTATTGTACACTAAGACAACAATGAAGAAAATGGCAAAACTTAGGCTACTCAATAACTTTCCTTCCTGTTGCACGTGCCTGAACCAGTTTTGCAGACATTGCAGTACAGCAACAGCGTTTTCAGGTACGCTTAAAATGTGGCAAATTCACGAGAATATCACGAAAGTTTGGTCTCTTTTCGCTGAAGAATCAGGGCTGATGCAGGTTTCTTGCCTATTGCACGTGCAAGGCATGACTGTAGTGAACACTGCTGAGCAAAAGTTAGACACGAATGTGTATTTAAGGGCGGCAACCAGAGCTCTCAATAAGCATGCCTCCAAGACAGAAGAGAGAAGATCGTTCTTCCGGCCCTTAAATTTTGGAGACCAGTATATAAGGTGTACCTTAGTATAAGGCGCACCTCCCAAATTGTTCCCAAATTTCAGATTGTGTTATTATATTTTCTTACTATTTTAGTAGTCATATTATAAGGCGCAGGGGTCTCAGTCTGGGGGAAAAGTATCGCCTTATAGTCCGGAAAATACGGTACAGACAAACCTCTATTTTAAGACTTCCAAAATGTCCGGAAAAATCGGTCGTAAATTGGAGGGGTCATATGACGGAGGTTTTCACTGGCAGCCGTAGAAAGAAAAAGTTCAGCTCAGTTCATACTCTCTTCTTCATGCACACATACAATGACATATTAAAACTGGATTTGGGTCTTTCCAACTCCATAGGATTGTGCAATCGATGTATTACAGTTTCACTTCGCCGACTTCTGTTAATCACCTCCACTCTCGTCCAAAGTCAGTGGTTTTCTTTTTCAAAGTCAGTGGTTTTCGTGCTTTTCCTACGCTCTCCGCCATCTTTTCTACAACAAGGGAAGCGACTCCGCTTTCAGGCCCTTGACCGTGGTTGTTTCCCTTTGCTCGAAGTCTATGCAGGCGACAGCAACGGTCGTAAAAACCAACAAAATGGCGGTCGTAAGTCGCGTTTTAGAGGAAGTCGTTTAAGAGAGGTCGTTTACATAGTAAAATGCATCTGTGCCAACAAATCCGGTCTCAAATGAGAGGTGGTCGCTTAACAGAGGGTCGTAAAATAGGGGTTTGTCTGTATAAGGTGCACCTCCCAAATTGTTCCCAAATTTCAGATTTTGTTATTATATTTTCTTGCTATTTAATTAGTCATATTATAAGGCGCAGGGGTCTGAGTCTGGGGAAAAAGTATCGCCTTATAGTCCGGAAAATACGGTAGTCTCCATTTGGTAAAGGTCAAGATGTGCCACCCCCCCCCTGCATTTCTCGGTTAATTGTATTTTTCCGTGTTTGCCTTTCTTACCATACATAAAGCTGTATTTTAGGAACATTTTGAGCTAATTACCTTTTTGGAATACTAACCCTAACCCTAACCCTAACCCTAACCCTAGCCCTAAACCTAACCCTACCCCCCACTATGTACTGCAGTACATCGCGATTTGTCACAGTTGTGGTTCGTTGCGTTTTCCCGTCTTATAGGGTTAGGGTTAGGGATAGGGTTAGTATTCCAAAAAGGTTATTACCTAAAAATGTTCCTAAAATACAGCTGTATGTATGGTAAGAAAGGCAATCACGGAAAAATACAATTAACCGAGAAATGTAGGGGGGGTGGCACATCTTTACCTTTACCCTCAATTTTTTTCCTGGGTAGTGTAGGCTTTAATAAAGGATTGTTTTTTGGTGTGAATATAATTGTTTAAAATAGTTTAATTGTGAATAATGATTAGGGATAAAACTTTACCCCGGTAACACTAACAGTGTCATCTTTGTTGAAAATAAGGCAAACCATGTGAACTAGAAGCAAAAACTGTATAGGGGAAGATAAGCATCCGGTCTCTTTTCCCTATATGAGTAGTGAGGACAGAAACACTGGTTATGTCCCTTTTAAACAGTGACACATTTTACACGTCGATAGGCCAGTTGAATTCTCCGTTCAAGTTCCAGTCCGAGTTTTTGGATAGCCTCCACTGTGAAACGTGTACTGTCGCCACTAACGATAACTCTATCAGCCCGGTTCGCCGAGCTCTTAAGTAGTCCATCTTACCCTTTTAGAATATCTTTGCTAGAAGCAAGCGTTTTTATTTTATTTATTTTTTGGTGTGTGTGTGTGGTGGGTTTTTTTCCCCAGCAGAGATGGTGAAACCAAAAAGTCAGCAGCGAAGAAAGAATCGGAACGATCGTCTCCAGCGAAAAAAGCTGAGAAGAGCTATAAACATAGCGAAAAAGGTATCCACTGAAAACCTTGAACTTGAGTGTGCAATACACACAACCCACTCATAGGCACATAGATACACATCTGCACAATACATAAATAATATGCACATGTCGCACATACACAGTGCATATTTTCACTCCTTTGATTTACAAATATTCAACATACTGCTATGGCTTGGTGTGACATGTACTTGCAACATACGCGTTTGCTTTTTCTGTTATTCGCTCACAGGTTAAAAGTAGGTACAGTTAACTCCTTGACTGCCATCAACGTATTACGTACTGACCTGATGATATCACTGATGATGTCATCAGATGAAGAGGAGTAACCCTGATATGCTGGCTTTTGGTCTAACATAATCAAGAGAGTAATACCCCCAGACCATTTTCTCAGATTGGCTCTATCAGTTGTCTTTTTCATGTCATGATTTGCCCAATGATTTTTTTCTTTCATTTTCTCTGGCAGTCAAGGGGTTAAGGGCACATGGTTCACTTATTTATAGATTCACATCTGGCTTTGTTTTTACCCCTTGAGAAAAATAATTAAAATTTGTTGTTGTTGTTGTTGTGTGTGTGTGTGTGTGTGTGTGTGTGTGTAATACATACATACTATGCTACAGAAAAGTCATAATTCACATTTTGGCTGTAAAGAGAAGGTATTCTGCTGATGGAAATAGCAATCTGTCTAGCTCTTTACCGTCGATAAATCATCTTTACATGTGAAAATGTATATCACTATATGTAGCCACAGAAAGAAAATCATCCATTTATGATGTGTTTCTGCAGAAAACAACAAAGAAAGAGACACAAAACCTGTCAAACATGAAAAGGTAATTTTTTTTCTTTCCGACTTTTTATATTTTTTTATATTTTATTGTAGTGAACCAGTTGTACATAATGTTTCTGTGAATAACAAGTTATAACTTTTATATTTTTGCATTTATATGTTGTATAAGAAATTAATTCTTATAATAGAAAAAAATAGAGAAAAGAACAGAAACAAAACTTTAGAACATAGCTCTAGATGGACGTTGTCATTCTGTCCATGCAATTGCATGTGCAGTTTATATAATTTTTTTGTTTGGTGGAGATAAAAATGAAATGAAATACACTACTCACAAAAAGTTAAGGATCACTATGAGAAAACAGGTGCGCAATAAACTCCGTTCGCTCCTGTTATTTTTTTCTCAGTCAAGCCAAATTGTTATGAATTCTTGTTCAGCTGTAAGTGGGCGATGTTGTGTTAGTGGAAACATTGCACGTGATTCTCTATTACTGAGCTTGGCAGCAAAAGAAAAAGCGGAAACTTGCGAAAAAGGACCTTGTTTTGGATCGTTCTGCATGAACACATTGCACAAGCCAGATGGAAAAACCATTATGCACGTGCAAGCACTGCTGTTTATGTGTGAGATGCTGTCTCTTGCTTGGCTTTATAAGAAGACATACCACCAGTATTAGGCCTGATTTGACAATGCCTCCACGACGAAAATTGAGCGAGTTGGATAGGGGACGAGCTGTTGCATGGTTCCAAGATGGTGTTCCCAAGCGAGAAGTGGCCAGGCGACTTCAGGTGTCCATCTCGGTCATTGTCAGACTGATTCAACGCTTCACAGCCACTGGGAGGGTCCATGAAAGACGCAGATCTGGTCGACCGAAGAAGACAACTCCACGTGAAGATCGTCTCATTGAACGACAAGCCCTGCAGACAAGAACAGCCTCTTCCAGCATCATTCGAAGGCAGCTGAGGGTGGCTACTAACATCAACATCAGCCAGCAGACCATACGGAACCGCCTTCATGGGTTTAACCTCCGTTCTCGTCGCCCAGCTGTACGGCCACGCTTAACTCCAGCCCATAGGGCAGCACGCCGCGCCTTCTGCAGACGTCACGTGAGGTGGACACGTCAGCAATGGTCCCAGGTCCTGTTCAGTGATGAATCACGCTTCACCCTGAACCACAACGACGGCCGACTGAGGGTCTGGAGGCGCCCAGGGGAACGCTTTATTGACGCCACTGTCCAAGAAAAGGTGGCCTTTGGTGGAGGTTCTGTAATGGTCTGGGGGGCCTTCAGCCTTCACCACAGAACACCCTTGTATCATGTACAGGGTAACCTGACTGGCCTCCGATACCGGGATGAGATCCTTCGACCGCTGGCTGTGCCTACACTGCAGCAGATGGGACCGCCGGCTGTCTACCAGGATGACAACGCTCGCCCCCACAGGGCAAGGGTGGTCAACGACTTCCTGCAGCAGTCTGGAGTCAACAGAATGGAGTGGCCAGCATGCAGTCCCGATCTCAACCCGATTGAGAACCTCTGGGATGAGCTGGATCGCAAAGTGAGGAGCAACCACCCCCCTCCCAGGGATGCCCAGCACCTCTACCAGATGCTGCAGGCTGAGTGGCAGGCGCTTCCACAGAGGATCTTCACCACCCTGGTCAACTCCATGAGGACTCGCTGCGTCGAGTGCCAGAACAGCCATGGCGGATACACGCATTACTGAACTTTTGGGAGCATCAGAATGCCCTGTCTTGTGATTTCAATGACTTTGGGAAATCAAATTTCGATACGTACCCACTTTGATCAAATGTACAGACCAAACGATTGCTCGAAATTGAAGGCAATTGTGTATCGTTATCACTAAAGCATTGAATTAAATGTTGGCCAAAATTCAACGCATTGGCTTTCTTATTTGGAAAGTTATGAATTAGTTTGCAAGTGATCCTTAACTTTTTGTGGATAGCTTATATAATGAAACTCAACATATTGGTTCATTGCGGGTTTTTTTCAGTCTCGTCTTTATGTTCTACTATTAGCAAATGCATATTTTTAATTGTTTAACCCTTTCACCGCCAATGTCGCATTTTAGCACCACAATGGTTTAACACCCATGTCACTGAAAGGCATCAAATCAGGGCCTGTTATCTGAAGACCATATTTTCTTAATTTTGGGAGGTAAGGATAGTGCTAATTATGTCACAGAAGAATTCGCAGTATTGCAGATTTGTTTTCTTCTCTACCCAGTTAGGTTTAGTGGTATTTTTTGGCTGAAAAAATACTGGCGGTGAAAGGGTTAAAAGGATGGAAATTATTTTTAAATACAGAAAACAAAGGAGGTTTATGTTCTCAGGGGGAGTATAATTGTGCGTGTGGGTGTGTAGCTTGTGCTGGGACTATGTTTACATGGCGTTGCCATCTTGTTTTAATTTATAAGTGGCTCTGATGCTGTCAGGTCAGTTTCCGCGACATCGTTTGGGCGGACGGCAAGAACATGGCCATGCCGCTGACCAAGAAACGAACGTTGCCGGCGTGGATGATCCGACTGGTCAACACTACTCCCGCACCTGCTGCCAGGAAGCAGACAGCCCCGGCCAAAACTGCTTCGCCAGCAAAACGGGCAGGTGAGAGAGGTGCGGTCCAGGGCTCCCAATCGTCAAGCAAAACAAGGGGTCCCAGGGACTCCTTCCCAGGGACTCACTT
>CM065684.1:22268944-22300908 GCA_017654935.2 Phymorhynchus buccinoides
AGATCATCTAGACGATAACTCGACCCAGGACTATGACATCAAAAGTTATGACATCATCAATGACATCACACACCCCTTTAGTAGACACGGGGCAGGCAGTGAAAGGGTTAATGAAGAACTGACCGTGAAGTTCATTAACAGGGTGATATTCTGATGTGAAGTAGGTTGAGTTTTTTTAATGGTGCGCGTTTTGGCTTATTTGAATGCATTTGGCATACTTTTGGGAGGCGGGTATGTTTGTGAAAGTGAAAGCTAAGTATTCTCTATGATTTGATTAAAGTTTAAGCAAACTCAAAATACTGTGAATAAATTTTGAATGGAATATTGACTAGAAATATCCCAGGACCTTTGTTTTTGTATTGGCAGACGACAACAACCGCACTGACAATCAGGAGTCACACTAGTTTTTATTTCAATTTCTATTTTCCCTTTTTAAAGTTAGTTGAGTCTTTCTTCTTCATGTTTTTCTTAACCCTCTTGTTACAGAACAACTTCTACTGTTCAAACTTCTTTCAAACATTTTCGGGAAAATCTGTCTTTTGAATCACATAGAGCACCATACAGTTACTATCACATCATTGCAAAGAAACGTGAGTGTAGATGCTTCTTCAACAGTGTGTGTATAACAAGGCCAGAACTAGTAGTGTGTGATGAAAAAAGCCATCAGAGTGGGGGTCTCAGAGTGGGGGCAAGCTACACGGGCGGTTTCGGGCGGCTTGAATACACAGAGGCAACTTCCGGCTGGGCGGTTTTGTGCGGAATTTGTGCAAGAGGGTTAAGCATAATTATTGAGGAATATCAGTCTGTTTTAGCCACTGCAAAGAACACCTTTTGCAAGGGCGAATGCCCTTGATAGATGCTTGAGTACGGTACCAAACAAGGGATTAACTAACTCACCAATCACCCTACTTGATGCCCACTTAATGATCTGCCTTTTTGTCCAAGAGTTAATGCCCTTTTGGATACTGCCCAACAAGGGAATATTGCTATCGCGTGTCAACCGGTGTTAATAACCCGGTTTGGCCCCCCCCCCCCAGTGGCGGAATAAAAACAAAAAATAAGCAGACCTGTGTGTGTGTGTGTGCGTGTGTTTTAACCAGGAAACCAGCCCAAGAAGCCTGCAGGCGCGAACGCCGGCAAGAGAAGGTCGAGGCAAGCGAAAAAACCGCTGCCAAAAGTTCAGAATTTGAAGACGAAAACGACTTTGAGGATTCGGGCGACGAGTATATCCCCCGGCCCTCAAAGAGAAGAGGAGGGGCGGCCAGTAAGACCACAGATAGCGAGGAGGAGGACGAGGAGGAGATGGAGGAGATTAAAGTCAAAAAGAAAACGACGCCAAAGAAGACCCCGGCAAAGAGTCCTGCCAAAAAGAAGAAAACGTCCTGTTACTACGGTTCCAAATGTTACAGGTAAAACAATGAACTTGGTGTGGATTTTGAAGAGGATCCTCTTCCCATGCATTTACGAACACGATTACAGAAAGCATGCTGATATGTGAGTGTGCATGGGAAAAAACCGTAACCTACATATAGTCGCTCGTTGATGTTTTTAGGCGCAAAGCGGGCAAAAATTTTCAACAATACGCGCTTAAAAACAAAAACCAAGGCGGCGCATGTCATGGGGTATTTTTTTAGTGTTCTTGCTCTAGTACCCTAACCATAAAAGAGACATTTAATGATTTCTTGTTATTTTGATTGTTTTCTAACGTGCAAGTCAATAGATGAACGAAGAGGCAAATGGTAGGCTTCTATGCCTGAATTTCTGCAATGATTCTATTTTCATGCCCAAACACTTCAATAATTCTTAAATAGAAACTAGACAAGGGACAATTTGTGAAGGTTAGCAAACTTGAGGACAGTTCATGCTGATACGGTAAGATGTAGCTTGTTCTAGCAGTAATTTTATTATACTTTGTGGATTTCTCAGTTTCTTGGGCTCCAAGTGCTCGTGACGTGCTCATAATAAATTGAACTGAGGGTATTCATCAACAGTGTTTAAAAAGTGTTTTATTTCATTTTTTCGCACGATGCTTGGCTTAGGTTCCTGTAACTCTGTTATGCTGGAAGAATGTCACTGCTTGGTTCTCTAATAAGACCGACCTCCCTCGATAAGTACTTTTTTTTGCAGCAGAGAAAAGAGGCACTTTCAAGGTTCTTTATTAGAGGGGGTACTACTGTATTAAGAAGTAATCTTTGCTGGGCAACCATGAAAAATTAAAATATTATATCTTATGCCAAATATTCCATTGTCTGTTTTTACCTATGCACTGTCACATGTTTTTTTTCTCCATTTCTGACTTGTCCGGGTAAGCTTTCTCGCACTCGTCTGCATCGTAAGGTCTTTAAGGACATGTGGGCATATGCGTAATCAGTCCCAAAAGGACTAGACATTCATTTTAATATTCCAGCTAAGATTTAAGAACGGGGGCATTTTGGGCCACTCGAGATGTCGTATTTATGGTCACCATAGATGGTTTAACACGCCATATCAGGCTATATAGGCATCCTATCAGTGCGCTACTTGTCTGGAAGTAGTCGCTGTTTCATAATTGGGAAGTAAGGATAGTGCTGAAATCTGAATAAGTCCTGTTTTCATAAATTTTTGGGAGGTAAGGTATAGGCGCTTAATGTTACTGCATGTCAGAGAGAATATCTCATAAAATTCAGATTTAATTTGCTTTGTCTTTACTCGCATTTAATTTTAATGGTATGATTTGGGGGTCTTGAAATAAAAAAATGGCTGGTGGCGAAAGGGTTAGTTAAATTCAATTAAATGTCAAAATGTGAGATCGCTCATAAGCCTTTTATAAAGACTAAAACTTAACTGTGTGTATGTATATGTTGTGTGGCTGAACGCATGGTATCCTTTACAGATTTGCCGTTATATTTTTAGCGGGAAATAAGTGAATTTAGCGGTCTATGAAAATAAATAGGCGTAGGAAATAAAATCCTAAATATAAAAAATAACCCGCATCCTACAGTTGCGTCGGTAAGTTCGAGCTTTTTGAAACGATGGCAGTGCGAGTCATTTTGCAGCCATTTCCGTTACGGTCTTCAAATGGCGTGCCTAAAGCGAGGTGGCATTCCGAAGCTATCTAGTATCTCTGGTTGCAAAAAATATCTCAAAGTAAAGTTACAGTCAAAGTCAAACTTAAACATTAATGTGCACATGAATTCTGGTAGAAGTGAAGTAAAAATTCAGGTAATTGCATGGCGTTTAGCATCTAGTGAACGAGCATGTGTTCTGTGTCTACTGGTCTCAAGCGGTACATTTATGTATTGCACACAAATTCAGGTCAAATACGAGTATGATCGATTCATGCGCATTGTCAGCGGTTTAGCTATTGGATTAGTTTTATTTTTCAATAATTACGTTTTTTTTGTTTCAGAAATTACAACTTTGTGCAATATGGGTAATCGGCGTTCTGGTGTGTGTGTGTGTTGTCTTGTGTTCAACATATTTTATGACGTTCACAGCTTGTTTCTGATTGATGGTTATTAATGCTATTGGATATTTTATTTATTGATTGTATAGTGCTTAGGGCTTATTTAAGATAAAGCCTATGTATAATGCCGCTTATTTATTATTATTATTATTATTATTATTATTTATTTCCATGCTGTATAGGAGAAAGGGCATTTTGTTTTGGTTCCGTAGTGATCGTCGGGCGTTTGCTGATTTTTAACCATAAGATTGGCTGAAAAATGAATGGCGACTTTCACTATTGATGCTTCACGGTTTTTTGGGCACGCTCCAGAAAAACGCTACGACCATCTCAATAAAGTTCTCTCATCCCTGGTGGATTCTGATGAACGAGGAAAGGAGGAGGAAGAGGCATGGAAAAAACAAGGACAGGTTAGTATTTTGGGGGGGAGGGCATTTGTAAATTTATAGTCACATAGGCGAATCTGTGCAAATTCGGGTTGGCTCCGCACCTGGAGAGCGCGTCCGAAGCCAGACGGGCGACTCACCCGTCTTAAATATATATTTTTGTTTGTGTGTAAATGGGCATGCGACTGTTTTGTTGTGACTGATGAGCGTAAAAGGGGGGTGGTTTAAATTTTGTACCGTAATGTACAACTTTTTTTGTTGCCTACTAGGGGGTATTTACATGTGGCATTAAGTGTGGGCATGGGCACCTAGGGCCTCAGTTTATCTTGCTCATCGCGGAAAGACTCCACACGTTCAGGTACCATATGCTAGTGCGAGAGTGAGAGTAGAATCGCCTGTAGCCTGGTTTGAGCTCAGGTTTACTGGTGCATAGAGGTGGCAAACCGGCGTGCGTTTACCTCTGTGGGGCT
Source organism: Phymorhynchus buccinoides (assembly GCA_017654935.2). Classification (NCBI taxonomy): domain Eukaryota; kingdom Metazoa; phylum Mollusca; class Gastropoda; order Neogastropoda; family Raphitomidae; genus Phymorhynchus; species Phymorhynchus buccinoides. The sequence continues at coordinate 22,273,246 of CM065684.1, forward strand.
AAATCGTCATATACATCATTGTCAGCATGTGTTCCACTCTGAAGCGACCGGACTACTGTATTAGCTGTATTTTTTCGGAGTGAAGCATTTTACAAGAGTACGAAAATTCATATTTCATTATTATAACTTTCTTAAAAGTGTGTTGTATGTGTGGGGAGGGAGGGGGTGTGGGGTGTGGGTGTGTGAGTGGTGTGGGTGGGGTGTGAGACGAGGGGTGAGGGGAGTGAGAGAGTTACTACGTTTGTGTGTGTGATGTATGCGCGTACGTATGTTAGATAAGGTTTTATAGGTGTTGGTTTTCTTTCTGTGGCAGGTGGGAGGGATGCAGTAGTAGTAAATGGTTATTGTGCTGTGCGTGCGTGTTCGATGTGTCGATTTATGAATTGAGTGCTTATGTAATATTTTATGACGGGCTTTATGTTAGGCCTTTTTATACTTCTTTATTAAAACTCATTAACTAGTTGTCATTGTAGACGCTTGAGCTCCTGGTTTTATTCAGGAAGTTCATAGTAGTGTCGTCTAAATTTTACATTATTAATTATTATAATTGTATTGAGATGGCGCAGGGGTCTTGGCAGTCTGTGGTAAATTAACTTATAGTCCTATAGTCGGCTGTGTGTGTGTATAGTGTGTGTGGATGATGGGTGTTGTGGCGTGTGTGATTTGAAATGTTTGTATGTTATGTGTATGATTGTATGTGTGGTGTGTGTTTGTGCAGGATAAGAGGTGGCTATGCACGATGAGGTCAAACCAGTACAGGGTCCTCTTAAAGGTAAAGGGGTAAAAAATGCCACAATATATAAGATCATCTTAACATGGATTATCCAAACTTGCGCACGACACATGCATGGATTTGTATGCATGTGTAACAATGCATCGCACAACACACGTTACGTGCACACAGCATTTTGTGAGCATGGGAACGCCTTGACATTCCTAGTCAGATATTAGTTTAATTTATCTTATTTAAGTGGTATAGTTTGGAGTGGCGCAGTATATGTGTCTTTGTCGTTACTCGGGCTATGTTATAATAATCGTGCTGCGTGCGCTGAAGCATTCAGTGATGCAGCAACAGAACATGTAAGCAGTAACGTCTATATACATAGTAAAGAATTTGCGGAATTGGATAGGATCAGTTGCATAGAGCTGGCAAGGCTTGAAGGACTGAAGCCTGTCCCTACCTACGCTATCTACGTAGCCGTTATCCAACTAAGCCCTTTACTTTAAGGTAGTTTTTCACTTTATTGTAAACAGAGAAACTATTCATTACTTTACAATTAGTTCCTCGCTTAAGTTCGGCATTAAGCAAAATGATTCTCATTCAAGCAGCTTTCCTGAGGCTACAGCTTTAAAACAGAGGAGCATGACGAGTTCGCGTCAAATATTTCACGCCGATCTTATCATATCTTTTATTTATGCTATTTATTTATTTCCTTGCATTTGATTCGACGTGCATAGCACCTGTGAACGACGAAAAAGAGAACAAAGATCGACGACAACGATGACGATGACGACTGCCACATATCCGTAGCTCCTAGCAGACGACAGTTTTCATTCGACGAGCGGGGATGGCGAAGTTCTGATCGGCATTACAACAAAATCGCAGCTCACGCAGTTCGGATATGGGCGCACAGGTAGGAGTGGAGGAAGTGAGGAGGAGGATATGGATTTGGATGAAGGCATTGAGTATGAGGCTAAGGCCTTCCATTAAGAACAGGAAAATGATGGAATACGCTGTGGTTGCTGAAGTGTGTGTGCGTTTGTCTAGCTGTCTGGGACGTGGGGCTGTTTGGATGTGTGTGTGCGTGTGGCGTGTGTGTGTGTGTGTGTGTGTGTGTGGTGTGTGAATGAGGTGGGAGGTTTAATGCGTGTCATGGTTTAATAAATAAAAAAAGAAAACGCATGGTTGAAATGTGGCATTCCCTACATAATTAGGCTGTAAAGTGTTTCTGCTTCACTTTTGTGGCTAGCCACGACAAACAGGCTCTTAATTATTAACAGATTTCTTTCCATCAAGTAAATGTGGGCTATTTTACACAGTGCTGAGCATTGGGCAAATGCACACTACTTGTGATCGCATTCATGAATATAGACATTTTGGGGGTTCATTGGTTTAATTATCTGAAAATATACAGCTGTTGTGAGTTCATACACCCTTGCAATTTGTTTAGTCAGACTACTTTTCAAAAAAAAGCAGTGTTCTGTAGGCATAAACCAGTGAGATACTGTGGTTGTTGTTGTTGTGGTAAGCGCTCTGGGTCTTAGAGACTCGGCAGGGATCAATCCGCAACAGGCCGACGCCACTTTAACACTGATTGTACACATTCGGCAGCCAGTTAGGGTTGAGAATCATTATGTGAATGTGACGTTTCTATTTTTGATTGTTGGCCTGCGGCCGCCTATGTGTGCAGGGCCACACATATCTCCGGACTTCGGAGGATAGTGAGAATATACTGGCAGGGTTCGTAGCAGTTGGGAAAAGTTTGGGGATAGGTTTGTGGGAAATATAGACTTCATTTTTCAAGGCTACCATGTAAAGTGTGTGAAAATATGAAAAAGCGGCAAGAGTAAGTGTCTTTGAAAGTTTGTGATTTTGAGCTACCCTGTCGAGAATCTTATCAAATCTGCCCTCGCCAATCGCCCAGGAAGCCGTATATTTTGAATCGATTCGTGGTCGAAGTTAAGAATAAAAGAATTATTAAAGATAATGATATTTTTGATGGCAGACGATCGGTGGGCGGAGCTTTACTTTCGATTTTTAAGCTGCGTATTTGGGACTTGCGAGTTGCTTCGCCTTTAAGACCTTCCAGGGTCTTTATGCTAGGTCGGCAGCTGGCTAAATATGTTGCTGGGCCTGATCACATGTGTCTTCAGTGAGGGGCTTTGGCTCTGAAGAATTCTGGCATATAATAGTATGGCTGAGAAAGGATGGCAACCTAACAGGCGCATGCAGCCTATAGATGTGCCGGCTTTCCGAAAAACCTTTGATGTGCGATTAGTTGGGCAACAGTAGTATCTGTGTTAATTAAAGTTGTGAAGGGGTGGATTTGAAAACCGCGTAAAGTATGGGCTTGAAGTTTGTCGAAATAGTTTGGGAAAATTAGGACTACTGTTTGGGCTTTGAACTGTATACTAAGTTTATTATTGAATTTGGGGGGGATTATGGGGGCTATCATTTAGCGCTGTGGCCCTGTATAAGCAGATATTTGTTGTTGTTGTAGTAAGCTTGATCTATAAAAAAAAAAAAAAAAGAAACAAGGCACCTTTTTTCGTAAGGTTCAGAGATATGTGGGCCTACCCCCTCGCTGCATTTCTTTCTCGTTAATTTCGGGCATTTCTCTTTCCGCGTTTTTGGGGGCCTTTGCTTAGCTAAACATAAAGCTAGTATTTTATGAATCCTTTAGGTACTAATTATACCTTTTGGAATAGTCTAAGCCGCTATATCCTAACCGCTAGGCCTATATATCTAATAGGGACCCGCGCCCACTCCCCTACGCTGGACCCCCTTTGTATTGCAGTATGACTACAGCGTCACAATTTGTCACAGTCGTGGTTCTATTGCGTTTTCCCGTCTAATGGGGTAGGTAGGGGGGGGGGGGGTTAGGGTTTAGGGACATAGGGGTTATGTATGTCGCAAACAAGGTGATTAGCTAAAAGTGTTCATAAATCCATCTTTATGTTGGTAATGAAAGGGCAAAACGTGAATATTGGCATTACGGGCGAGAATTGGCAGGGGGGCGTGGCAGAAACCTATGTGAAAATTGTTAAAATTTAAATGAAATAAAAAAACAAAAAAAATGAGAATAAAAAATGTAAAAATAGATGTAAAATAATTATTATACTTAACATCTTACCTTTTACCTGTTCGCTTTTTCAGTGAATGATATTGTATCTCTCTTGGCTGATCTTCCTGGCTATATGCCATGTATTTGGATTAGGGTGGGGCTATTGGCACAATATTTTTGAGAATTTCTATTTAATAGAAAAGAATACTTTATTTGCTGGTTATGAGATGATTTTTAAGCTATTTTTGTGAATCGCTTCGCAGGCTCACCTTACAACGTTGTTTGTTGATATTCATATTTTGAAATGTTATCTATTTTATTATCACTGCATTGTTTTATGAAAAATGAGAGAAAATTCATGAGTTTTGAAAATCCTAAAACAATTGCCCTGACCACACTTTGTGTGATGAAGTGTTACTCTATTTTTAAGTCGGACTATAATGGGGGCGATGGCTTTTTTGTTTGTGGGTGCTCCTAGTCTCATATCAAACCATAACTCACTCACGTTGGTCAGGTTGCGTCTGGACCTTCTTGGGCTGTTCGAATAAATTTTCGCTTTTGCAAGGATCAAGGCTGCTATAAGATTGTCGGGCGCTGTCTCCAAGTCTAGCACCCCTGGGACGGTTTTGCTCTTTCCCGGTGTTTCAAATCGTCGCTGCACTTCTTAAATTGAGGGACCGCTCTTTAATAATGTGTATTTTAAAGCGTACAAAATAATATTAAACATAACTGTAATAGCATTTAGCACGGCAACTAGACACGTCGGAGTATGCGATGTGCTATTCTTTGTCGATAGTTATATAGTAGGTCATACTATAGTTTTAATATGTATTTCCAAAAAGATATAGAAAAGTTACGAAATGGTGCTAGTAGATGAAGTCCATTCTGGTTTAGCGAAGATAATATAATGATTGAAAGCCTTAGGGTGGTTAGGGTAACTCATGATTGGAGTGGTAAAAATAGACCGGCGTAAGGGCCAGCACTTATTGCGATTCAGGCTGGCTTGTTCTTAGACTGAACCTCCTGCGTCCTTATAATGTGACTATGATAATATAGGTAAAGAGAACTATAATATCAAATGATGAATTCTGTGTAAGAATGTTGGGGTGCGCGTGCTTGTCGTCTGTAAATCAGGCGTATGCTCCTGTTTTTTGCTTTTAAAATGTGTGTTGTTTAATGTTACAGACTTTTAAAATATATGTGTGTGTTGTGTGTCTTCTGTGTCTGTGTCCTGTGTTAGGTGTATCGTCTGTCCGTATATTTTGTAAATGTATGTTTATATATCTTGTGTATAGTGAGTATGTGTGTATGTAAAAAATTATTGTATGATGTGTACGGCTGCGACAGCATATAGTTGCAAGTCAAGTTCTCAAGCTCATTTAGTCAAAATTTTTATTTGCCTAGATGGGGAACATTGTATAAGCAAAACATGCTTGTTTTTGAAAAAACAAGGCGCATCTCATTAAAAAATGTTTTATAAAGGAAAAATATAAGACATAAAGCATTCCAAGTAGACGAACAAGAAAAGGTAAAATATACATTAGATGACAATTAATTAAGAAACAGGGGGCGAAGATATTCCACAGGCACGAAAATCGTAGGAAAAAAGGATGTCATATGCGAATAGCATATTATGTAGTCAAATATATGACATCATGTCATCAACAACTGAAACATTTAAAACATCACATTATACTTCCACAACATATGTTATTAGGCTATAACGTTATTTCGCTATTCTTTTAAATAATTGGAATACAAGTTATCTACATTAGTTCTTGTAAAGAGAACATTTTCTATTTTTTTCTTGAAGTAGTTCTTGTTTGAAAAATGTTTTTGTAAAATGGCAGGGTAGTTTGTTCATAAATCTTCGGGTCTACCCGGAATAGAGGAGAGCTAGATTTGAATAGATTAGTTATTGGGTCGATGGATATGAGAGTAAAGACGAGAAAAAAAAAAGGGGAGAGAATGTCTAAGCGCTCTGCGTGTTGAGTTTTGGTACAGTGCTTGTTTGGAAATGGTGGCACGTGATGACCGACATGTAGAGAATGTTGAAACTGTCAAGGATTTTTAAAAATTTATGCTTACCAGTTTGAATCCCTATTATTGTCGGGACTAATGTCAAGCTTTTGTGGTGTACAATTTAATTACGGAGATTATAGATTTTTGTGTGGATCCGACAAGATGTTTTGGGGGGGAAAAACTTGAGGTTGCTAATGTTTCTAGTGGTGTTACTAGTTAGTCTGTCCTGTTGGTTTTAAACAAGATTTTTTTTATTTTATAGCATATACACGAGAGATGTTTTTGCAAACGTGAGGTTGCTAATGTTTCTAGTGGTGTTAGTCTTCTGTTGGTTTAGAACAGTTATTTTTTTATTTTATAGAATTAGCACAAGATTGTTTTTGGGCAACTGGGTTGGCTATGTTTCTAGTGGGTGTTACGTCTAGTCTGTTGGTTTAGACAAAGATTTTATTTGGGGGTAGAATTACACATGATGTTTTTGCTAACGTGAGGTTGCTAATGTTTCTTAGTGGTGTTTATGTCTGTCTTGTTGGTTTACGAGAACAAGATTTTTATTTTTTTATAGAATATAACACCAAGATGTTTTTGCAAACGTAGAGGTTGGCTAAAAAAACATGTTTCTAGTGTGTAGTCAAGAAGGTCTGTTGGTTTAAAAACAAGATTTTATTTTTGATAGAATTATCACATATGGCAGTTGGGCAGGGCAGCTGATACTAAATTTGAATTAAGATACTTCTATTGGCTTAGTCTACAAGAACACTTTTGGGCAAGAGTGGATGCCGGCTTGGTGGTGGGGGTAGATGGTTGCGCACTGACCTTTAAACAATTGGAATATTTCGGGCCATACCTATTTGAGGCCAGCTGTAAATGGCTGTCCTTATCGCCTGAAGAGTGATATGCGGCTTGTCCGTCACTGACCAGCAGAGGCTTCACTCTCACTGCCAGGGCGTTAATAACTTCAACTCGCTATTGGGCAGAGGCCAATATACATGGTAGCTCAATTTTGATAAAAGTTACATGGCAACTGGCTGTCCAGACAAAATATAGTCTAAGTTTGCTGTTCTTTGCTTGGCTGATTATGTATGTATGTATGTATGGGTGGTCATTTTTAACTCCTCTTCCTGATGAATTAGATAATACAAAAATCTCGAAAGCTTGAAGGGCATGTTGTTTTTGTGCTGGGTAAAAAAAAATAATTAAGCATGTATGTATGTCATGATTACTGCGATGATAAGTGCTGTTGAAGATAGGCGGAGGGACGCTATGAGGGCTGCTAAAGTTTACATGTTACATGAGGTGGTTCGAGGATTTAGTCTAGGCGCAGTATTCGCAAAATGAAAGATCCTTGATTAACGTGCAAGGTGACTGGAGTGGAGAAAATGTGGGCCGGGGGCATGGGTGGTGACATAGCGTCTTCACGCTCTAGTTTGAGTTGTTGTTGTCGTGGACCCGACCTGGCTAGAAGTATACTCCTAGGGATCATCCAACAGCCAGAAGGACTAGCTATGAAGCACTGTGGTACAGGAGATGGGACGCAGCTAGGGATGAGAACGATGGGACGCGTGTGTGGCGTTTTTTTAAGTACCACTGTCTTATGTGGCGGGGCAGATCCACAACCGCCGACTTCGGGGAGGCTCTGTTTATAACTATCAGGTGTTTTCCTTGTAGGTTTTTTTAATTTTATTGTGTTTTTTTAGTCTCTAGCATTTGTTCAGATTTAATTGACTTTTGAAAAAACATCTAAATTATTTGAGTGGTATTTTTTTTTTGCAGTGCTCAGTTTTTGTTACTGCTGATAGGCTTGGGCTCTGCAGGTACTAGCGGGGCTTGAAATGGGTTCATGTATTCAACAATAATTATTAAAATACATCTTTTCAAATTATAAAGTAGTGTGTGTGTGTGTCGGTGTGTGTGTTGTGTTGTGTGTGTGATGTGTGTGTGATGTGTGCATGCTCTGTAGAATTTTTTAAAGATTATTGTACTGGAGTTATCATCAAAACCACATTGACATTGACATTATTTGGTAGATATTAATGTTGGGTTTTTTTTAAGCTTTTCACTGTTTGGATGTAAGAGTTTCTTTTTCTCAGTATTCTTTAAAGACTCCCCCACTGATCACGCTGTCATATTTCGTCCCTTGATGCGTTGGAAAGATTTGCTTATAGTATTATCTTACGAGACTATAAGTAGGGGAAAACACGTTGAAATGCGTGGATTTTGATCACGTGACGTGGTGGGGTCTTTAAAGTATATGTATATTTATATATATTAATTAAGATTCAATGGCTCTAATGTTAGTGGCGGGACTGAGCGTTGATGACTTGAATGCTTTAGAGCAAATTATCTTAAAGTAAAATTGTTCTGTGTGAATGATTTCTGCTTGAAGTTGAAGATGCACTTAATTTTCTTGTTTCTTTGCTTCTTTCTGTTTATTTGTTTATTTTTTATTATTTTTATTTTTTTTATATGGAATTTTTGTTGCAGTTTGCAAGGTAGAGTATGAAATAAATCATATGGCATGTCATAAGTATTGCGCGCTGATATGCATAAAATACCTGTCACGCTTTATAATAGATTGAGCATTATAATGAGTAATTTTGGGCTGGACTTTTGTTTGATAGTATTTTGGTTCTCTCTGAGCTTAAAGTGTGTGTGTGTGTGTGTGTGTGTGTGTGTGTGTGTGTGTGTGAGCGTGTGTGTGTCGTGTGTGGTGCTGTGTGTGTGGTGTTTACACGTTTTTTCTGTTAAAACTGATTTGTCAATATGTCATATGGTCACGCGGGGATAGCTTTCATATTTAGTTCATGTTTATAGCCAAAGCATTATTTCTTTTGTTTCCCAGGGGCTTTTGTATTACTGGAGATAGCATGAGACTTAGCATCCATGCATGTACTTAGAAGCTCTGCCTAAAGTCCTATTGACATCCTATAGGACATTGGAAGAGGCTTCTAAGTTAAGCATCTATGCTAAGATCTCATGCTATCTTCCATGTGAATACAGGGGCTCCGAGGTATGTATTTTTCCTTTTTTCTGGAAACAACAATCAAACAAAGACTTAAGGTCAGGCACAATTAAACCATGACACACGAGAGTCAGAAAGTGTTTTCGGCATGGCATATTCTTTTTGTTGTCTGTTGATTAGTTGCTCATTGTCTGGCTCATATACACGCTTTGTATGTTTATAATATACTATGCTCAAATTCGAAGGCATTATAGTGTTGCTGGAGTGGTTTTTTGCATATTTTAAAGTCTTGGGATAGAGGTAGATGCTGGAATGGTAGTTTGGCTGTAAAATGCAAGATTAATGTTATATGAAATTAGTTGAGGCTAGAGATAGAGGTATTATAGTGAATGAATAGGGGAAGGAAACTTCTCATACATTAAGCGTCCCATTTTAGTCGTAAGTTATTTATTGGCTACCTGATTCGCGCTAGCAAAGTGAAAGTAGCTGCCAATGGCAGGCCATACAGCTACTCGCGAAGTTCATCCTGCAAGTGAAAGTGCTGCCACGAGCAATACAGACCGCAAGTTCATCCTTACTAGAAGCAAAGTGATAAAAGTAGACTGGGGGCCTACAACGCAATACGCATGACCTGCAAGTCTGCATCCTAGCTGCTATGTCAAAGCTGAAAGTAGCTGCCACACAGGTACGGGACCGGCCTAGTTGGGCATCCTCAAAGCATCTTGATGACTTTGGGTCTGTATTGTTGTGGCAGCTCCTTGCACTTTGACTAGGTGGCTGAATAGGTGGCTATTAAATAACTTTGGTAAAGGAGTTAATTATGGAGAAGTTTCTGGCTTCCCGCTTGATTCATTTCACAACTTTAATTTTTGTTGAAAGAATGGGTTGTGGGGGAGGGGGGGGGGGGGTTAAGGTAGCAGGGGTAGGGTTGTTGGGGGTTGTGTGGTGTGGTGAGAAAAACGTTTTTTGTTAGAAGGGAGGAGGGATGGGGGGCTGAGCAATGAATTAATTTGTTAGAACAGTCTCAGGCAAACACTATCTCATGTCTGCTTGATTCGTGATGTTTTTATACTCTAGATGCTTCAAGTGAAGAATTCTTGTGCAATGACAGTAATATTTGATAGCGCCATTTTCTTGTAGAATTGCAGTGGCTATTCAAACAAGGTGCATAATTGATCGCTAAGATTGCATTTTTTTTGGTCTGCTTGTTCCCTATAGGCCGTATGGGCTCATGATGGGATTAAAGTACGTATGTGTCCGTTTCAGTGGAAGGGGGGGAGGGGGGTCAACTGGTTTCCTTTCCCCCGCGTTTCGACTGCATTGGCAGATTTGAGGGAGGAGCTCAACAGGAGAATATGAGTGTTATTTTGTGCTTTTTATCCTCTTTAATGATGTTTGTCATGTATCGTAAGTATAGTTGTGGGTAAGTTGCATCTTTTTTTTAAAGCTATGTCTGTCTGTTGGCTATGCATATTCACCTGGTCTTTGTTGTTGTTGTATACATTGTTCTTGAATGTCGTCTAGGACATATTCGCTTCCATATAAAGGAGATGATCTAGTGATCGAGAAATATAAAAGCATCCTGTCTTGCTATTTTCTGTCACCAAGATTATCTCGCGGCTCCTCTTATTGATGCAAATAAATATGGATATAGCCAATGCTATTCGCCATATTCCGCCCATAGAAAGAAGATGGATCTAGTGACTAGAATAAAAGGCATGCCTGTCTTGCTCTTTTCTGTCACGCTCAATATTATCGTCCCTTATGATCATAAGATAATCATAGAATTAATAGATAAATATAGCCTGTGGTAGCAGGGGCTATCCTGATGGATGGGTTTTTGTTAAGTAAATACGTCGAGATCAGGCGTGACCAGGAAAACCGCGTTACACCTTTTGACTTAGAGTATGTCTCAACACTTCTACATTTGCTCTGGTTTACCGCATGTAAATGCTGAAACCGTCAAATCGTCGATTGCCTCCTTGGGCGAGGTTCTAGAAGGTCATAATTCTTCGACCCAAAGTAGAACGGCGTGTGGCAGTCTCTTTTCTAATGGCCGCCAAATCGTTGCAGCAAAATTTTCAGGCAAACAGCCTTTTGTTTTTATTTATTTTTTTTTGAATATTTATAGCCAGTTTATCTTTAGGGTAGTTTTGCAGCAACAATGAATAGCTCTCGTCAGATTTATTTTTTAGCTGCCTAGCATAAAAAAGAAAACAACGTGGCTTGCACCACAATTGAATGTCCTCAGCACGCCACGTGCGCTCGATCGGGCACAATTAGGGGCTTACTCCCTCCGCATCTCAGGCGCCAAATGGAGGATATCGGCCGATTTTTGACATTAGTTTAGAATTTCTAGGAAAACTCAGCATGGGCTAAAGTGAGTCTTCCCGATCCCTTGGAAAGAGGTCCTTGTCATTTCTGTATGATGTCTCGGCCGTGTTTGCTGGTAAAAACTCAGCCGTCAGTCGGCTACCCTTTAAACACTTCGTGAAGAGCTGTGTTGTGTTCCTAACTGGGAGCAAAGCATCACACAGCCTTTGTGTTTTTTTAACTTGCTTATTCGTTGTGAACGGGCTTTGGTTACGATTGCTAGCTGTTGTCTTGTTGATGTGTGTTTTGTTGTGTTGTGTACTGAACTGTAGAGCATTTTCTGGGAGGAATCTTCTCTAATGGCAGCAGCGTTTGGGGGCTGGTAATACTGAATGAATTTGGATGGTTTATATTCTCTGGCAGGCACTGATCGTAATTACATATGGATTTTTTAATGATGGATGAATAAACGTATTTTCATGTGTGATCGTGTGTGTGTGTGTGTTTTCCATGGCATCTTGTGTGCAGTGCGTTACATTTCTTTGGCGGACACGCCATCATTACCGTAATAACACACCATGATATCTACGTACATTAAGTTATGTATGAGGGCAGCTAGGCGGCTACGATTTCAGGTCGACTACGAGGGGGCATCAAAACCAGTATTGGGTCTTATTGCGCAATGATTATTCTTCGGTTGGGGTAGTGAGAGAGTAGGGGGGGGACCTATCTCCGTCTCTCTCGGTCTCTCTCTCTCTCTCCTCTCTCTGCTGTCATCTCTCACGTAACACCTCCATCTTAATAATATGCATGCGGCTAAGCACCTCACTTGGTTTGATGCCGCGCCTTGGCGGTGAATGAGGGTGGTCTATGAAGGTTGACATTGATATGTCTGGCAAAGTTTGGGTTTTTTAAAATTCTGTACACACGCACTTCACCAAGCGCAATGAGGAAATTAGCAGGGGAAAGCAAACTTTAATGGCAAGTATAGTTATGAACAACTCAACTAACTGAAGGTATCAATAGGCAGTTGGCTTGCCCGGTAGAGGGCTCTAGAGGAGGCACGTTTTCTGTGAGTAAAATGCTACCGCGTTCTTCGTGGGTCTTGTTATGTAATGGCTCTTGTCGTAGCTGTTTGGTTAGTGTGTGTAATGTGTGTTTGAGGACGTAAATAGTAGTTAAAATATGATTAGTACCCAAGTAACATAAGTCGAAGCAGCAGGCATACATGTACTGAGTGATTCGGCTACCCTCTCCACGCCCCTGCCGTCTAAAAAAAATGGTTACGGGTACGCATTAAAAGATTTCTACTGACAAGCAACATTTTCTCATTATTTAGATGTGGGAGTGTTTAGTATCCAGTCTATAAGAGGATTGGATCAGTCTAGTGTTAAAATTATTCCATTAACTGAAAGAACACGAAAGCGCTTGATAATTACTTTTTTTTCTTAATACGAAGGAATATTGGGAATGATAGAAACGACAGATTAAGCCAAACGATTAATTCTATTATTCTAGCGTAACACCCGATTCTTGATAGTTTCCATGAATAGTTCATCCATAATCCATTTGAATTATAACGGCTATAATTGCCGACTTAACAAAAAGAAAAGAAAATGCTAGCAAAGATGAAATTTAAAAATCGTCTATATGATGAACTGTCACTACGAGATGTATAAGCACTGAAACTGAATGGTTTTGATAGCCTAACAAGGGCGTGGCTACACTACAGACGAGTCGCTGGGGGAAAAAATAATACGATGCGATTGCGACGTATGTGAATCATGCTTCACGTGGAATTCGTGGCATTTTGGTCATAATTGAGTATAACTAGGAAGCAGGAAGTATCGTATGAATTCATTTACTTTTTAGACGGAAGCATTTTCACGTGACTCCGCGACTGCGCTATCGTGCATCGCATCGCATTGACTATCGGAATCTATGTTAGTGTAGCAGGGCTGCTTAAACACGACCGCGACCAAGCGATCCATAGAGTGAAAATCACGGGTTCAATGGCGTTTCTCTCTCTGCCAAGTTTCGCTGGTGAAACCTTATTTTGACCAGGTTGACTTCCTTATATCCAATGGCCCCAATTGAAAGCGAGACTAGGAGACTGCTTGAAGACATCTCTCAGGATTTTGAGCTTTGGAGGAAATTTGGCTTGTGTGTCACAACTAGTCCTGGACAGAATAACAAGGCATATATTGTCTGTTTGTTGAAGTAGATGCTATCATATTAACATAGAGGTCATTTGCCGCGTTGCTTCGCGAACCTTGAATTTCTCCTGAGTTGAATTGGAGAGTTGATAGAAGGTCAGGCGAACTCTGGCAGAACGAGTGGCGGGCAAATTATGATCGTCTTAGATATCTTAGAACTGACCACGTCGTGGCTAATGCGCCTAGTTCACTCTTCTTTTGTTTTGCTTCTCTTTATTCAATCAAAATGGCGGCATACGCAGGACTGACGCCGACCCTAAGGTTTACGCTCATCATTGCGTATCGTTGCAAATGGATGATTTGTAGCTAGGATTTCCAGTTTCTATTTGGCTGTCGCGGATTGCTAGTACGAATATCATTGGATTGCGGTCATGCTCTCTAAGAAAAGAGTCCGAAATACAGATTAATTTAGAAATTAGTAGAGTTCCGATTTTATTACTTGAGTGAGGATTCGATCGCTACTGATTGATTTTCTTGTCGCCATTTTCTTGATTGTGCACTATTTCACTCCGCGCACGAAACCAAAGCTGGCTAATGTTCTACAGGGGCCGTCATGTTTGTTCTGGCTGACTGTCTTATCATCTGACTGATCTGTCTATATGACAGCGATAGCGTTTTGAACGGCAGAGATCATGCTTTTAAAACCCTTTCATTTCGCCAACTTGTCATCTCTTGGCGTACCAGGAACCATGAATTTAACACCCTATGTCACAAAGATGGCTCAAATCAGGGTCTGCTATCCTAGTGAGAACTATTATGTCCTTATATTCTGGGAGGTTATTAGGACGGCCCTGTTTATCATTGTACCAGCACGAGGGGCATCCGTCAGATCTCCCGGTATTGGCAGACAAAAGATTTTCTTACACTCCGGGTATAATTGTTTATAGTTAGCTACTTTTGGGCAGATGACGAATGCTAGGCGTTGAAAGGGTTAAGTAGCCTATGTTGACTATTTAAAATTATTTTGTCATGGGTCGGCTAGGCGAGAGGGGAGGTAAGTTTAGTGTGGGCTCGCCGCCGCTGTTCATGGGAATTCTGCGTCTCGCTGCCTAGTTCCGTCACCAGTCAACGCGCTTTCTTGCAGTTTCAATCTTCCCTAGCTCAGAACGCTGTCTGATTCGAAAGCTTTTCACAACACTCTGTTGGTTTGATTTCAGAGACTATTGTTGTAGATGAATGATGGGGATATTATTTATAGTAAGGTGAGTCCTGCGTGTTGATTCAGTTGGTAATGTGAGGCTGCCTTGTAGTTTAAATTCATTTAGAGAAAGCGCTATGTATTATTTATTATTAGTTTAGTGTAGTAAGTATAGTAGTCGTAGTATAGTAGTAGTAGTTAGTAGTAGTAGTGAGTAGTAGTAGTTAGGTAGTAAGTGGTAGTGATTAATCTTTAGTAGTTAGTAGTTAGTGATTTGTAAGTGGTTACGTGTAGTAGTTAGTGGTTAGTAATAGTAGTAGTATAGACGATGAGGAAGGGTCTTCCCGATTTTGTGTGCGGTTGTAGGTATGTATGGATATCTTAGTGAGCCATAGTTTCGAAAATGTAATGGGGGGGGGGTTCCTTGGTTAAAGGTCATGGTCACTGGAGCCGAACTTAAAATGCTGGGTCCCCCGCGCACCTAGCTTTTCTCTAGGCCGTCAATATGCTCGACTTAAGTTGAGATCCTCTGCTGTGGCGGCAGAGTACTGTAAAGATCCAGTGTTATGACTATATGAGTTATTTTTTGACCGGACTTTCTTTCAGCGGGTGTTTGTCCTGTTTGTTCCTGTAAAGGTCGCTGGATCGCCGAAAATTGCTAGGCGCGTGGGCTGGTAGTTACTTTGTCTAGGCGCTTTCTATCAAGCTCTAGCAGCGTTTGCTGAGTGTGCGGTCAGGTGCACGGCTTGGGGGCTTTTGTGGTTCTGTAGGTGGGCGGCGGTGCCTATGTCACGTGTGACTAAAGGTGAATCACGCATGGTGGGCTTCGCTTATGTTATTAAAAAGAGCGGGGGGGGGGGAGGGGGAGTGGGGGGGGGAGAGAGATGAGAGAAGAGAGTAGAAGAAGAGTAGAGAGAGAGAGAGGAAGAGGAGAGAGCAGAGAGGTAGAGAGAGAGAGATTGAGAGAGAGAGAGTAGACTAGACTGAGTATAAAGAGAGTTGATAGATGAGAGAGAGGGGGACGGGAGTAGAGGAGATTACTGATAGAGAGAGAGAGTAGCGAGAGAAGTAGATAGCTAGTAGAGATGTAGAGAGAGAGAGTAGTAGAGAGAGAGAGAGAAGGAGAGAGAGAGTAGAGGAGAGAGAGAGAACGAACGAACGAAACTTTTTTTATTTCAGAGGAAAAAGAGTAATGCACACAATGAGAGAGGTGTAGAGATAGTTAGAGAGAAGCGAGATGAGAGAGATGAGTAGATAGAGAGAAGGGTTAGAGATAGAGAGAGAGAGGTTAGAGAGGAGAACCCGCAAGCTTATATATTGCTTTTCCTGGAATAAAAAAAAAAAAAAAAACAGAGACACAGCTGTTTACTGTTGGCCATTCTGCTTGGGGGGGGGGGGATACTAGGATTGTAAGTTAAAAGCAACAAAACTGTTTCTTTTTGGTGTTGTTGGGCTGTTGCACGTAGAGTAAATGTGTGTGTGTGTGTGTGTGTGCTGTGTGCGTGTGTGTGTGTGTGTGTGTGTGCGTGTGTGTGTGTGTGTGTGGTGGTGTGTGTGTGTGTGATGTGTGTGTGTTGTGTCGTGTGTGTTGTGTGTGTGTGTGGTGTGTTGTTTTGCCGGATAACATACCTTTGACATATGCAAAAATTAAAATAAATCTGGAGGCATTTAGCAAATGCTTTGAGTAGAGTAGAGAGAGCTAGTAGCGTAGAGAGAGGGAGAGAGAGAGAGAGAAGAGATAGAGAGAGTTAGAGCAGAGTAGAGAGAGAGAGAGAGAGAGAGAGAGATAGATAGTAGAGGAGAACTGCGAACTAAAAACGAACTTCCGATTTTTTATTTTTGAGGGTTATATACGGATAGCATAATAGGCTTTTCTATGCACTCGATTCCGCTCATGAAGGTGGCAAAATCAAATATATGGAAAGCACAAAAATCAAGTAAGCATAGGCTATAAATTTGAGGGAGAAATACTGTAAGCTTTTTTTGAGAGAGAGTGAGAGTAGAGAGAGAGTAGTAGAGAGAGTTGAGAGTTAGTTTAGTAGGAGTGATAGAGAGATGTAGAGAGAGTAGAGAGAGTATGAGGGAGAGAGGAGAGAGGGAGAGAGAGAGAGAGAGAGGAGTAGAGAGTAGAGAGTAGAGTGAGTGAGGAAATAATATATAGAGGTTTTATGAAGGTTATAGAAAAAAAGAAAAGCATAAATGAAATCGCCGAGGCATGTTGTATTGTTCATGGACTATTGTGTGGCGATGTGCTATGGCAAATGCGCTCGCGGGTAGGTTGTCCTGCATCCGTGGCACGGTCCGGTCTAACTTACACATAACTCCAGGCTACGATGGCACTCATAGTAAGATAAAATGTGGTTCTCTGGGTCGATCTAGCGACTAACGGGTGCTGAAGCTAAGTGGCCGTAACTGGGGCTTTATTAACGCTATTCCGGCGTGGCGAAAGCTGGGTTAATTATTTTCACAAAACAAAGGGCATCTGTTTCTTCGCTATGAGACTGATGTTTCTACAGGCGGGCGACAGACTTATGTGACTGCTCTCATGTGACTCGATCAGGTCCGTGACGTTTCACCTTCATTTGCATACGCATCTGGCTTGATCGTCTGCACTCAGTCTGACTCAGTCTGGGCCGGTAGAGCTAGTCAGGTGACAGGACCGGTTCTTGAATTTTCACTGATGGCGTAGTCTGATCAAGGTCTAGATGGGCTTGTGACCTGCTTGCTGTGCGGGAAACAAGGAATTTGTCAAACGTCACGACCTGTATGCGAAAGTGCATTATGAGTGTGGCAGTCGTCATAGCTTTCTGTCTTCCAGGCTTATGTCTCAATGTGTCTTCTCTTCTTCTTCTTCGATTGGGGATGTTTAATCCTATGCCCCAGCGCCTGTCAGGATGGCATGCTTTGTGAGATATGCGTGGTCATCGCTTTATAGTCCAGCCGGCACACTACGGCCTACTCGTTACTCTCGGCTAATTAGTGTTTGGGTGTGTGTTACGGACGCTACATAACGTTTGAACGTGAGGACCTATGGGAGGCTCACTATTTTTGGCGATGCGGATAGGTATTTAGGATTATCTAGGGCCAAGTTTGAAAAAAACGAAGGTCCTTGGTCTAGAGAGGTCAAGGTCACTGCAGGCTCGAAATGCTGCGCGCGTAGTTATCTCGCGGCTGTGGCGAGGTTTAGTGACTGTTTGATCAGGGGTTTAGTTTCTAGGGGGTGTTTGTTCCTGGGGGCAAGGTCTTACTGGCGCTAGAAAATGCTGCCTGCAGCGGCGTCGGCTGGTTGATTCTAACTGCGTTTTCACACGGCTGTAGTTAGGGCATAGATTTTGTTTAACGATCATAATGTGTATGTTAGTTTGTGTGTGCGTGTGTGCAGGGGCGTCGCAGTGCGTGCGTGGCGCGTGTTCAGTGTGTGTGTATGTATAGTGCGTGTGCGCGTGTGTTTGTGGCTTGTGTTGTGTGCGTGTGCATGGCGCATGCGCGGTGTGTGTGTGTCGAGTGGTGTGTGCGTGTGCTGCAGTGCTGTGTATGTGTGCCTTTGCCTACGCGCGCGTGTGTGTATGCGTGTGTGGAAGAGGAGAGGAGAGAGGAGTGTAGAGTAGAGTAAGAGAGTAGAGAGAGGATAGTTATAGAGATGAGAAGTATTAGAGAGAGGAGAGAGAGAGAGAGAGTAGAGAGCGACGCATCATTACTAATATAATTAAAGCAGCTGAGCAAGGTTGTGTGATTATTTTTTAATCGACTGACACGTAGCTGTCAGCGGAGCGCAGTGAAGACGTTCCCGTACACATCGCACAACAGTGGGGCACTCTCATTGATCACTAAACAATGTCAGTGTATGCAACTAAAAAGGTTCTGTGAGAGATGTCGTTCTGACTAGGGGCCATGTGAATAGCAAGCGGCACCACTCCACCACGCACGGACGACCGACACCACGCTCCTCTCTCCCTGCTCTAACTACGCGCGTCACAGCTATTAACTAATCGAGGGAGCGAACTGTAAACAAATATCGCACGTGAGCAGTCCTACAAAGGCTCTTTGGTCCTCGGGCGCGCGGCATGCTGATGGCAGACGGGGGTCACTTCATGTCTGTAGCATGTATAACTTCTTGGGCCTATGCCTCCATACCGCGATTCAGATACTCACGCAGAGGCTCGGCAACCCGCGAGTAGCCAGGGAGCGGACTTGTCGCTTATGAAACTTTTTGGTCGTGCTAGCAGCTGCTATATGCTATTGATGGACCGTAAGAAACGGAGCTAATTGTGAGAGCGCGGCAAGGTAGCCGTGAGATAGGATCAGTAATTCTTCCGCTCGACTGCCTATGCTGTGTGTGTTGAGGATCTGATTGGAAGCGTGGTTGGGTCCACGTGCGTGCTGATAGCTTCAGCAATCCGCCAAAACTAAAGTGTCGTCTGCGTTTCCTAGCATGGCTGAGAAAGTGACGAGTGTTCGAAGAAGATCGAGGGCGTTGTAAAGGTTTCGCTCCGTAGTTGATTGAAAAGGTAAGTTTTAGTGGCAAGTGATCTTAATTTTTTATTTATTATTAAAAATAGAAGTAGAATTGTGTGTAAAAAATGTTTTTTTAGTATTTTCTTCGATGTAGCTTAATTGCTCATAGCTCTAACATAGCCTAACTAAATAACAACTGAATATACTTACTTAGGTTGCTTCTAAGCCTACTGCTTTAACACGCATCGTGAATCAACTTGCTTATGCTAGATTACGAAATTCGGAAGTTCATTTTAAGCGTCAGCGTATCGGCTTTCGCCATGTACGACGGGGCTGAACAATAAACCAACTCAGTGATTAAAACAGAATATTTATGTTCTGAATGCATTCTGTCTCCATGCCATAAGGGCAAAGGCCGATGAAGCGATCAGTTTGTCTGGAACATTTGTAATAACTTATATGTAGAATTTAGAAATTGCTCTTCGTTAGTACTAATTTTTTTGGAAGGGAGAGGAGAGGGTCTATTTATAGTTTATATGGATTTAAAAATTTTAGCTATAGCTTGGGTGTCGTTCCGTCCTGTTTAAGTTATCAAGTTAAAAAAAAGAAAGAATTATTAATCCTCGATGATTTTGCGGATAAGTCGGTTTTGAGATTGATGTTTTGTGGTTAAATGTAGTCGTCTGCTCTATCGGATCTACGTTTTTCATGAAATAACAAAGCATAGATCTATCATTTTTTGTAGGCTTTTTACTCAGTATGAATTTTTGGGTGGGCGCCGACTTAATGCAAAGGCCTATTATCGTCAAATGAAAGCTAAAGGCTTGGTAGAAATATGTTTGATAGTCATTATATTTGCTACAGCCATACAGGATTACAAGTACCTGGGATGCTGTAGGGTTCCAATACCTAGTCTTAAGAACATTAACGCATGTAGTCTAAGTTTTATACTAAAAGTTGTTGTCTGTCTTAGGAATGGCATACTTAATAAACACGGCTTTAAATAAAAACCCTAGTTGATGAAGGTCATGTACAGTACGTGCGTGGACGGCGGCTTTTGAAATAATTGGGCAATGTTGATGACTTGAGGCCATGATTCATATAAATTGTTTGTTTTGCCGCTTTGATAAGACGTGCGCACCCCGTCACGTGTCAATAATCCACATGCTTTTCACGTGTTTTCCGCCTCTTATATTGGTAAGAAATCATTAAGTTAATCTTCCAGGTCATTACGAGGGATGTGACACTTTGACGTGGGGGGCTCTAATGTCAGCCTAAACTGTCCATAGGTTACCAGTTCATTGACTGTCATTAGGGGCAAATGACTGAGAGGTGTGATGGGGGGGTGGGGGTGGGGGGGGTGTTTTGTGCAGTCATGTTTAGATTCAGTGTATGTGACTAGTCCAGAAGTGGGCTCGTTGTAGTGGGGCGCTATTGGTGTCCTCTAGATCTGTGTGTCTCATTGATGACTGGTAAAGCGATGACATCACTTGTTCTTATGATTTGTGACTTAGAAACCATTTACTCTATATCTTGAACTCACTCGCTTTTTGCTCCACCACCAGCTCCGCCCGCTCCATGTCGCCTATTTCTTGTTAAATGCATTTGATGCTGGATCATGTAGCGTTGTAGGAGTAGCCTTTTATGAAGTAGCTGTTTATGGTACAACGTATTTAATGAAAAGGAGAGAGGGCTCTTGAGAGTTAAACATGGATGTATTGATGGTTTTATAATTTAGGCACAAAAGGATTTGAAATTCCTGTCTTGGTGTTTATGATTATTATACTTTAATTAAGGCTTTAATGCTTAGCATATATCTTTTCCGGCTTGTGGCTTTTGGCCTGAGGAGATTGTTTTTATATTATTTCAATGTGCCTTTCAACAGTTTTGCAAGCAGCTGTATGAGAAAAAAACTAACACTTTCAATGTAATAATTATTTTCTGTGAGTCAATGAGTGCAACGTTTTTGCTCATTTCTTTTTTAGCAAGCTGAATATGATTTGATCAATATGAGGGCAGCTGAACTCACTCAATAGCCAATGAGTAGGACCAGAGCTGGTGGCGCTTATTTTTTCTTGTCGTTTCTGTACAGATTTTAGACGTGCGCAATGATCGCAGAAGCTGACCCAGATGGAGGAGGTAGATAAGAGGGCAAAATCAGCGAAGAGGGCCTCACCCTGCCTCTCAGCACGCCAAACCACCTTTAGTGTCATCATACGCAGCCAATCACACAACACAAGGCAACACGCAACAGTATCAGCTAGTGTTATCATAGCTCAGCTGGCCCCAAGTACGCAGGGCAACATAAGTTTCCACATCTGGCCACGCCATACAGAGTCCCCTGAGGCACAGGCTAGGCGCAGACAACAGCATGGGAGGTAATGCGCGGCAGTGGCTAGGGCACCAGTGCAGCAGTGTTGGGCTGGATGGGGGAGGGGGGAGTAAGGCAACAGTTACTACGGCAGGCAGTAATACTAGCCTCGGCTAAGAGCGCAACCCAAAAAAAAAAAAAAAAAAGCAACAACCAGCCGCTACGACTACAGGCATGCTAGCAGTATGCGTCGCAGACGCCCACCACTCCCGCTGTCTAGCGTTCTAACCGGGGTTTACTACTAGCGTGTTACGGCACAGGCGGACTTTCTTTCATTTTCACCCGGCTATGTTTCTTCTTCCCTGCTTCAGTTCTACCTTCGACAGCGGCAGGCTCACCCAGGGCCTTCCGCATATAGTGCAGTCAGGCGGCGAGGACCCACATCACCGCAGGTTGCGGGCGCGACTCATCGCCCTTTCACGCAGGCTATTGTTCCTTGCCCACAAAAAAAACCCAAACCCCCCCCACAACACAAAGCGCGACTATCCCGGCGCCCCCTTTCCGGTTTCGGATCAGGAGTCCGCTTCCGTCCAGTTTATCAGGGCATCCCGCATTGAAACGGGGCGTCATCCATGTGTTCCACGCGGCTCTCCTCCCGTCCTCGTACCTGTCAGTGCTTCTCTGGCGCGTGCGCGTGCGGGTGGCAACGGGACGGCGCGTCGCTCTGGCCTGACGTCGACAGCGATGACGAGGAGATGATGTACGGCGTTCGTGTGCTGACAACGTCATGGCTGGGTCGGTAGACTCACTACTCTGGCCCGGTGTTGTACGTCTTCCACGCGCGCGGCGTGACTCCGCCTGTTCGTCATCAACAAAGGGCGGCGGAGCCTTGTCTTCTAGAGCCAGAAGACATTCTCTGACGCGATAGCGAAACCAAGCAATGGCTGACAGTGACGATGACGAGGATAGCGATGATTATTACCACAGACGAGGGAGTTCCCGCCTGAGATGGGGGGGGGACACAAACGCAACACACGAACATGGAGAACGAGAAGCGGAGTACAGAAGTGTCAAGTAAGAAGAAAGTAACCAAGAAGTAAAGGAGAAGAAGGATAACCGAGCGACAGGGGCTTGTTACGCCAATACCGTAGCCGTTTTCTCTCGCCAACTCGCAGACGCGATTTCGGACTAATAACACGCCGCTGACGATGACCACTACGAGATGATGATGATGTATCAATGACAGACGAGTGGTGTGACTGTATACGGAGGCATGGGAATGGATCCTCGGGGGGGGGGGGGAGGGAACACTTAGTTACTACACCTTTGCTTACGCGGCACCTCTGCCGCTGGTGACGTTTGCCCTCTTTGGGGTGAGCGGATCGCGTCCCCTGCTGCTGCGGCCATCGCCACGTCGACCCCCACCTGGCATTGGCCCTGATAGAACGCAGCCCCTAAGCTGTCTGGACTGTCCCGCGAGGGTTCCCCAAGTCCCAGAGGTGAGAGAATGGGGAGTTGTGCTTGTTGTTCTTGGTCTTGACCCGGTCTTGAGTTTGAGTTGATTTGTTTGGGTTCTTCTTGTTCTTTTTGTCTTTTTACAGCTTTTGTGTGTGTGTTAGCAGTTGTTGATTTGCTGTGACCCGTCTCTCTCTCTCTCTGTCTCTATGTTCTCTCTCTCTGTCTCTCTGTCTCTATGTCTCTCTCTCTCTCTGTCTCTATTCCTGCTGTCCTCTGATGATCGTCGTCTAAGAGATCTATTCGTCTCTTCAGTATCGTTCTGTCCGTCTTCTCTTCTGCTCTCTCTCACTTACTCTCCATGTCAATAGCATGTACCTTTCTGGATGACTATTAATCATGTTCATTTGTCATCGCTTCATCTCTCTCTTCTTCTCGTCTACTATCGTCGTTGTCTCTTGCTTCCCCCTCTTCTCGTTCATTCGCTCTCATGCTCATGTGTCTCTTCTCTCTTCTCATCGTCTCTGGCTCTCTCTCTGCTCTCATCTCGCGTGTTAGGTTTGTGGTCAGTTTTGTCTTGTTTCTGTGTCTCTCTTTCTCCAGCTACACCGAGTCTCTCTGCGCGGCTCTCTTCCAGAATTCATATTATGTTAACCTCCACTCTCATTCTGTCTGGTTTATAGTATTGCTGAGTTTGAAGCTTATATTTATGATGCTCTAATTCTTCTTACTTAGTTTGCTGATCATATTTTGTCTATCCTGTCGCTGGTGGGTTTTTCACTATTTACTCTGTTGTCTGTTTATCGTTGTTAAGTGATGTGATATGAGAGGGAAAGTGTGGCATTTGGGGAGTGGGGGGGGTTAAAATGGGACGGATGGGGAAGCGCATTATAGTATGAACATGAGGGCGAACAGAAGATAAATAAATGGGAAAAGGTGCGATTTTAGTTTGGGGGGGTTTTTGTTTTGCTATAAATGTCTATATTGGGCATTGTAAAAAAAAAAAATATGAGACTATCTTTGGAAAATCTGTATTTTGCATTTTGCGGGGCATTAATTCCCTGCGTTCTGTTGTTATTTTCAAAAGAAAAACGACGTAAGTTCTAGTAGGTATTCTAATTATATCATTATTCGTCGAAGGTGCGCACGAAAGCGTTCAATCCCTTGCGGCAAAAGATTACCTCTCACCTATTTTCTCTCGTGTGTTTAGTCTGTTCCGCTCTAGATGGCTGTCATTCAGATTTGTTAGTCTCCTCACTGTCCGCCCTCTGGCTTCTTGGCAGACACGTACAGCTTCCCTCACAAACCACGTGTTGGCACAGTTTGCACACTTCATTGCATACGACACAGTATGGCACGTGCACACTTTTCTCTACACTAAGCCGTTCCTCGCGGCTCTTTCTTCTCAGTCTCATACTGAGCTAGGCACACTTCTTTGCTACTTGATTGTGTGAGCGCAAAAAAGAATAGAAACGTTAGGCGTTCTTCTGTGCGCTGTGCAGGGGCTGGCGTTTAAGATACGCACCTTAATACTCATCTAATTTACTGCTCTCTCTCTCTCACAAAAAGATCATGTATGCCCTCTGCCTTAACTTTTTCTGCTCTCACGTCTCTAGTCTCGTGTCGTCTCAGATCGTTCTCTCTCTTCACCTCCATGTCTATCTCTCTCGAGTGCGTTCGCTCGTCCTCATCTCATGGCTCTCGCTCGCTCGCTTCTCATCTCTCTCTCCGGTCGTCTTCATCATCATTTCATTCAATTGTCTCTCGTGCAGCTCAATCTCTTGCATTGAGGTCAAGCGTCCTCTCCCAGCGTCTCTTCTTCACTCTCGTTCTCTTCTCTCTCCTCCTCTCATCATCCGTCTGCAGTCTCTCAATCTCTCTCTCTCATTCGGTTCTCGTGCCAAAGTCTCTTCTCGTTCCCTCGTCAGATTCCTCGCATTCTCTCTCTCTCAGATCTGCAATATTTGGCACACGATCGTATTAGTTGTACAGCTCTTTTCGTCTGTTGCGATTCATTGGCTTTGCGATAAAGTATGTCTAACAGACGAAAACGATACGCAGGCGCCAGTGTTATACACTTCATAAATTATGGCTAGAGGGACGTAGAATGTCAAAGAGCGTGGCACATAGCATCATCTTTTCTTAAACATCCTCCTTCAGCTTGCTGTTAAGATTCTGATAATGCAGTAGCATAGTATAGGACAGCTGTACGGTCTAACATGTCTGTCGTGAAAGGTTTGATTTATCTGCTTCTTCTTCATGTGTGTGTGTGTGTGTGTGTGTGAGTAGGTAGAGGGAGGGGGGGGGGGGGGGGGGGGGGGGGAGGGGAGAGGGGGGAGATAGGGGTGGAGGGGTGGGGAGGGGGGGGGTGAGGGGGGGGGGGGGAAGGGCGAGAGAGAGACGCAGAGAGAGAGCGAGGAGTAGGAGAGAGAGTAGAGAGAGAGGAGAGAGAGTTATATTTTTCAGTGTTTGGGGGGGGGACATAGCGCAAGTATAGTACAGCTATGGCTGTGTCCCGCTTCATCCTCCTTAATTTAATTTGTTAATACTCTATACGGCTTCTGTTATGCTCGCCTTGACATCATGGGGGAAAAAACTTAATGACATAGTTTGAAGCTTGAATTGTTTAGTTTGCCTCATTGGTTTCAGTTACTAGCTGCAATATCGACTCCCCACTTCCGTCTTTCACACACTTAGCTATTCCTGCCGTTCGGCGCTTCATGCCGCTTTGTTTTTCCTTTTAAAAACAACAATAACAACAGGCAAAAGATGGCAGCGCTATACGCGCGCGGTGTGTGTGTTGTGTGTGTGTGTGTGTGTGTGTGTGTGTGTGTTTGTGTGTGTGTGTGTGCGTGTGCTTCGTATGGCCACGCATAAGTATGGATGTGAGTGGCGTGCTGGTCAGGATATCATTATATGCTACAGGTATCTGGCATAATAAGGAGGATGGTTCTGAAACGTAATTATCTATAGGCTGTGTGAATTGTAGTGTGGCATGCGTTTATCATGGCGATCATATGTTTGAATGTATGGTTGTAGAGGCTTGCTGATCAGATATATATCGAATTGTATCGGCGATATCAATTATATGGTTAGACGAACGTAGTTATCTAATAGGGTTGTGTGAATCATGATTGTTTCCGGAAAACATTAAAACTAGTATTTTAAAGGAGTGCAGAAGTGTATAGGGCCATCTCTTCTATCCATATCCTGTCAGTGCTGGAGCGCCAGATGAAGGAGGCAGTGTATGTTGCGTTCAAGTTCAAGTATACTTTAACCGTCATTCCACGCGCCGCCATGATTTCAACTAAAAGTTTCATAAAATGTACCTGGGTTAGAGAAACAAAATCTCATTTGGCATGTATTGGGGGATTCTTCTGTATACAATATAAAGATTAAAGTCTAAACCGTCCTTCGCCAAATCTAAGACCTAGGGTCTTTTGATATATAGTACCCCACTCATCATATTTAATGCCTTTAGTGACATAGTCTGTGTGCTATATGCGAGCTTTGGCGGTGAAGGGTTAGATATTCATTCCCAAAGTTGAATTCTGTTTAGGTTGCAACACATGACAGAGATACAGACACAACTGATAAGAACATTAATCAATAGTGCGTGTGATATCAAATATACAAACAAATCATTATCATTAAATTCATTACATCTAACTAGTAATGTGCATCATTTTATATCACACGAGAGAGTAGAGGAAGAGAGTAGAGATGAGATGTACGAGTGAAGAGTAAGTGAGAGGAGAGGGGTAGAGAGTCCGTTAAGAGAGAGGAGGAGAGTCGATTAATCTTAACTTTATATGGCATCAATCAGATACAAATTTTGGAATTACATCTCGTCTATACACAAGCACCAATACTAGCATGTAATAGTAATCATAAAAATTACTGGCGTCAGGATAGCTGTTATATTGCATCGAGAAGGAAAGATAGGAATATTCGTAAATAAGGAGTTAGAGTAGGAGGAGATCGTTAGTTTTAAGAGTAGAGAGAGCTAGTAGTAGAGAGGATGAGAGAGAGAGGAAGTTCAGAGAGAGGATTAGAAGAGTGAGCTAGGGAGTAGAGATATGCGAGAGTAGAGGAGAGGACGTAGGCGAAGAGAGAGTAAACATGATCAGTTATTGTTATGTTTAGGCATAAGAAGGCTAGAGAGTACTATGTCATGCCTATCATGGCTGTTTTATGTGTGAGCTAAGAAGCAGAGTGACTATGTAGTTTTCTGATTATGTTATGTGGTGTCGGTTAACATAAACGCGTTAAGGAGGGTGGGCAGCTGTGTATATTCGATGGTTGTTATGTGTGGGTGAGAGAGAGTGCAGTAGAGGACTGTGTATTTCAGGGCTGTGTTATGTGAATGGTAAGTGAGGGGGCGGGAGTGGCGGAAACTTGTGTATTTCAGGCTGTGTTATCGTGTGATTAAGGTAACGCAGCAGTTGATGACTTGTTTTCTAGTATGTTATGCTGTGCCGCTAAAGTACAGCTACGGAGGTACTATGTATTTCGAGCTGTGTTAATAGTGTGTAGTAAGTAGAAAGTCAGAGAGGTACTATGTATTTTCAGCTGTGTTATGTTGTGAGTAAAGAAGCATGGAGACTTATGTATTTCAGCTGGTGTTATGTGGTGAGTAAAGGAAAGCGAGGGATCTATGTATTTCGTGTGTTAGGTGTCAGTATGAAGGGCAGAGAGACTTACATGTAATCTTCAGCTGTGTTTCATGAGTGAAGAGAAAGGGCGAGAGATGGACTATGTATCTTCGAGTTGTGTTATGCTGTCAGTAATGTAAGGGGCGGTAGAGTAGGATAATGTATTTCAGCTGTGTTTCCATGAGTTGCATAAAAAAAAAAAAAAAGCATGGAGGTACTATGTATTTCAGTTGTTTTATAGTGTGAGTATAAGTACAGCAGAGGACTTCTGTATTTCGAGGGTCTGTGTTTCATTATAAAGAAAGAGCGGGAGGACTTATGTATTTCATCAGTTGTGTTATGTGTGAGTAA
>CM065684.1:22301408-22311408 GCA_017654935.2 Phymorhynchus buccinoides
TGGAACCTATGTGCTTGTAGAGCTTCCTCCATCTGTCACTCTCTTGACTCGCCTTTTCCCTTTGCTTACCTGTCATCTACTATCGTTTCTGCCTAACCTGTCATTCTCCTGCCTTTTTTTTTTTATTTTTTATTTTTCACGACACGCTTTCAAAGAGATACATTTCCTCCAGCCGAAGTCGGACTTGCTGGGCCTAAGCTATTTCATAGTTAGGCGCATAACGGTACATGACGCATCTGCGCTCATAATGACAGGAAAACTTGTATGCGCACCGAAGAAGAGAAGAAGGAAGAAGAAGAAGAAGCAGAAGAAGAAGAAGAAGGAATGAAGATAAGAAGAAGAAGAAAAAGAAGATAAAGAAAGAAGAAGAAAAAAAAGAAAAAAGAAAGAAAAGAGAAGAAGAGAGAAAGAGAGAAAAAAAAAAGCAGAGAGAAGAAGAAGAAGAAGAAGGAGAATATGAAGAAGAAGAAGAAAAAAAAAGAAAGAAGAAGAAGAAAGAAAAAAGAAGAAGAAGAAAGAAAGAGGAAGAAGAAAAGAAGAAGAAAAGAGAAGAAGAAGAAAAGAAGAAAAGAAAGAATAGGAAAAAAAGAAAAGAAAGAAAGAAGATGTAAAAGAGGAGAGAGAAAAAAATAAGAAAGAGAAAGAAGAAAGAAAAGAGAAAACAAAAAAAGGAGAAAAGAAAGAAAAGGAGAAAAGGAGAAGAAGAAGGTAGAAGTTCTAAAAAGAAGGAAGACAAAGAATCGAAGAAGAGGAAGACTTTGAAGACCAAAGAAAAAGTCACAGAAAAAAAGAGAGACGAGAACAAAGGGAAGGAAGAAAGAAAGAAAGCACTAGAGAGAAAGGCTCAGCTTGAAAAGTTGTTCGCCATAGCCAGAATAAGGGCAGGAAGGAAGAAAGAAAGGAAGAATTGGGCGTGTAAGAAGAAAAAGAAGAAAAGAAGAAGAGGAAGAAGAAGAAAAAAAAAAAAATCAAGAAGCCCTATGAAAGTAGCGTTGAAAGAGAAGTCATTCGAAAAAAGGAGAAGAAGAAAAGAAAAGAAAGAAGCTTTAAGAAAAAGAGAAGAAAGAAAGGAAGAGCAAGAAGAGAAAGAAAAGGAAGTAGAATGAAGAAGAAGAAGAATGAAGAAGAAAAGAAAATAAGAAGAAGAAAAGAAGAAGAAGGAAGAGGAGGAGAAGAAGAAGAAAGAAGCCTTAAGGAAGACAGGAGTAGGGAGATGACAGGAGGTAGTAACGGATCTAGGACGAGGGAGAGGAGGGGGAGGAGGAGGAGGAGGAGAGAGGAGGAGGAAGAGGAGAAGAAGAAAAAGAAGAACAAGAACTAATATTAGAAACCCAGAAGGACATGCCCGAAGAAGAACAAGGAGGAGAAGAAGGGGATGAAGGGGAAGTTCGGAGTTCAAGAAGAAGAAGAAAAGAAAGCCAGTGGGAAGAAGAAGTCTGCTCTAAAGAATGAAGAAGAAGAAGCAAGAAGAAGAAGCTGAAGAAGAAGACGAAAGAAGAAGAAAAAAGAAGGCACAAAAACAAGAAGGTGCTTTTCAAGAAGAGGAGGAGTAGGAGCGGAGGAGAGAGAGTTAAGAAGAAGCTAGAAAAAGAAGAAGAAGAAGAAGAAGAAGAAGAATCCTGAGAAGAGATCTGGACCGGACTCCAGAAGAAGAAGAAGCAGAAGAAGAAGAAGAAGGTTGATTGAAGAAGTTCGGAAGAAGAAGAAGATTGAAGAAGAAAGACAGGACATGTTGGTCAAAGGATCGATCATATTGGATTTTTGTGTTTGTTTCTCTGGTGGGTGATTGGTTGGTTGGCTTTGGTTTTTATTTATCTTAGTTGTTCTGATTTTTCTTCTTCATCTGTATATCTGACTGTTGTTTTTTGATGTGTGTTTTGTTTTACCTTGCCTTATTTTGTTTAAGTGCCAAGGTCTTTTAAGCTTTTTTCGCTAATATTGTCTTCTTTGGCTTCACCAGGGTCTTTGGGGTCTCTCAATCTCATCTTTATTGCAGTCTGTATCTGCACACACACCACACACACACCACACACGCACGCACGCACGCACGCACGAAGCACGCACCGTTACGCACGCACGCACGCACGCACGCACGCACTCCCCCCCCCCCTTTTCCCTCGCGCACGTCGTCCTCTTCGCTCTCTATCCAGTCAGGCTCTCTCTATATCTTCTCTCTCTCATCTCTCATCTCTCTCTCTCCTCCACTGTACGTTTGAATGCTTTATGACTGTAGTGTCGTGTGCATTCTTAATCTTCGTCTCCTCATGTGAAATAGGTTCTTGTCGCCTACCCATTAATTTCTCTGACTTCTCTCTTCGTCTACTTATGCTCTTTATTCGTCTATCTCTCTCTATCTCAGTTCTGTCTTCTTCTCTGCTCTCCTTCTTATTCGTGCCTCTCTCTCTCTCTCTGTCCTTCTCTTCGTCATCTCTCTTCTCTCGTATTCTTCTTCTTCTTCTTCTCTGTCATCTCTCTCCATGTATTGTGTTGTTCTGCCTTATGCTTAGTGTGTGTGCATATTAAGTAGCGCTGATCAATATGTATAGTTGGTGCCTAACATTAAATAAAATATCTATTGACCTTAGTAGTAGTCGTCTTAGTAGTAGTAGTAGTAGTAGTCTCTAGTAGTAGTCTCATAGTCTCTCCCTCTCTCTCTAGTCCCCTCATTTATTTTCTATTCCTACTCTTCTCCCTCCTCTGTTATCTAATTCGGTCTCTATTTTTATCTCTACTCTCTCTTCCCTTATTTTTACTCTCTCACTCTCTCGACTTTGCACACTTTGCATTAGAAGAATGAACGGAAGTAGACACCCACCTACTGTAAGCCTACTGGCAAAAAAAGGGAAATGACTCTCATCCTACTGTCTGATAGGACCGACAAAAATCCGCTGGCAAGATTAACAATGCAAAGGCTAGATGAAGACGGAGGTAAAAAACCCATGGGAGGGTAAGAAGCCCAATGCCAATTATCTCATGAAATAAAAGAAAATTTCAGTCAAATTTGCCCATGAGACGAACGCTAAACATTAACACTCTTCTCATGGGCAAAATGTGACTAAAATTTACTTTATTTCATGATATGATTGGCATGGGCTTCTTACCCACCCATGGGCTTTTTACCCCGTCTTCACCTAGTAGATACGTCAGTCTGTCTGATAGTAATATATATTTTTTTCTGGTCAACAAATGTGTGTAGTGTGGAGTGGCAAAGAGGTAACGCGTTCGCTTCGTGTCAAGTAAACCCGAGTTCGAACCTGGGTACAGGGGATTTTTCCTCTCACTTTGCACTAGGCCTTACGGTCTGAACGTGGAGTCTTTCGGATGAGACGATAAACCAAGTTGCCGTGTGCCCATGCACTTAGCACACGCTAAACCCAGTGGCAACGAAAAAGTTGTCATTTGGTCAAAATTTTACCCCCCCCCCCCCTCCCTTTTCCTTTCCTCATCAATCACAAAAAATCGCATGCAAAAAAACAAACACAAAACATTTGGGGTGGCGCGCCTCTGGCTGCGACGCTCTATCCAAGCTGGGAGCAACCCGAATTTCACAGAGACGCCTCTGTGACTATAAAGTACCTAATACCTAATACCTAGAGTTGTCATACAGTTCTTCTGCCTGTACTGAACAATAGTCTCTAACAAAGTTCAGTAGGTAAAGGTCAATGACAGACAACCTACACTACTACATAACAAACGGGTACTAACAAACAAGGAAGGGAACATACTTATCAGACCCATTAGTGTCCAGTGATGTCATCTCTCTCTCTCTCCCCTCGTCAGAGTCTCTCTCTCCTCCACATCCTCTCATCCCTCCCGCTCTCTCTCTCTCTCTTCCTCTCTCGCCTCTCTCTCTCTCTCTCATCTTCTCTCTATCTCCATCTCTTCCCCCTCTCATCTCATCGGTCTCCCTCTCCATCATCCTCTTCCTCTCTCTCTCTCTCTCACCCTCTCAAATGAAAAAAATGTAGCTAGATTAAAACGTATGAACTGTCGAGAAGAAAAGGAATAACTGATGATAAAAAGAACATTATCTATTTGTAAAAACACAAGCAAAAGTTTTATTTCCACAAAACAAAAGAACCTTTTACCACTGAAGAAACCAACGAAACTTGATCTCATCTTCACAAAAAAAACCCACTTATTAAAGACCCAGTACGTCACGTGTCAAAAATCACGTGTTTTCACTCTTCATTTTTTCCGTTTTTGCCTTTCTTACAAAAGTTTTTTTTTTTTTTTGTGTATTTTTATGAAGCTGTATTTTATTTTCAGCTAATTATCTTTGTTCAATAATTAATTCTCAGTCATGATAAAGGCCATTATCATAATAGGACCACCCCACCCCCCCCCTATGTACTGCAGTACACACCGCCACCCAGCATTTATTTGTCACAGTTGTGGGTCATTGCGTTTTTTTTTTCGTCTTATAGGGGGGGGGGGGGGGGGGGGTTTTTGGGTAGGGTTAGGGTTTATTATTCAAAAAGATAATTAGCTGAAGCCGTTCATAAAATACAGCTTATGTTTGGTAAGAAAGGCAAAAACGGAAAATTGGAATTAACCGAGAAATGAAGGGGGTGGCAAATCTTAACCGTTACCAGAAATCCCGTATTTTGACCAAGTGTTGCTCCCATAAAAATTGCCTCTTGCACGTGGGTAACGAGACATCATTTTAAAGAGCAGCCTCGATCGTATGCGAGGAAATCTGATTTTAAACCAGTGTTGCCTCGATCATATACGAGGAAAGTCACGAAAACGAGGCATCACTTTAAAGAGCAGCCTCGAGCGTATACGAGGAAAATCTGGAAAGTCACGAGGAATCACGTTAAAGAGCAGCATCGATCGTATACGAGGAAAGTCTGAAAACGAGACATCACTTTAAAGAGCAGGCCGCGATCGTATACGAGGACAGTCACGAAAAAAAACGAGGCATCACTTTAAAGAGCAGCCTCGATAGCATACGAGGAAAGTCTGAAAACGAGACATCACTTTAAAGAGCAGCCTCGATAGTATACGAGAAAAGTCTGAAAACGAGACATCAGTTTAAAGAGCAGCCTTGATCGTATACGAGGAAAGTCACGAAAACGAAGCATCACTTTAAAGAGCAGCCTCGATCGTATACGAGGAAAGTCTGAAAACGAGACATCGCTTTAAACAGCAGCCTCGATCGTATCACGAGGAAAGTCTGAATGTGGGCCACACCGACCCAAAAAAAAACAAGGGACTTAATCCAGTCTGCTCAGTGGGTCTTTAAAGGTAATTCCTTTTAGGGGAAAATATATTATTCTTCTGATCGCTTCTCGGTCGGCCTTTTGGCTAAGACAGTGTTTCAGGAACATAAACTTTTGTTTATACAGTACCTTGGCTGGTTTGTTCATCCCGTCGTACATTGCGAAAGCCGATACGAGACGTTAAACTGAACTCCTATCGGGGGAAAATATATTCTTCTTCTTCGCCGTCGATCGCTCAGGTGAAAAGGGAATGCCAGGAGGAGAGGAGGGGGGACCGTTTTACAGATGTCAATTATTAAGCACACAGTATTGCGTCATGCTGCCTTTAATTTATGCGTCCCTAACTTCAAAGTTAGTTTAGAGGACCAGCCATGTCCGTCTTCGGCTGGAGAAACATTTTTTTTTTAAGATTTTTTCTGAGAGAAAAAAAAGGGCAGGAGAATGGATCGGTAAGAGCAGAAAGCTAAGCCTTGTGATCAGTACTCAACTTGGAAAAGGCATCGTCAAGGATATTGACAGAGTCGATGAATTTAAATGCACAGAACTTCCAGAAGGTGGATGAAACTATTTTTGTTTCGAAAGGAAAGATGACTACCCTCCAGTATCCCCAGGGAAATAACTAAATTTGATAACGTTAGAAACAATCGCTTTTAAAAAAAAAAATATTATAACCCTTTCAAAACCCCCTTTCACCGCGATAGGTCGCATTTTTTTATAAAGCAACCACACAGTAGATTTAAAAATACAACCAACACCTAGGTTCATTTACAATAAAGAGCATCAAATGTGGGGTCTATGTATCCAAAGACCCCTATTGTATTAGTTTTAGGAAGTAAGGGATAGACTTTTTTTTTATATATGTCTTATAAGAATCTCCCCAATAGTGCAGGTGGATTTTGTTGCTCTAGCCATGTGAAGTTAATGGACATTTTAGCTGAAATATGTCTGGCGGTGTAAGGGTTAACGCCACTGTAGCTGTTCGGCACCACACTGATTTAATACCCATGCTACTAAAAATGCGTCTTAAACAATCAGGGTATGCTACCCAGAAACTTTTTGTTGTTACTTTTTGGGAGATGAGAATATGCCTGTTGTTAAATGTTTTGCTAAACAAAACAAAAATCATCAGTATGGCTGTCGCCATCTTTTCTGTTCCCAAGCAAGTTTGACCGGTTGACATTAATTTTTAGCTGACAAATGGCTGGCGTTGAAAGGGTTAAAGTTTGTAATGATACAGGAGATGAAAGATGAAAGGTTTATGACCAGCAGCAGACGAAAGGTAATGCACTACTGTAATAGGAGGCTAGGGGAGGAGGGGAAGAGGGACGTGGGGGGGGGGGTGGGTGGGGGGGGGGGGGGCAAGCATTAAATACATTCAACAGTCACACCAACCTTCACGCTATATAAGCCTCTTGTTTTCCATCTCTCTCTTTCTAAGCTTACTAGTCTATAAACGTACAAGAATTGAAGAAGAAAAAAGAAACAAAATAACACCCATTAAACTTTCCTCTTATATATATATTTAGTTTGCTTTAATAAAACTTTTTTTGTTGTCCAATGTATCAGTTTGTGAACCTAAGAAATAAACTCAATTACTTTAATTTTAACTTTACGATTTGTTCTGTGTTCTGAAAAGAATAAAATAATAATAATGTGCTGATTTACTTTTTCTCCCAATTGGGGGAGATAGACAATGACTATGCAAAGACAGCTGTTTCATCTTTGAGAAAGACTCTTCAGTCTGCATATCGGCCTGCAAAGAATGTTCTATAAACGTGAACATTCAAATTGAGCTAGAAGACTTTCTCACTAGACTTTCTTACTAGTCTATATATATACAGGGAAGAAAATGATGGATGCATTTAACTTACTTTGTTCCTCACCCACTGTCTTGTTTGCATCCTTTTCTCAAATAATAGTACCGTGCTTTGTTTTTGTTTGTTTGTTTGTTTTTTTGTTTGTTCGGTGTTGTTAGTGTGTTTACTTATCCCAAGCAGCAAGGCAGCAGAAACAGCGGGGCATAAAACAGTAAACAAAGAAATGAACACTGACACACGCGCGCCGCGCGCGGCCAGCACACAACGCACGTCCACACACGACGCACCGCACTCTCTCTCGCTTCGGCGGCTCTCTTCTTTCTCTTCTTCTCTCTCCTCTCTCTCGCTCATTGTGTTCTCGCTTCTCTCACATCCTTCTCTATCTCCCTCCTCCTATAATCCCTCCTCCCCTCTCTTTCTCTGTCTCTATATCTCTATCTCTCCCTCTCTCTCCGTCTCTCTCCGTATATCACCTCCCTCTCTCTCTCTCTCTCCTCCTCTTCTCTCTCTCTCTCTCACTCTCTCGTCTCTCTCTCTCTCTCTCTCACTCACTCTCTCCTCTCCTCTCTCTTCTCTCTCTCTCTCTCTCTCTCTCTCCTCTCGGCTCTCTCTCTCTCTCTCTTCTTCTCTCATATTCTCCCTCTCTCTCTCTCTCTCCTCCTCTCCTCTCTCTCTCTCCTCTCTCTTTCTCATTCTCTCTCTCCCTCTCACACACAATCAACCACACACAACAACCAAAACCATGGACGAACACCAAACACCAACCACCAACACCAAACACTACACACCAAACACCAAACACCAAACACACGTAGCACAAACGCACACACCCACATACTCTCTTCTTCGTCTCTCCCCCCCACCTTTCCCCTCTCCCCCCCACCCCTCTCCCCTTTCCCCCTTCCTACTCTCACACACACAGTCTCATAGTCCTCTCTCATCTCTCAATCTCTTCGCTCCTCATCTCCTGTCTCTCTCTCTCGTCGCCTCGTCACAAAATACTCTCTCTCTCTCTCTCTCCTCTCTCACACAGACCACGACACACACACAACAGACACACACACACCACACAGAGCACACAGCTCACACACACACATACTCTTCTCTCTCCCTCTCTCTCTCTCCTCTCTCTCTCTCTCTCCTCACTCTCTTCCAGCAAGTGCATCGGTCATTAACCTTTGACCTTTGACCCGTAATACGGGCGTAATCATGTATCATCGGTTGTTCCCGGCTAACCAACATTTTGACATTTTCACAACGTCAGCCCCACCACATTTCCACCCCCCCCCCCCCC
This sequence comes from Phymorhynchus buccinoides, assembly GCA_017654935.2. Taxonomy (NCBI): domain Eukaryota; kingdom Metazoa; phylum Mollusca; class Gastropoda; order Neogastropoda; family Raphitomidae; genus Phymorhynchus; species Phymorhynchus buccinoides. Next base: position 22,309,745 of record CM065684.1, read on the forward strand.
CCTTCTCTCTCTCTCTCTCTATCATCTCTCTCAGACCTGTTTTGAGTAATCAATAATGACAATAACATGTTTCAACGGTCAGCGTTCTCTCTCTCTCTCTTCTCTCTCATCTCTCTATCTATCTCTCTCTCTCTCCCTCTCTCTCTCTAAGTGGACGGAAAGTGCCTGTCTCACTTACCCCCCCTCCCACCTGTCCCCCCCCCTGTTGAAGTAATGCCAAATAAACATGTTTTTCAACCCCCCCCGTCCCCCCCCGCCTCCCCCCCCCCGCCCCCCCCCCCCCCCCCCCTCCCTGTACAATATAGATCTGTTGAAGTAATGACAATAACAATGTTAAACGTTCAGCTTCAGCGGCCCTTGTCTCTCTCTTCTCTCTCTCTCTCCTCTCTTCTCTCTTCTCTCTCTCTCTCTCTCTTCTCTCCCTCTCTCTGTCTCTCTTCCCTCTCTCTTCCCTCTCTCTCTCTAAGTGGAAATAAGTGCATGTCTTATTACCCCCCCCCTGTCAGTCAGACCTGTTTGGATGTAGTAATAGGAAATGACTAACAATTAACGATGTTAACGTTCAGCGTTCTCTTCTTCTCTCCCTCTCTCGCTCTCGTTCTCTAGCTCCCCTCTCTCTTCTCTCTCTCTCCCTCTCTCTCTCTCTCGCTCGCTCTCGTGCTCTATCTCTCTTTCTCAGCTATCCTATCTCTTTTTCTCTCTCTCTCTCTATCTCTCTCTCGCCTCTGTATCAGACCGTGTTGTCTCTAAGGACTCTCCCCCCCCTCTCTCTCAGGCTCTCAGAGTTCTCTCTATATCATATCTCGACTAGAGAGTCTCCTCTCTCTCTCTCTCTCTCTTCCTTCTAAGTGGAAAGTGCATGTCATTACCCCCCCGTCATCAGACCTTGTTGAAGCTTAAGACAATAACATGTTGTCAACGTTCAAGCCGTTCTCTCGTTCCTTCTCTCTCATCTATTCTCTCTCTCGTCTCCTCCTCTCTCTCTCTCTCTCTCCTCTCTCCCCTCTCTTCTCTCTCTCCCCCCCTCTCTCTCTCTCTCTGTCTCTTTGTCTCTCTCTCTCTCTCGCTATCTCGCTATCTCTCTCTCTCTCTATCTATCTAAGTGGAAAGGCATGTCTATTGTACCCCACATGTCATCAGACAATGTTGAGTAAGGCACAATAACATGTTCAACGGTTCTAGCGTTATCCGCGTCCCTCTCGATATCTCGAATATCAAGCTATGAGCGATCAAGTAATAGATATGATGAGTACGACTCGAGCATAACTATACGCTCTTAGCGAATAGCCAAGAAGACGAGAGAGCTAGAGCGAGCTGAGATAGCATAGCCTGATCTCTCTATCTCTCTAAGTGGAAAGTGAAGTCTATTGACCCAACTTGTCATCCAGACCGTTTGAAAGTAATGGACAAAAAATGGTCAGCGTTCAGGCGTCTTATATAGAGATAGCGCAGTGTGTGTGTACGGGTGCGCATGCAGAATGACTGATGATAAAATGATATTACGAATGGGCGTGACCCTGTGTCTTTGTGGTTGCGGGGTGGGGGGGGGGGGGGTGAAAACGTGCATATTTGTCCTTGTGGTAAGTGGGTTCGTGCACATGCGCACGCGCGTGCGCGTGTGTGTCTGCATTTGTGGGGTTGAATGTTGTGTGAGCGTTCATGTT
>CM065684.1:22316408-22322618 GCA_017654935.2 Phymorhynchus buccinoides
GGCACACGCTTCCACTTATCTAAGACAGTTGTCCATGTTATAATCGAGTCTCCCTCCCTTTACTTACCTAGAGAGGAGAGAGAGAGACACAGAGAGAGAGAGAGAGAGAGAGAGAGAGAGAGAGGAGAGAGAGATGAGAGAGAGAGAGAGAGAGAGAATGAGAGAGGAGAGAGAGAGAGAGAGATTGATTGATTGATTGAATTTTATTTATAGAGAAGGTAATAGAGTAAGCAATAACATGCTTTTTTACATCCAGCCGTCTGGACAAAATACATATATAAAAGTAGAAAATGGAAAACGAAAATAAACACATACAAAGTAATATAAAGCATGCAAAAAACATCCCTATATTGTAACACATCAATAACAAAATCAAACCTATTATTATTAACTATACTAATTATTAACATTCAAAATGTGTGAAGTAAGCGCATACACACGGGAAAATAAAACCCAATCCTACTTTTCACACTCATCTTTAAACATTCAAAAATAGAGAAGTGCACAAACATTAAAAAAAAAAAAACCTCAATCATACTTCATGATTAAAATGTACTTATTTGAAAAAGAAACCCATGCAGAGCGAGAGAGAAGAGAGAGAGAGAGAGGAGATGGAGAGGAGAGAGAGCGCGAGAGAGAGAGGGAGGAGAGAGAGAGAAGAGAGAGAGAGAGAGAGAGAGAGGGAAGGAGAGAGAGAGAGAGAGAGAGAGAGAAGATCGAGAGAGAGAGAGAGAGAGAGTCAGTGACATTTAGGCCTACAGAAAATGAAAGACACACGCTTCCACTTATCTAAGTCAGTTGTCCATGTTTTGAGGAATTTCTTCCAGCTCTATCCTTGAGACAATTTACCCACCACACACCTCCACCCCCAAGTTCCACTAAGTAAACATCGTGCTTCGTAGGGTATCCATTTGCTATCTCTCTCTCTCTCTCTCTCTCTATCTCTCCTCTCTCTCTCTCTCTCTCTGGCTCAGCTGACAGTAAGGGAGCCTATAGAAGGTCTCAATGACATCCTTGGGGGGGGGGGGGGGGGAAGACAGAGGGATAGAGAGAGGGAGAGAGAGAGAGAGAGTCGGAGGAGGACGGTAGAAGGGAGTGAGAGAGAGGATTTATCTCTCCCTTGTCTTCAGAGCCCCCCCCCTCCCCCCCCCCACCCCCTACTTGTTAGATTTGTTTAGGATTATTTTGCTCTAATTTTGTTTACTTTGATGTCTTGTAATCATCATGCATGTTCATATTATAATTATCCGTTTGCCTTATTGTTTTGTATTAGTCTTGTTTCTGTCTCAAGGACAGATTGTAAGAATAGGCCTGGCCTAAAATCTCAATCCTTGCGTAATAAAGTTTTCAAGTGTCAAGTGTCAAGTGTCTCTCTCTCCGCTCAACGATATTTCCAGCCGTGCTTCAGTGAGATTCAGTCACACTTCAGCACGATTCAGCAACGCTCCAGTTCATTCATTGTCACTGCTTTATCTTTTGTTTTTGTTTTTGTTTTAAAGCCCTGAACGCGAGAAAGTATTATTTTTTCGATCCAAATAATGATTACTCCTTTTCTGTACCGCTGTGGCGGTGTATTTTTACCTCTATGAGATAAGTAGTCCTAGCCGGAAGTAGTCCTAGCGTGGCCAATCAGAATCGTTTGTTTGCCCGCCATTGTGAATTTTACGAAACTAAGTGCATGGATTTGTACATCGATTTCTCGGCAAATATGTAGATTTACACCCTCCTGCTCTATTTCTTGGTTCTTTCCGTGGTTAGGGATAGGGTTAGGGTTAGGGTTTAGGGTTAGGGATAGGGTTAGGGTTAGATGGGTACAGTTCGCATGCGAGAGGTAGATATTTAATGACAGGTATTTATTTATCATAACACCGCAACACTACTCTTTCTCTTTGTAGTTTCCGCCGCGCCCAGTCAGGTTTTCACACCACCAGAGAAGCGCCAGCAGCTTCTACGTTTGAAGTAGACTGGTTAACACTTGACCTCTAATCAGTGTCCAGTCTTAGATTCTGGGCTTAGAACAGAGACGAGAGCTCTGCAAAATCGAAACATCATTGGCAATTGACAATCGAAGACTAAATCACGGATGAAAAGACATCGATCTTTATTAATAATTCAAAACAACAAAATAACAGACCGGTGATATAGGTGAAGACGGGGTAAAAAGCCCATGGGCCGCGCGAGGAAGAACCCCATGCCAATTATCTCATGAAATGAAGCAAAATTCATTCACTATTTCCCCATGAAACGAGTGAGCTGTAATCTCTGTATCATTCGTCTCATGAGGCAAATTAGCACTCTGAATTTTCCTTATTTCATGAGATATCGCTGGCATGGGTTCCTTACCCTCCCATGTCTCTTTTTACCCCGACTAAACCCTACTGATGATTTTGCAAAATGTCTCGCACGCCACGTATGGATTCAACATCACCTACGTTACAAAGATACAAAGACCTAACCTACCACCATTTTCTCTCTTTCAACCTCTTCTGATTGGCTCCATCTATAGCAGGGGAAAGAAGATCGAAAAATCTCTTTCTCATTGACCTCTACAAAATCCGTCAAGGCACTTCTCTCTTTCTTCTTGTGAATCGCTCTAATCTCCGACTGATTGTTCTCTTCATGGAAAGAAGATAAAACTCCCTTCCTTTTCCTCGCTGAAGGTGCTTCGCTCTGTGACAATCTTCTAGCTCTCTCTGATCAGCATCGATCCTCTCACAATCTGGCTTTATACTCGAAAATTATCTTCCCTCTGATTCGTCTCTAGGTCTCGACTCTCTCACTGTGGGCCTCTAAAGCTCTCGCACTCGGCCTAGGATCCTCTCTCTCTCTCTCTCGTCTCTCTTGGATCTCTCGCTCTCTCTCTCTCTCTCGCTCTCTCTCTCTCTCTCTCTGTCTCTCGCTCTCTGATCTCTCTCTCCCTCCTTCTCTCTCCCTCCTCTCTGTCTCTCTCTCTCTCTTCCTCCTTCCAAGTCCGATCTCTGGTCTCTCTGTTATTCTGCTGTTCTCTCCCTCTGTGACGAGGTAATGGGTTAAAAGGCTAAGTCCTTAGGGAAGACTTTAGAAAAATTTGCCTTTAGCCCACTTCTCTAGGGTATGGGAGATGAGCAACTTTCCCGGCCCCTTTTCATCTAATAAATTTATATTTGTGCCCGGGTTCTGGCTCGTCAGATGGTTGTAAGAAATACAAGTGGTTGAATTGCTCTAAATGGCAGACAGAGAGAAGTAGGGTTTTACATGAAATTACAAGACTCCCACTCTCATCAGTCTGACCAAAGGGTTCAGGATTATTTGACACTTGTATTTTATTTACTCACAAAATCTGCATAAGATTATGCAACAATAATAATAAAGCAGCTCAATGGCGCCAAAACAAAATATGAATGAAAAAAACAATGAAATCCGAAAGGATTCACAAGACTTTTGTCTTTCTATAAGGTTCGCCCCATGCCGGAAGGGTTACTAATTATATTCGGTGTCCGTAGGAAAGTTCAAATGATTGGCGCAGTCAGGTAGACTTAGCTGTTTGAAGTTCTGGGCTTGCTCGTCAGGTGAGAGTAGCTCCCAGTCGTTCCGGTTACGGCTTCGCGGGATGGCACGGTTCAGGCGTGGTCTCCTCGCGGATTCTGGGTGCGGGTTGTCATGGCGACGATCCCGTCTTGGTGCTTGGTGGAGTCAGGGATGATCTTCCTGCCCACGATGCCCTGCTGATAATCACAGGAGAAGGTGGATGTAGATCTCTATGGCTTAGAGACAAGGGGCTTCAGCCGGCAGGGAATTAGTGAATCCCAACCGGCTTGAAGGCTTCCCTTGTACAATAGCACTACATGTAGTTAATAAATAAACTGAATTTCAGTTAACAAACTGAGATCAGTAAAACATAAAAGGTGATCAAGACAACATCACTCTCCATCCAACACCTGGAAAGGAAGGGTATCATAAAGTGCAAGATTGCGGGCCATAGCGTTTCCTACTAAAAAATAGTGCAAGATTGCGGCCCATAGGTTTTCCTACTAAAAAATAGACAAAAGGGTTAGTAGGCATAAAACTCCGGTTCTGGTACCAAAAGTGTTCAAGTCAAAAACACACACACACACAAATAATCAGTGCACATAAATAGAATAGAATGTTTACCACTTCTTTTCAATAACATATCTATCTACTCCTTATTCATCATTGAACATAGGATCTAGATCAAAACTAGAGTCAAACAAACAAGATCTCAATCACCAGCCATCAATAATACTTACTAGTGGGCTTATGATGACTGGTTGTGAGTGTTGCTCTAGCTACGTTTCAGCATCTTGTGTGACAACTTTTTCTCACCACTCCAAATATAGCATTCACTTTCAAACAATGAAAGCCTTTGCTATTGGTGTATTACAGTCCACACGTCACAAGAATTGCTGTTCTAAATGTACCGAACAATCACGCGCCTATTACATACATCCTTATCACATTCCTGACATTCCTAACCTTGTGATTAGAACAGCAAAACCATCTTCAAAGGGAGATAACCGTGGTTGTCACTTTCTTGTGATGAGACGGTAGAAAGGGGGGGGGGGGGTGAAGGGAGATAACCTCGGTAGGTGGTACGTGCTGACCGGGGAGACAAGTCGGAGTTCAAACAGACAACGCCCTTACTCGGCGTTCTCTTTGAACGCGGGATGGCAATTAACGTGGCGGCCGGACAGAGAAATGAAAAGGAGAGGGGGGGGGGGGGTGTAGATAAAGAAAGAGCAGGGTCGCGCGGGACACTTACGTCACAGAGGCCCCCCGAAGAAAAGATTCTGGTACCGCAATCTTCCTGTGGAACGCCGACTCCACTTTCGACTTGGGCGACAGGGACAAATTAGTGGGGAGACTGGGTCGGCTGGAATGGTTGAACATCTGGTCGCAACACAGAGTTCAAAGGAGCAGGTGGGTTAGAGATCAGTGGAATGGATTCCGACTGAGGTTGGTGCGGCAATCCTGTGTTGAGTTGTCCCAAGGTTGATTGCAGAATAGCAAACACCTCTTGCCTGAGTTTCCCTTTTAGCCTGGATTCATCATTGCTGATGATGTGGTTTGGTAGGCCGATTCGGGCGAAAATGGCTTTGAGTGCCGCGGCTATCTGGCTAGCATCAAGTGAGGAGATTGGGGCGGCATCGCACTGCATGGTACATATGTCGACCACGGTGACTATGTACCGGAATTTCTTCTTCCGTTGCTTTTTTAGGTAGAGGCCCGACCAAGTCGACTGCCACTCGCTGAAAGGGAGGGGTAGGTGACGGCTGTACGTGCGGCGGCCTGTCCCGATAGTACCTTCGGTGGGTGTTTGCGGGTACAGTGCTGCCTTTCACCTGAGGTACCTGTGGAGAGTGGTCTTGGGTCGTTAGGCGGACATTCCTTGGGAAGGATTTTCCAAGTTGTGGCGGACTTGGGGACTTGGGACAATCTGGATTTGCTCGCGCGGCAATTTGGTTTGCCGCGTTGAGAGGTTTCTTCCCTGCTGAGGGATATTTGCTCTTTGGGAAGGAGGGAGGGAGTTGGTTTGTTGGTTTGGGGAGAAGGAGAATCCTGATGAAACAATAGCAGGTTGAGAGGGGTAGCCCTAAAAACACATACTGTGATCCAAATATGAGGTCATAGACAGGACTGTCCAAGAGCACTGCCTTGATGGGTCCCTTAACAAATCTGGGTGTCGAACATTGATTATGGCGACTGGGCAAGGTGGATGGCGGGGATTGCAGCCAGCATCAGGGCCTTGCAGAGAGATGAAGTCTCCCGTGTATGCCGACGCGGGGACTAAGGATCCGCAGACAATGGCGTCGCATGACAGTCCAGTGTCATAGAGACACTGAACAGGAATGTTGTTGACAGTCGCCTGTCCGACGACTGACGGTGTGCCTGGACACTGTACAGGGGAGGGGTTTGTGCAATTCTGCGAAGGCGAGACGACTTGCATAGTTGCAACATATTGCCGCTTGTAAGCAAGTTTCCTGCAGTCATCCCGATTGTGGGTGTTCGACTTACAGTATGAACAGAATAAGGGATGTCCCAGTGGTTGTCGTTCATGGGTAAAACCGTTTGACCCACTGTTGGAGTTGGGGTTAAACATGCTCTGCTGTGAAGCAGTGGACCCAACTACTTGATGTAGTTTTGGCCTTTTAGGGGCGCTAGGTTCATCATGGGCTAGAGTGTACCGGTCACTTAGCTGGATGAGGTCAGCCA
>CM065684.1:22338118-22340618 GCA_017654935.2 Phymorhynchus buccinoides
AAAACTGAAAACCTTACCCATTATATAGCCTGGGAACGCAGAAGAAGAAGAAGAAGAATCGAATATTTAATGTGGCGGTACCATAGCCGATGAGGTTTAACCGAGGCGTGGTTACCGCTACACCTATCTATAATGTTAAAAACTCGGGACTTTACTTGTGTTGCACTGCCTCCGGGCATTGCAGCCAGTATTGTTCCCACCATCTTTGTATTTGCAAATGTCCCATATGTGTCTATGACCGAGAGGACGTAAAACATCATTTTCACCGAAGAAGAAGAAGGTCACAGTTAGGAGTACTGAAATGATTGTCACCCCCAGCCAGGGACTGAGCTGTAGATGACTGATGTTCATGTTAATCTTATCCTTAATTCCTGCGAGTCTATTATAATAAGCCGTTTAACCCTCTCACCGCCAGCCATATTTCAACCACAAAGTTCCATTAACTGTATCTGGGTAGAGAACAAAATCCGTCTGCAGTATTGGGGATTCTTTAGTGACATGGGTGTTAAATCACTATGGCGCTAAAATGTGACCTTGACGGTGAAATGGTTAGAGCATTTTGATGAAAGCACGCGATTAAAAAAAAACGAAGAAAAAAACTACGAAGACAATCTGCAGGCAATACTAGAACATGGTCAGCTTCATTAACCCCTTGACTGCCACCAACGTATCACATGCTGACCTGATGACATCACTGATGATGTCATCAGATGAAGAGAGAGAGAGAGATTGAACACGTTCAAGAGAGTTATATCCCCAGACCATTTGCCAGATTGGCTCTATCAGTTGTTGTTTTTCATGGGCATGATTTGCCCTATTGTTTTTTCTTTAAATTTCTCTGGCAAAGTCAAGGGGTTAACTCTTCCCAAGTGTAACTATGAGTACTACCCTGCAAGGCCCAACATCCGCTATGATTATGCGATGGGTTCTTAACTCGCTTTTTGTCTGAGAAGCGCCTTTTCTCATGATCATACATCTAATTCTTCTTCTTCTTCTGCGTTCCCATGCCATATGGCCATAATGAGTAAGGTACGAGAAATGGTGAATGAGAAATGGTGAATGATGGGAAATCAGGAGAGAAGAGTAAGAAATTTGAAGGACAGATATGAGAATAGGGTCGGGAATGGTAGAGGAAATTTACGAAAGCGCGTATTGGCATATCAGAAGCGCGGAAAGGTTTTTTTACGAAAGCGCATCAAATCGGTATACGCAAGCGCGGAATTTTTGTTACAATTTTGAGCACAGATTTCCAACCCCCACCCACCAATTCACCCCACCGTCGCCGTCGTGGTTGTGTTCCATTGTCACTGGGATCAGATATGTCATGTCACTGTCAGTTCGAAGTCGTCTTTTGCATTTTTGTTGTTGGCGCAGCGCCACGATATTATGCCATCTTTCAAAACGCTGTCATCGTGCATTATAGAGACTTCTTTCCTTTATTCGTATTCGATACAGTAAAATCCATGGTGTAAGAACAGGCCTGTAAGAATGAATATCGCATGTACATCATGAACAGCTGACCGAGTTGCACATCTCGTGTCTCCCGTGCTCCATACTAATTTTTCTGGTAGGTCACCCTCCGCACTTTCGTATGATGGGTTTATACGCGCTTTTGAAACATATCCGGTTCAGAAACCCGCGCTTTTGAATGTCGCCCGATGGTAGAGGTAGGTTTGCAAGAAGGCAGATGGGGAGTTAAACATTTGTCGGTCGCAGGCCGTAGTTTCGTGCCATATGTCCGCGGAATGTGTCATGGTCGGTATTAATTACATGCTGATGACTGCTGACACATAGCACCGCGCTCATTAACCCTCTCACGCATGTGGCCAGGTATCGTAGTAGTGTCTTCAAGAGCCTTACCATTTACTAGACAAATCGGCTGACCTCACCACCACGACACTTGACCTTTAATTGGTGTGCGGGTGAGCAGAGAGGGCAATCACTTTCGTTACTGATTGAATGTGAATGTGGTTAGGCGTACTGATCTATAATGTGGTTATGTTATAACGGTTCTCTGCTTGATCAGCTTTTGAAAGTGAACCGTGTCACGGGACACCCTGACGGATGAGTTTGTTTTGCAAGAAACACGTCGAGGTCACCTGAATACCAGCCTTTTCAAGGATCGGAACACTCACTTTGCTCTGGTTTCCTAGAAATCAAACCGTCAAAACGGCGATTCATCCGTGGCAAAGTTGCCGGAGAGAGAAGCCATTTTGGACGGGGTGGATGGAGGCCACTGAGAGTGGTTGAAGCTTTTTCTTCTTTTTAGTGCAGTAAAACAAAACTGGAGCTATTTTCCTTTGTTGTGAGCGCAATTCTTTTTGGTAAACTGTGTAAAAACTGTATAAAAAAAAAGACTTGTATTGTGGACATTTCGTGCAAACGATTTGGTCTAACTCAGGCGGCCATTAGTAAAAAAGAAGTCACGTGCCTTCTCTTTCACTGAAATAATTTGACTTCCAGCACCTCCGCCAAGGAGGAATCGCCGATTTGACGGTTT
>CM065684.1:22355618-22360297 GCA_017654935.2 Phymorhynchus buccinoides
CCTCCATTACTCGGTCAAATACCATAGCAACGATGCAACAATGGCGTCGAAGCTTGAAACCGCACGATGCGAGTCAGCGACTTGCAAACATTTTTTTAATAGAAAAATTAGGAGTGGTCAGTGGCCACAAACTGATAACACTTGCAAAATGTGACGTAAAAATATAAATGACATATATTTTTAGAATAACGCACGATTTTCTAAGTGTTGTATGTCTGTTCAAACACACGAGTCGATAGGCTGCGAGAGCTGATGGCAGAGTGACTTCCCCTGTTTGACCGATTGAATTAGGCAAGATCACTCCCACACACCATGAAATTACTCCCCTTAATTATTTCCGAACAATTCCTATTGAAAGCGTACAGAGGCGAGCAACTAAACTAATAAAATCAATTTAAACAAAAAATAGAATATGGGGAAAGACGTCGTAAGTTGAACTTACTTACCATCCTTAAAATACAGAAGATTAAGGGGAGATTTGATAAATGTGTATGACATTTTTCATAGCCCTGACAAAACAAACAAATGTTTGTTTCAATTATCTAATGATTTGAGAACCCGTAACAGCGAGCTAAAAAATACTAACCCAATACTGTAGAACTAACATAAGGAAGAACTTCTTTTCTAACAGAGTCACTCAGTACTGGAACAATCTCCCTGCACAAACTAATCTTGCTTCTAACATTAACCATTTCAAAAACCTCATGGATAATGATCCCAAAATTGCTGTATTGAAATTCAATTATGATGAATGCACCAATGATTGCTCAAAAAGCGTCACAGTTTATGCCAATCAAATTGCAAAACAAAATTAAAAAAGCAAACAAAAGAAAGGGCACATCAAGAGGCCGCGAGGCCTGGCTGCCATAAAAGCCTGACCTGACCTGGGTTTGGTTTTTGTGGTAAGAATCGTCAACCATGGTCCGTGACAACTTTCCAAAACATGTTTTCTGAGATTATCAGAATGGAGGTGTAGTGAAGGAAAATGTCTCTCATATTATACGGACTGGTTTGTACTTCCACAGAGATAGTCACTGTGTTCAGTTTACTCCAGAGAATACTGAGTAGTGAGGGAGGGGGGGGGGGGGGGGCAGTTTTCTTTAATTATAACAGTTGCAGTAATGTCACAGATACTGCGTCCTCGTGTTCAAGAGTATATTAATTGTATACTATAAGGCTAAAAGGATGCTTGGTACCTGCCATCCTTTGTGCAACCTTTTTAGTCCCCGAGCCGAAGGTTCGGGGAACTATTGTTTTTGTCTGATCCGTCCGTCCGGTCCGTACCCCGTCCGGTGTCCGTCCGGTGTCCGTCCGGTGTCCGTCCGTCCGTCCGGTGCCCGTCCGTCCGTCCGGTGTCCGTCCGTCCGTCCGGCCTGCCTCCGTCCGGCTATTCGTCCTTTTTTGTCAAAAACTATTCAGTCTATCATCATCAAATTTGGTATACATGTACTAGTTTGCCAAGATGCAAGCTATCCACTGATGTATTTAGTTTTACATTAAGGTCAAGGTCGCGCCAGTTACGGGGTTCAAACCCCGAAACACATAATCGCTAATATCTCGCGAAGTTTTGCATGTATTTTAATGCAGTTTTTTTCACAACATTTCTTGCTGAATGGTCTATAACACAGGTGCGCGTGTGCGCATGATGGCGCGCGCTCAAATCACGGGTCCGAACCCCAAGGCTATATATATAAAAACTATTCAGTTACGTGCTGCTTTGATGCGTTTTTATGTAGTTACGTGCTGTTTTTATGCGTGTTTATGTATGTGCACAGCCGACACATTCCGATTTCCGAGTAGCTCGGCGATGCTGCGAGGGGACTTTGCTACCGCTCAGCGTTGCACTTGTTTGGTTTTAATTTTCATCTGTTTTGGCATGGATTAATATAAATTCTTTGATAATCCCCGAAGCAAAGCACAAAGGAAAAGAGAAGAAAAATGACTAAGGGTGTGATAATCTCCGAGTTATCTTTCTTTTAAAGATACACTGACGCACCACGGTTAAGTCCCTTGGTTTTTTTCTGGGTAGCTGTGACCCACATACACATGTCCCCAACTTCAAACTGAGGCTGCTCTTTAAAATGATGCTTCGGTTTGAATTTGGGGGCATTTGTATGGGAGTGAGACCTGGTCAAAACAAGATTTCTTTCCAGCTATAAGAGGGAAAAACACGTGGAAACCTGTGATTTTGACACGTGATCTGGGTGGATCTTTAAAGAAAACTTCCTATCTAACAGCAAACCGAATCGCTTCAAATTTTGATGTGAGCCCTAACGGGGCGATGGCAACGGCAACCGAGGCGGCCGTATCATTTGCGCGGTTGTCGGCGGTTTCGCAAATGCGCGAAACGCGCATCCGCCGGCCTCTCGGCGCCCGTATCTCCGGCGTTTCTGGGCCGAATGCCTTCGAATTTGGCAGGTAGATGACCGGGGAGCGGTGACTATTGGTGTGCCAAACCGGAAGCGAATCGGTTCAGAAACGCGTCTCGCGCTATAATAATAACCACTCACTCTCTCACTAGCCGCCCTTTCTTAACCGAATCGCTTCAAATTTGCTGTACTCAGCGTTACCAGTAATTAGCATTACCGTTACTAGGCGTTACCGTTACTAGGCGTTACCGGTTACTAGGCGTTACTGGTACTCGGCGTTGCGCTAGTTTTTTTTAAATTTTAAGAACGTTCAAGCCAGCGTTTTCTTTTCTGCAGAGCGTTGCTATTAGACAACTCGCTGTGCGATACACCTGACAATAGAAATGAAGTAATAATAACGATGCCATAATGCATTCATCGTGACTCCGTTTCCCATCTTCTTTAGTGGAATTTGTATCGATTACTTTGGGAAATCTCACCGACTTTTTTTTCTTTCTTCTTCCCCTCTTTGTGCGAATGCTCGCGTGTGACTGTATGCGAGGATGCGTGTGTGCGTGTTTAAATGTATGTTCATTGATTTACAAATGTTGAATTTTGATGCCAAAACTAAACACAGCCGTACGTCTTCATAGAGGGGGAGGGGCGAGGGGTGGGGGGGGGGGGGGGGGGCGGGGGGGGGGATGGGATAAAACAAATTTAAAGCTCTTTTTTTTTTCAGCCCCTTGTTTTTACAACAGGCTTGCCTATCTGAACAAAAACAGAATGCCGACAAAACAAAACAACAACAACAACAACAAGCCTCAGAGCAGGGAGGTTTTTTCATTGTTTGAAAGAAACATCATAGGCTGGCAATTCTTGATAGCAAGAAATACAAAGGTTTAAAAGAAAAACGTACGCATGCGTTCGCAATAAGATTGAAATGTTTAACGACCCTTATAGTAAAACAACAGAAACTCTGAAAAAAAAAAAAAAAAAAACCACTATCAAGTACATATCTTATTTTGTTAAAAACTGCGGGACTTTCATGGTGTTGCATTGCCTCCGGGCATTGCCTCCTGATCGTTCCCACCATCTTTATATCTACTCCTGTCCCATTATGGGTCTGTTTCAGACCGGGAGACGTTTAAACAGATTTGTTCACACTCACTCAGGAAAACTATCAAGACATCTGTATTTTTAAAAATTCGGGACTTTACTGGTGTGTTGCACTGCCTCCGGGCATTGCTTCCAGGATCGTTCCCACCACCTTTCTTATATCTACTAATGTCCCATATGTGTCCTGTTTCAGAACGGAGGACGTTAATCAGATTTGTCATTCATTTTCTGAAAACTAATTATTGTGTATGACAGTCTAATACACATTATCTGTATTATTAAAACAAAATCGGGACTTTACCGGTGTAACACTAGCTTCCGGGGCATTGCCTCCAGTATCGTTCCCAACATATTTGTATCTACAAATGTACCATATGTGTCTGATTCAGACGGGAGGACATAAAACACCATTTTCATGCCCCAAACGAATTATTTGTCCTGCTTTTTCTTCTTATTTTTTTTAATGATAAACACAAATCAAAAACAGTCACTGATACAATGTCACAGTTTTACGTGCATGGCAATAAAGTTCTTTGTGTATTCCTTTATATCTTCGCTGTTTGTGAAATGGTTTCATAAAAAGAAAGATGGTTTTCCATATAAAATGTATTCTTTTACAACTATTAGGATGGGTGAGATAAAACGTTGATTACGAAAAGGATCAGTTCGAATGTTAGGAATTGCAACAAAAGAAAACAAAATATAGGACGGTGACTTATTAAAACGAACAGACAAAGAAAATGGCACTTAAGAAAGAAACACAAAGCAAAATGACACAAAGAAAGGTTTTGAGAGGGTCACAGAAAAAGTGGAGTAAAACAAAGCAAGAAAGAGAGAGAAGAGAGGAGAGGAGAGAGAGAGAGAGAGAGAGAGAGATCGAGAGAGAGAAGAGAAGGAGAGATGAGACGAGAGAGAGAGAAGAGAGAGTGAGAGAGAGGGAGAAGAGAGAGAGAGAGAGAGAGAGAGAGAGCTGAGAGAGAGAGAGACGAGAGATGAAGAGAGGAGAGAGAGAGAGAGTGAATGAGAAGAAGAGGAGAAAAACGGAGGGAAGGAGTAGGACAAGGGAGAGGGAGGAGGAGAGAGAGGGGAGAGAGAGAGAGAGAGAGAGAGAAAAGGAGAGAGAGATAGAGAGGAGAGGAGAGGAGAGAAGAGAGGAGAGAGAGAGAGAGAGAGGAGAGGAGAGGAGGGGCAGAAGAGGGGAGAGTCGAGACGTGA
>CM065684.1:22360797-22368297 GCA_017654935.2 Phymorhynchus buccinoides
CTTATTTTTCCATCAAACTACTGTGAAGAAATTGAATGTGTGTGTGCTTGTGTGTCTGTTGTATATATTATGTGTGTGTATGTGGCTCTGTGTTTGTGTGTGTGTGTGTGTGTGTGTGTGTGTGTGGTGTGTTGCGTGTGCGTGCGTGTGCGTGCGTGCGTGGCGCGCGTGCGTGTGCGTGCGTGCGTGCGCGCGCGCGCGCGCGCGCGTGTGTGTGTGTGTGTGTGTGTGCTGTGTGTGCTGTGTGTGTGTTTGTTTATCTGTGTTGGTGGTGTGTGTGTGTGTGTGTGTGTGTGTGTGTTGTGTGTGTGTGTGTGTGTGTTTATCTCTGTGTGTGTGTGTGTGTGTGTGTGTGTGTGTGTGTGTGTTGTGTGTGTGTGTGTGTGTTGTTTGTGTGTGTGTGCATGTGGTGTTGTGTCTGTGTTTTCTGTGTGTCTGGTCTGTGTCTGTGTCTGTGTGTGTGTTCTGTGTGCGTCTGTGGTAGCATTGTTGTTTGTGTACGTGTGTGCGTGCGTGCGTGCGTGCGTGGGGGCGTGCTCTGTGTGCTACGTGAACAAGAGAGAGATAGGCTCTACGACTTATTCTGAGGGGATAGGGGGGGGGAGGTGGAGAGGGGGTACATCCGTATTATACGAGTACGTACGCACTTGTGCAGGAAAACAACAAGGACGCAGTGACTCGCATTGCGCACCTTGCTCTCTCTTGACACAAATGATTATGCATAGTACAAATTTCTCTGACAAGGAAGAAAGAGACGTGACTTTGTCCTAGAAAACAAAATGTCAAAGCTCTCAGGTTCACACTGCTACTCTTACCAGATCCAGCTGGTTGCGTCAGACAGTACCCTTAACTCGGGAACGTTGCCTCGACGTGTCGTGTTTTTTCCTTGCAAATTTAACGCTCTGAAAAGACAATCCACTGCAATATACGATTTTTCGGAGAGAAAAAAACTACTAGGGGAGAGCACTTTCGTGAAAATTAGAGTTGTTTACCTCCATTACTCTGTCAAATGCTATATCAACAATGCAACAATGGTGTCGAAGTTTGAAACCGCAGATGCGAGTCAGCGACTTGCAAACATTTTTTTTATAGAAAAATGAGGGGAGGCCAGTATCCACAAAACCGAAAGAACTTGCAAAATATGACGTAAAAATATAAATAACATCAAATTTTTAGAATGACTCACGATTTTCTAAGTGTTGTATATCTGTTCTAACACACGAGTCGATAGGCTACGAGAAGTGATGGTAGAGTGCCTTCCCCTGTTTGAGCGATTGAATTAGGCAAGGTCACTCCCATACACCGTGAAATTACTCCCCTTAAAATATTTCCGAACAATTCCTATTGAAAAGGTACAGAGGCGAGCAACTAAACTAAATTAAAATCACGTTTACCAAAAAATGAGAATATGGTGAAAAGAACGCTTCGTAAGTTGAACTTACTTATGACCATGCCTTAAAAAACAAAAAAATACAGAAGTATTAAGGGGAGATTTGATAAATGTGTATGACATTTTTCATAAGCCCTGACAAAACTAACAAATGTTTGTTTCAATTATCTAATGATTTGAAAACCTGTATTCAGCGAACTAAAAAATACTAACCCAATGCAGTAGAACTAACATAGGCCTATAAGGACTTCTTTTCTAACAGAGTCACTCAATACTGGAACAATCTCCCTGCACAAACTAAACTTGCTTCTAACATTAACCATTTCAAAAAGCCTCCTAGATAGTGATCCCAAAATTGCTGCATGTGAAGTTCGATTATGATTAATGTATTAATGATTGCTCAAAAAGCGTCACAGTTTATGCCAATCAAATTGCAAAACAAAAATCACAAAACAAACAAACAAAAGAAAGTGCAAATCAGGAGGCCGCGAAGTCTGGCTGCCCTAAAAGCCTGACCTGACCTGGGTTTGGTTTTGTCGTAAGAATCGTCAACCATGGTCCGTGACAACCTTCCAAAACATGTTTTCTGAGATTATCAGAATGGAGGTGTAGTGAAGGAAAATGTCTCTCATATTATACGGACTGGTTTGTACTTCCACAGAGAATAGTCACTGTGTTCAGTTTACTCCAGAGAATACTGAGTAGTGAGGGAGGCCAGTTTTCTTTAATATAACAGTTGCAGTAATGTCAGACACTGCGTTCTCGTGCTCAAGGGTATATTAATTGTACATTATAAGGCCAAGGATGCTTGCTACCTGCCATCCTTTATGCAACCTTTTTTGTTTTGTACTTTTCATCTGTTTTGGCATGGATTAATATAAATTCTTTGATAATCCCCGAAGCAAAGCACAAAGGAAAAGAGAAGAAAATGAAAGGGTGATAATCTCCGAGTTATCTTTCTTTTAACCCTTTCGACCGCCACCAGTATTTCTATCCAACATTTCATCTAAATTTCCTGGCCTGAGAGACAAAATCCGTCTGCGTATTGGCGATTTTTCTTCTTTGAACAGATATAAAATGAATGTGTCTACTCCTTTCGTCTTTCCCAAAACTAAGACCATAGGTCTTTGGGATAATATTTGGATAATCTAGAATTAACAATAATTTAGTTTGGTATGGTCTAATTAGATTTGTATTAATATATTTATATGGTAAGCAAAATTTAAAGTCTAAAAAAATTAAAATTTTGTTTTTATAAAAAATTTTTTATGGTTATTTAGTACTAAATGTTTGTTATAATAGAAATTTGGCATTAATCAATCTCTTTTAATACTAATATAAATCATATATTAATTATAATTTTGACATATATATCGGCTACTATGAACGAATAGATTTCTAATTGTCACTCAAAATTTTGTATTATTAACTAATGAATAACTTCGACCGTCCGACTGATTCCGGTGGAGATTTGAATCATAATCTTGTTTGTATTTGTTATAGGATGTTATGAGGAATTATTTAAATTATTTATTTACACTTTTTATCTTTTTAATTTGAAATATTTTAAGATTATGCAGTATATTACATTTTTTATTTGGCTGGTGGGGGATTTAATTAGTAATATCTACTCAATTTTGTTACTAATTATAATAAAAAATAAATAATTAAATATAATAGATATTTACTTTTTACTTTGATTCGAATATAGAGTATTATTGATTTATAATTTTTTAGTTTTTGTTTTTTCATAAAATTGGTATAATGAAGATGGTATATATTGTAAATAGGTCCAATTGATGTGCCTTTTTAGTGACATAGTGGTTAAAATAATCCTGTGGTGCTAAAATGCGACTTTTGGTCTGTGAAAGGGTTAAGACCACACTGACGCCCTGACGCACCACGGATTAAGTCCCTTGGTTGTTTTTTTTGGGTAGCTGTGACCCACATACACAATGTCCCCGCCCGACTTCCGAATAATCGAATCGCGGCTGCTCTTTAAAATGATTTTTCGTGGGGGTTTTAAATTTGGGGGCATTTGTCTGGAAGTGAGCCTCCAATGGTCAAGAACAACATTTTCTTTTCCCAGTTAATATAACATGAAAAAGACATGTATCGCTAAACACGTGATTGTGTTGACAGGGACCTGATCCCTGGTGGAATTTCCTTAGAAGACACAACGTCCACTTACTCTGACATGCATCGAAGTCATCATTATAGATATAATCCAACCTATCTCACGTGTGTGTGTGTCCATGTGGTTTGTGTGTGGTGTGTGTGCTGCTGTTGTAGTGTGTGTGTGTTGTGTGGGTGTGTTTGTGTTGTGTTGGTGTGTGTGTGTGTTGTGTCTTGTGTTTATGTGTGTGTGTGTGTGTCTGGAAACACGAAACTGGGCCTTATAACCCCGCCGTTTTTCGACCGAATGGCTTCAAATTTTCTATGATCCCTAACGGGGTGATGGCAACGGCACCCGAGGCGGCCGTATCATTTGCGGCGGTTTTACGCTAATGCGCGAAACGCGCACTCCCGGCCGGCTCTACGTCGCCGTGTAATCCTCCCCCCGGCGTTTCTTCTGACCGATTGCCCTTCCGGAATTTGGCAGGTAGATGACCAGTGACGGTGACTATCTGTGTACCAAACCGAAAGCGAATCGGTTAGGAAACGCGCGCGCTATACGACTCTGCCCTTTCTTAACCGAATCGCTTCAAATTTTCGTTACTAGGCGTTACCAGTACTTGCGTTACCGTTACTAGGCGTTACCGTTTACTAGGCGTTACCGGTACTCAGCGTTGCGCTAGTTTTTTTTAAATTTTAAGAACGTTCAAGCCAGCGTTTTCTTTTCTGCAGAGCGCTGCTATTAGACAACTCGCTGTGCGATACACCTGACAATAGAAATGAAGTAATAATAACGATGCCATAATGCATTCATCGTGACTCCGTTTCCCATCTTCTTTAGTGGAATTTGTATCGATTACTTTGGGAAATCTCACCGACTTTTTTTTCTTTCTTCTTCCCCTCTTTGTGCGAATGCTCGCGTGTGACTGTATGCGAGGATGCGTGTGTGCGTGTTTAAATGTATGTTCATTGATTTACAAATGTTGAATTTTGATGCCAAAACTAAACACAGCCGTACGTCTTCATAGAGAGGGGGAGGGGGGGGGGGGGGGAGGCGGGGGCGGGGGTAAAAACAATTTTAAAGCGCATTTTTATTTCACAGCCCCTTGGTTTTTGCAACAGGCTTGGCTATCTGAACAGAAGTCACACACAAAACCCAGCAACAACAACAACAACAAAGCCTCAAGGTTTTCATTGTTTGAAAGAAACATCACAGGCTGGCAATTCTTGATAGCAAGAGATGCAAAGGTTTAACCCTTTCACCGCCATGTCGCATTTTTGCACCACAATGATTTAACACCCATGTCATGACGATCTCTTGAAAGTCAAGGTGTCTATTATTCAATGATATTGTGTTCCTAAATTTGGGCAGTAAGGATTGACCCTATTCTAAATCTGTCACAGAGAAATCCAAACAATATTGCAGACAAAATCTTTTCTGTAGCCAAGTGAATGTTTGGGCAAAATGTTTGGCTGACAAAGAATGGCTGGCGGTGACAAAGGGTTAAAAGAAAAACGTACGCATGCATTCACAATAAGATTAAATGCTTAACAACACTTATAGTAAAACAACAGAAACTCTGAAAGCTAATTATTGTGTATGACAGTCTAATACATATCTGTATTGTTAAAACAAATCGGGACTTTACTGGTGTGTTGCACTGCCTCCGGGCATTGCCTCCAGGATCGTTCCCACCATCTTTATATCTACTAATGTCCCGTATGTGTCTGTTCCAGACCGGAGGACGTTAAACAGATTTTCATTCAAACGAATTATTTGTCCCTGCTTTTTCTTCTTATTTTTTTTAAATGATATAACACAAATCAAAAACAGTCACTGATACAATGTCACAGTTTTACGTGCATGGCAATAAAGTTCTTTGTGTATTCCTTTATATCTTCGCTGTTTGTGAAATGGTTTCATAAAAAGAAAGATGGTTTTCCATATAAAATGTATTCTTTTACAACTATTAGGATGGGTGAGATAAAACGTTGATTACGAAAAGGATCAGTTCGAATGTTAGGAATTGCAACAAAAGAAAACAAAATATAGGACGGTGACTTATTAAAACGAACAGACAAAGAAAATGGCACTTAAGAAAGAAACACAAAGCAAAATGACACAAAGAAATGTTTTGAGAGGGTCACAGAAAAAGTGGAGTAAACAAAGCAAGAAAGAGAGAGAGAGAGAGGAGAGAGAGAGAGAGAGAGAGAGAGAGAGAGAGAGAGAGAGAGAGAGAGAGAGAGAGAGAGAGGCAGCGAGAGAGAGAGCGAGAGAGAGAGGAGAGAGTAGGGGGCGTGACAGAGAGGAGAGAGAGCGCGATGAGAGAGAGAGAGAGGGGGGAGAGAGAGAGAGAGAGAGAGAGAGTACGGGGGGGGGGAGAGAGAGAGAGCGAGAGAGACTCAGAGAGAGAGAGAGACAGAGAGAGAGAGAGAGACGAGAGATGAGAGCGAGAGAGAGAGAGAGAGAGAGAGAGAGAGACGAGAGAGCAGCGAGAGAGAGAGAGAGGAGAAGAGAGAGGAGAGCGAGAGAGAGAAGTGAGCGAGAGAGGAGAGAGAGAGAGAGAGAGAGAGAGAGAGAGAGAGAGAGGGAGAGAGAGGGCGAGAGAGAGAGAGAGAGAGACCGAGAGAGCTGGAGAGCGAGAGAGAGAGAGAGAGAGAGAGAGAGCAGACGAGAGAGAGAGAGGAGAGAGAGAGGGGGGGGGGGGGTCCAAGACTGCATGTCATGGCAATGTAGGTTACGACCTAGGCAAAGAAAAGAAAAAAGAAGTCCCTCAAGCATAGCTGATGTAATCTAATTGCATTCACTTCATCAATAGTGATGCCACTCTGGACAGTTATCTCGGCGCATCTCAATCCCTTTTTTTTGTTTTATGCATCTTGTTTTTTCTCTTACAGAACTGACTCTCTCTCTTCTCTCTCTTCTCTCGTCTCTCGCTCCTCTCTCGCCTCTCGTCTCTCTCTCTCTCCCTCTCTCTCCCTCTCTCTCTCTCCCTCTCTCTCCTCTCTCATCTCTCTTCTCTCTCTCGGTGTCTCTCTCGTTCGTCTCTTTCTCTCTCTCTCTCTCTCTTCTCCGTCTCTGTCTCCACTCTCTCTCGATCCCTCTCCCTCCTCCTCCTGTCTGCTCAATCCTCGCATCCTCTCTCATCCTCATCTCCTCATCTCTCTGTCCTCTCTCCGCCATCCCCTCCTCTCCCCTCCCTCTCCTCGCACTCCGTCCTTCTCATCATCTCCACTCTCTCCTCGTCCTCTCGTATCCTCGAACTCCGACAAACTACTGCTCTCTCGTCGTCCCACATTCATCACCCTCTCACTCTCATCTCTCTCTCTTCCTCTCTCTTCTCTCACCCCCCCATCTCCGTATCTCTCTCTTTCTCATCCTCCAATCCCTGACTCCTCACTCTCCTAATCTCTCACGACTCATCATCCCTCCGAAACCTCTCCATCCTCGCCTCATTCAGATCTCCTACTCTCACTCTCTCGCCCCTCTCCTCCTTCTCTCCTCTCTTCAAGACACTATTTCAATGCGCCCTCTCTCACGTCTCTCTGTCCTATGTGATCCTGCCGCTCATATCAAACAGTCCAACCCTCATCCACACTTCTCTCCCTTTCTCGGCTAGATAGTCCTCCCTCCTCAGCGAGATTTCCTCCACCTCCTCTCCCGCTCGTCTCTCTTCGTCTCTCATCTCTGTCTCCCCTCGGGTCAACACCCTGAATCTCTCTCTCCGCGCCTCATTCACTCTCTCTCTCCCTCGTCCCACCTCCTCTCTCAGCTTCCGCCCCTGCTTCCTCTCGATCGTCTCTTCTCTCTCTCCCTCTCCATTCTCACTCTCAGGAGATCTCTTCTCTCTCCTACTCTCCTCAATCATCTCTCCCTCTCCCCTCGATCCAACCATTGACCTCCTCCTCATCTCGATCGAGCACTCTTCTTCTCTCGGGTCAAGTCCTCACTGCTCATCATCCCCTCACTGCCCCTTTTCTCTCCTCCCCTCTCG
>CM065684.1:22373297-22375797 GCA_017654935.2 Phymorhynchus buccinoides
TCTCTCTCTCTCCACTTCGATTCCACCCCCTACTCGTCTTGAGTTCTCAGCGACCGGGACTCTCCATCGCTCTCTCCTCTCTTCGCTCTCCTCGCCGGTCCTCTCGTTCCTCGTCTCTCTCCTCCCTCACTCTCACACTCTCCTCCTCTCAAACTCTCTCTCGTCGCTCTCTCTCTCTCCCTCTCTCTCTCTCTCTCAGTTTACAGCGTGACTAATTCTACTTTTCCAAATAGATACCTCTCTCTCTCTCTCTCTCTCTCTCTCTCATCTCTCTCTCTCCTCTCGTCTCTCTCTCTCTCTCTCTCTCTCTCCCTCTCTCTCTCTCTCTCTCTCTCTCTCTCTCTCTCTCTCTCTCTCCCACACACACACATGCACACACATTCACACACATACACACACGCACGCAAACACGCACGCACGCACACACACACACACACACACACACACACACACACACACACTCTCTATCTATCTATCTATCTCTCACACACACACAACACACACACACACACACACACACACACACACACACACATTCTCTCTCTCTCTCTCTCACACACACACACACACACACACACACAAATTATCTCTCTCTCTCTCTCTCCTCTCTTCTCTCTGACTCCTCTCTCTCTCTCCGATGCTCGTCACCTCGTCTCTCTCTCTGTCTCGCCTCCTCCCTACTCTCTCTCTCTGGGTCCTCCTCTTCTCTCTCTCTCTCTCTCTCCTGGTCTCTCTCCACCTCCTCTCTCTCTCTCGTCGCTCTGTCTCTCTCTCTCTCTCTCTCCTCTCGTCCTCTCTTCTCTCTCTCTCTCTCTCTCTCTCTCTCTCTCTCTGAGAGAGAGAGAGAGAGAGAGAGAGAGAGAGAGAGAGAGAGAGAAGTGCGCGTGGTGTGACGTGGATGGCAACCGCAGACACAACATATCGACCCTTGTGTAGAAAGGTTAATCCGCTCTTCTGCCAAGGAGTCCCGTTAAATTTTGAACATGCGACCATTCTATCGCTGTTATCATACCTCCACGGACAATTAATTACTGTTCCTTCCTCTGTTTCTCTCCTGGATGTCTATATTACAAGAAAGTATGTCATGAATGCGTTTCCACAAAAAAATGTTGTAAAGATGCAGGCTTGTGGGATGTTTCCCTAACAACATTCCAAAGCTTTCTAAAAACAAGCGCGGAATCGCAATAGTTTGTGGCACGCGGTCTATTTTTACCACTCCAGTCATGAGTCACCTCCCCTGGCTTTTCAATAATTTTAATATGTAAACCAGAATGCTATCTCTGCACCATTTCGTAACTTTTTATATCTTTTGGAAAACATTTAAAACTATGTATCCTACTTATACTCATCGAAAGAAGCACCGCATACTCGTCGTGTCTGTTGTAGTGTCTGTATTACGTATGTTTATTATTTTGTACGCTTTTAAAATACATCATTTTAAAGAGCGGCCTCAATTTGAAGTGTAGCCTCGATTTGAAGTGCGACAATTTTGTCAATATGTGCGACAATTTTGGACCGACCGACCGACAGACCGACCGACCGACCGACAGACAAAGTGAGTTATAGGTTTGTGGCTTGAGCCACACAAAAACAAAAAAAAGAGCGCATTCTTGCTTCTTTTTGTTTTTAGATTAGAAGCTTCTGACATGCTTTGATTTGGTGTTAGTTTGTTTCTTTATTGTTATCTTTATGTTGATTATCATAACCTTGTGTATGAGGAAGGGTATTGAAAAGAAATTATGTGGAACTTCCTTTTTCGAGGAAGCCTCTGGGTTTGTTCCTCGATGTCGTTTACTTTCACTCGGGCTAAGCGATTTCGTGTCGCTGTAAGCAGCCTTGGTATGAGTTATGTACCTTTTTGTAAAAGAAAAGAGTTCCTTCCCCTCCTTTATGTAAGTATTTCTTTATTGTTATGTTTCAAACCATTCTCTTTCGCTATAATGCAAGACTTGACACAAAAACAGGTTCAAGCAAAGCTACTACAGTATGGCTAAAACAAATTGTGAGTGATGATGGTCATCTTGTCCACGTTAGCTTACTTGCCGTTCACACAAAATTAAAGACCCACTGGCCCACCACGATTAAGTCCCTTGGTTTTTTTCTGGGTAGCTGTGACCCACATACAAATGCCCCCAACTTCAAATTGAGGCTGCCCTTTAAACTGATGTTTCGTTTTCAATTTGGGGGCATTTGTATGGGCGTCAAACCTGGTCAAAACAAGATTTCTTACCAGCTATAAGAGGGAAAACACGTGAAACCCGTGATTTTGACACGCTATCTGGTTGGTCTTTAAAACTGACTTGAACCTCTTAGCGGAGCCCTATTAGGGGTTTTGGGGTTCGCCGATGTTAATGTATGCAAATGAGGGGTCAATGCGTCGCGTGACCCGGTCATCCCCCTCTTCCAACCTCTTCCTTCTCTCGTGACTAAAAGGTTATATATTAATTTTAATAAAGCAATGGTTACAAACGGAGTAGGATTTTTGCTACATTTTATGTAT
>CM065684.1:22385797-22388297 GCA_017654935.2 Phymorhynchus buccinoides
TCTGTCGGTCGGTCGGTCCAAAATTGTCGCACATTTTGACAAAATTGTCGCACTTCAAATCGAGGCTACACTTCAAACTGAGGCCGCTCTTTAAAATGATGTATTTTAAAAGCGTACAAAATAATAAACATACGTAATACAGACACTACAACAGACACGACGAGTATGCAGTGCTTCTTTTGATGAGTATAAGTAGGATACATAGTTTTAAATGTTTTCCAAAAGATATAAAAAGTTACGAAATGGTGCAGAGATAACATTCTGGTTTACAGATTAAAATTATTGAAAAGCCAGGGGAGGTAACTCATGATTGGAGTGGTAAAAATAGACCGCGTGCCACAAACTATTGCGATTTCGCGCTTGTTTAAACGATCGTTTTGTTGTTAGCTCACTTGAGTTTTTAAATGATTGTTTATTTTCTTTCATTGTTAATATTAAACATTCATATTATCTGTATAAGGAACAAATATGAACTTACAAACAGTTTTAATGTACTTTACAAACTTTAATTTCTTCAGTGTTACGTAGTTTCTGTAAACAAATTGTTACTTCCGCCCCCAACTGTTCAACTTAACCTACGTACCAATCAATGGCTTGTACCCACGTGTCGCCATATCCGGCCACAAGGAGCGTGCCATATTATGGGAGACCGCCATCTTAGTCAGTAACTTTGTTTGAAAAATGCCAGATCGATGCTGTTTACACACAAATCTGACTAAGATGGCGACACTTCCGTTGGAAGGGTCGAGATGCGCACGCAGGTGGGAGGGAGCCATGATCTGTGGTATGTATGTATTGTGCAGCACAAATCCATTTCTTTCTTTATTTTTGCTCACTGTAGTGGCAGGTATTCTGATTAATATAACTTGACGGCGTTAGCCATACTTTTTTGTTCTTCACTTCTTCTTCTTCGATCGCTCAGACAGTTTCCTATCAATTATGAGCGCAGATGCGTCATGCTGCCGTTATGCGCCTAAGTAAGAAATAATTAGGCCCAGCATGTAAGTCTTCGGCTGGAGGAAATCTTTTTGAAAGTGATTAATGAAAAAAGGCAGGAGAATGGGGTCGGAAAGGGAGAAAGATAGTAGATGACAGCAAGCAAGGGGAAAAGGCAGAGTCAAAGAGAGTGACAGATTAGAGGAAGTTACAAGCACAGAACTTCCAGAAGGTGGGGGAACTATTTATGCAAAAGACCCACCCCCCCCCCCCCCCCCCCCCCCCCGGTATCCCCACGGGGGGGGGGGGGGGGGGGGGGGTTCTTCACTAAATCCGTATTTAACTTTTACGTCAGTCTGGCTTTTGAAATTGATGCGACAGTGACAAGTGGAAATGTCCTAACCAGGCATTTTGAAGCTAATGTATTTTCATAATGCCAGTAATTCTTGTCTTTGATGCCTTCACGTCCCCTCTCCCTCTCTTTCTCTAAACAAAACATACCATTATCTTCCCCCTGCTCCTCCTTTTCCCTGAAGCACCTTCCTATGAGGCTCAAAAATGATAAAATACCAGTTAAGTAGTTAACTGTCTTTTCTTATTCCAGTTAAGTAGTTAACTGATATAATCAACTTCCGCTTCCGGCAAAAGAAAAGTCAGTTAACTGTTAAGTGGCATTTTGTCAGGAAAACCAACTCCTTAACTGTTTTTTTGTAACACGAAATCCCATTGGATGTACTGCAGATCAGCAATCTTTTCCCATTTACACTGTGAAAGAGTTACATACCTTCAATATCTTTTTCTTTTTTTATTAGCAATTTTTATCACGGATCGGACCTGCAGTACCTCCATGATCTGCTCAGAGCTTTGAATGATGGTTGTTGATGGTTCATCCCATATGTGCTGTTTTGCAGCCGAGTGTACGTGAAACCTACATTTCATTCATTCAAGCGCCGACCAATTACAATGTGTGATACACAACCTTCAGAAAATAATCGCTCTCAGACGGAAAAGCAACTTAACAGGTGATATTTCGAAATGTCAGTTAACTAGTATAAACGATTTCCGCTTCCGGCAAAACAAAGTCAGTTGGTTTAGACAACTTTATTCAAATATCATACAAAATCAAACAATGATGAGGTAATGAGGGTGACAACAAGCAAATGCTTATAACGCACCCTTATCGCACCCAAAGTCAGTTAACTAGTTAACTGAATTAGAAAAGCCAGTTAAGTAGTTAATTGGTATTTTATCAATTCTGAACCCCATACCTTCCCTCATTAGCAACAGCTCTCTTGGGACAGCTGACGTGTTCTGGAACTGAGATAAGGGACCGATGACGTAATGGTCCCAATATAGCCTACACCTTTTATCTGGGTGACATTAGGTCTGCTGCCTCCCTCTGCTCATTCTTCCTGTTCCAATTCCGAACGTTCGTCATGCTGCGCGCATGTGTGTGTGTGTGTGTGTGTGTGTGTGTGTGTGTGTGTGTGTGTGTGTGTGTGTGTGTCTGTGTGTGTGTGTGTGTGTGTGTGTGTGTGTGTGTGTGTGTGTGTGTGTGTCTGTG
>CM065684.1:22390797-22395797 GCA_017654935.2 Phymorhynchus buccinoides
TTACGGTCTGAACGTGGAGTCTTTCGGATGAGACGATAAACCGAGGTCCCGTGTGCCCATGCATTTAGCACACGTTAATCCCAGTGGCAACGAAAAAGTTGTTATTTGGTCAAAATTTACCCCCCTCCCTTTCCTTGCTCATCAGTCACACAAAAATCGCATGCCCAAAAAAAAATTCGGTGGCGCGCTTCTGGCTGCGACGCGCTCTCCAGGTGGGAGCAACCCGAATTTCACAGAAACGCCTCTGTGACTATAAAGTACCTAATACCTAACAGCTATGGTTATCTCATGACTGTCACCGCGTAAAGTTCGACCACGTATAACAAAACAAACATCAATGATTCTGAACAACGTCCAAAAACCTGAAAGCAACAACAACCAAGGGCGTCGCCGAGCGGCAGACATGTCCGTCACCAGCAATGCCACGCACTTGCGACACCCCGTAGAGTGTCACATCCTGACACAAAATTGGAAGGGATTCTGTCTTCTAGTTCACGAGATACAGCTTGAAGAAGAAACATATAGCGCAAAGAAGGAAATTTCGGTTTTCAAGGTCACACTTCAATGTCAAGGTCAGCATGGTGATAATTTATGCTCGGATGTTTTCTTCTCTAGGGTATACAGTACCACACACAATCTGAAGCGCTTCTGTCAAGTACCAATGTGGAAAATATGGCTTAAAACCCAATGTGTAGACCCCTACCACTTTCAAGGCCTACGGATCGCCCGGACCGTGACCTTGACCTTGATCGGTATGCTACCATCAGAACGGGCATAAGCCAAAGTACCTTCATGCCAAATTTGAAGACTCTAACACTAACGGTGTGGGAGTTATGGCCCCTGAAAGATTTTCGGTTTTCAAGGTCGTACGCCAAGGTCAAGGTCACGACGGCAATATGGTTTGCGCGGATGCCTTCCTCTCATGGTGACACACCAGCACACACAATTTGACGGACAGACAGAAGGAGAAAAAAATGACCCTCCGATTTTCAGGCTCCAGCGATCTTTTTGACCTTGACCTTGACCTTGATCGATATGCCATCATCAGAACGGGCATAAGCCAAACCAACTTCATACCAAGTTTCAACATCCTATGTTGATCGGTGCCCGAGATATGGCTAAAAATAGATTTTCGGTTTTCAAGGTTGTAAGTCAAGGTCAAGGTCACGACGGCAAAATGGTTTGCGCCGATCTCTTCCTATTAAGGAGGCACACCTTCACACAAAATTTGACGCGATTCGGTCAAGCGGTTCGGGAGATATCCTTGGGACAGACAGGGGAAAAAAAGAAGAAAAAAAAAATAAAAAAATACAAACCAGCCCATCGCAATAGTCCGTCTTGGTGACGGACTAACCAGCCCATCGCAATAGTCCGTCTTGGTGACGGACTAAAAAAACAGTACAATTCACGACATGGCATCTTCATCATTGTACCCTATAGCCCATAATTTCACACAGTGCTGGAAACGTTAAGCCACTCTACTCTATTTATCGGATCCACGGTTAAAAAAATAAAAAATAAAAAAGGATAACAAACACATCTTAGTAAACAAAAATATATTTTTTTAAAGGCCATACAGGCAAATATGCACTGCAGAATAGGAAACATGTGCCCACTCAAGTGCGTAAGGTCTCACGCGTGAAAGCCAGTGAACAATAAAACAAACCTTGGCATGTCATAAATTGTAAATGAGGATGGAGAGAATGAAAAATGGGGATGAGGGGCTACTCTTAGTTTAAAGATACACTGACGCACCACGATTAAGTCCCTTGGGGGTTTTTTCTGGGTAGCTGTGACCCACATACAAATGTTCCCAACTTGAGGCTGCTCTCTAAAATGATGCTTCGGTTTGAGTTTGGGGGCATTTGTATGGGAGTGAGACCTGGTCAAAACAAGATTTCTTTCCAGCGATAAGAGGGAAAACACGTGAAACCCGTGATTTTGACACGTGATCTGGTGGGTCACAGATATCCCCCCCAAGAAACAAGGGACTTAATCGTGGTGCGTCGGTGTGTCTTTAAAGCTCCCCCACCACGACAAGATGGAAGCCCGCGGGGGAGTTTCGGGCTTTTAAAGAAGATTCCATGCATGAAAGTGTGCTCCAATAGTTTCAATGGTTTTTCAAGATTGAAGACGGGGTGTGTGCTCCAGAAATTAATAGTTTCACATCTTGGTAGACGAGTGCTGTAACATTAACAAAAAACATTAACACTCGTTTCAGAAAAATAGCTTACCATGGGCAAAATGTGATTGAAATTTGCCCATGGGCTTTTTACCCCGCCTTCATCTACCTTTTTTTTTGGTCCAAACACGCTTTCGCAATTTCGATGTTTTCGTATGCAATTTCAATTCTGCGGTATCCGGATCAAAACATTTTTTTTTATTGATTTGTAGGATTAAAACAAAATCGGGATATGTTGTACCGTCTTGCATTCCGATTTTCAGAGCAAAAAAGACAGTCATTTTTTTATTTAAAAAACCCCAACCCAGACAGTTTTGAAAATTTCTGCAAAAGTCCCTAAAAAAAAAGGGACTTTTCTAACAATGGGTGGGTTACCATGGAAACTTCTTTTCTGGAGTTCTCCGAAGCATCTTGGGGGAAAAAAAACCTGTTGCAACCTTTCATGCATTGAAGCGCCTTCCTTAATCTGAAAAAATAAAAATGACAGATTTTATATTTAATAAAAAATACTAACGATTTTGCGGGTTGCGGTTTTGTAGTCACCCTATAGCAAGTTACTTTTTTTTTAATCGTACGTTACCGATTTTTGAGAAGAAAAAAAATTCATTGGGCTTTATTAAATAATCATACAAAAATGATAACTATACCTGGAATGCAATGATTAGAGTAGGCCCATAATATAATGAATAGCAAAAACGAATACCAATGGATGTTTCAAAAGTCATAAATGTAAAAAACTGAAATAGATACGAGGGGGGAAAAACACAAAAATGAGAATATCGAAACTACATGGAAGAAAGATAATAATTAATTTTTAAAGGTTACAGGGGAGGTGTGGTGCATATTCCGTTCTCTGGTTGTCAGTTCAGTTAATTAATGAGGTCGTTCACCCCTCCGAGAATGCCATAAACATGTGAATATTATTGAATATTGAATTTCAAGTTCAGCCTACCTGCCTCTCTCTCTCTTTTCTCTCTCTCTCTCTCTGTCTCTCTCTCTCTCTCTCTCTCTCTCTCTCTCTCTCTCTCTCTCTCTCTCTCTCTCTCTCTCTCTCTCTCTCTCTCTCCACCCACAAACACAGAGAGACTCTATGCACGCACGCACGCACACACACACATACACACGCACACACACACACACACACACGCACACACACACACACACGCACACACACACGCGCATGCACACACGCGCGCGCACGCACACATACATACACACACACACACATGTCTAATATCACTTTTAAGTGAAAAGACGTTAAATTAAAGAATAACAACAACACATAGATACACACATATACAGAGAGACAGAGACAGACAGACAGACAGACAGGCAGGCAGACAGACAGGCAGGCAGACAGAGAAGAAAACAAAGACAGAAACAGAGACAAAGAAGAACAATTAGATTATTTCGGTAAGCTTTACGAAATTAGCCTGTGGTTATATTAAATGAAAGCATCAATGTAAGGTAAGAGGGCCTCTCCTATCAAACTATCAATTGGAGCCAAAGATACACCTATGCATACAAATGACATCTTCTCTGTTAGTAGTCCATGGTAGACCCACTCTCTCTCTCTCTCTCTCTCTCTCTCTCTCTCTCTCTCTCTCTCTCTCTCTCTCTCTCATATTTGTACCATTGTTAATAAAAAAATCTTTGAAGCGTTTGAAGCGTCTGAAACGTCTCTCTCTCTCTCTCTCACTCAGGCTCGGGTCTCTCTAAAGCGGGGGGGGGAGGTCTCTCTCTCTCCTCTCACTCTCTCTCTCTCTCTCTCTCTCTCTCTCTCTTAACAACTCAAGGAAATAGTCCGGATCAGCATCTCCTCTCTCTCTCTCTCTCTCTCTCGGGATGTCCCTCAGTCTCTCTTCTCATCTCTCTCTCTCTCTCTCTCTCTCTCTCTCTCTCTCTCTCTGTCTAGTAATAAAAGTTTTTTTTTCTCATCTCTCTCCTCTCTCTCTCTCTCTCTCTCTCTCCCCTTGCCATGTTTGTCTTTCGTGTTAAGTATATATGTATCAAGGACAGATTGGAAGAATAGGCTTTGCCTAAAATCTATATCCTTGGAAAATAAAGTTTAAGTTTTCAAGTTTTCAAGTTTTTCTCTCTCTCTCTTTACGAAATTAGCCTGCGGTTATATTAAATGCATAATAATGAAAGCATCAATGTAAGTAAGTGGGCCTCTCCTATCAAACTATCAATATGAGCCAAAGATACACCTATACAAACAAATGACATCTTCTCTGCTAGTAGTCCATGGTATACCCTCTCTCTCTCTCTCTCTCTCTCTCTCTCTCTCTCTCTCATCTGCAGGCAGCAGCAGCCACTATAATAGTGTAATGACGGATGTTCGTTCCTCCAGTGCTCCTAGCAACAGGCAGTCGGTAGTCACTACCTGCTCACTCGCAGTAGCAGCGCTCAGTACTTCTACTACTACTACTCACTGAAGTGTTGGTGTCATTAGCCTTACGGATCATAGTAGTCGTCATAGACTGGGTGGGGGTGGAGATGGAGACAAGAGAAAAAAAAGATTGGGTGGGTGGGGGGGGGGGGGGGGTATGCAGAAGAAGGGATGAGAGGATATGCAATGAGATACGAAGCGGGGGGGTGTGTGTGTGTGTGTGGGTGGGGGGGGGGGGGGGGGGTACAGTGCAAAGTGACGGTGGGGGGTGGGGGTGAGGGGTGGAGGGGTGTGTGAGTTGGGAGGAGACCTACAGCTCTTTAATTAATTCTTAATACTTCAAAATGTACATTCTGAATCTTGGAAGAATTAGGACCCAACTCATTTGATTGCTATCTCCCTCTGTCTCTGTCTCTGTCTCTGTCT
>CM065684.1:22400797-22405797 GCA_017654935.2 Phymorhynchus buccinoides
TTAAACATGGGGTTAATTTTGCTGTCACCCGCTGCTGCTGATTTGCCAAGACTTTCGAGTCCCATCCGATGATGGCGTGTACGACAAAAGGACCAGTCGGTTCAGCAGTTGACATTAATTGTACAGTATATTGCGTTCTGAAACATGACAATGTGGTGGTCTTGCTCTTTGCTGTTGAACTGGGAGTGTGTTTATATGGCGTTTGCCATCCTCTTTTACTTTCTTCCACCTACAATGTCAAGACTTCTTTAAAGATAATTTTCATACCTTTTTTTAAAATTCTGTTGTTGACTCAATTACATGATAGACCCACTAGATCACGTGTCAAAATCACGGGTTTCACGGGTTTTCCCTCTTATAGCTGGTAAGAAATCTTGTTTTGACCAGGTTTGATTCCCAAACAAATGTCCCCAAATTCAACCCGAAAACATAAAAAAAAGCAAGGGACTTAATCGTGGACCTCATTGTGTTGTCTGGAATTCAGTAAATCAACTTAATTCGGCCACAGAGAGAGAGAGAGGAGAGAGAGAGAGAGAGAGAGAGAGAGAGAGAGAGAGAGAGAGAGAGAGAGAGAGAGAGAGAGAGAGAGAGAGGAGAGAGAAGAGAGAAGAGAGAGAGAGAGAGAGAGAGAGAGAGAGAGAGAGAGAGAGAGCATATACAGGCGCGCGCGTATGCTCAATGCAGTTGCATAATTATGCTACCAGTTTCGACTGACAGTCCCTTTTGCATACTCTCTTTTTAGAAAAGCAATCTCCAAAAATAAAATGTACTTTATCTGATTTACATGGGGCACCAGATAGGAAATATTCAGTGTGTGTGTATGTGCGTGTGTGTGTGTGTGTGTGTGTGTGTGTGTGTGTGTGTTGTGTGTGTGTGCATGCGTGTGTGTGCGTGCGCGCGTGCACACGTGCGTATGTGCGCGCGCGAATGTGTGTATATATGTGTGTGTCCTGTGTGTGTATCCTCTGTGTGTGTGTGTATGTGTGTGTTCGTGCGTGCGAGTGTGTATACTCTCCTCCTGAAAAAAAGAAATTACAGCTTAATATTTTTAAGTCGACACCTGCTTAAGGCGATTTTTGCGCAAGTCGACGGATTTATCATTTCCCGGCCAAAAGTGCTCTTTAAAAGACTTTGATAACAACGGATATCTCGACATAAAATCCATTGCCGCTGGCACGTCGACGACTGTATTACAATCATTTTTAAAATTGTCTAAGCTGCTGCCTGTTGTACTAAAGATATCACTGTTGGAAATCAATGCTTTTGACCACCCTTACCCCCTCCTCTACCATCCACCCCCTACTCCCGCACCCCATGCAACCTTCACACCCTCTCCCACTCCCCCCACCCACCCACCCACCACCACTCTCTTTGGCAACAAAGAAATGTCATCCATATACCAATCACTATCAGTACCATCCCTCACTATTATTACTATTATTATTATTATGATTGTACTGTCCCCTTTGACTAACAAGTTACTGGCTGTAGTAGCTGACAAAAATAATCGGGAAGAGGGCAAAGAGATGATGATGTGTGTGTGTATGTGTGGGGGGGGGGGGGGGGGAGGGGGGGGGGGGGTTAAAGTGAGTAGGGTAAGGAAAGGTGTAACAAAAACCAAGTGCAACGCCGAGCGGCTGCAAAGTCCCCTCGCAGCATCGCCGAGCTACTCCGAAATCGGAATGTGTCGGCTGTACACATACATAAAAACGCATCAAAACAGCACGTAACTACATAAAAACGCATGAAAACAGCACGTAACTGAATAGTTTTTTTTATATATAGCCTTGGGGTTCGGACCCGTGATTTGAGCGCGCGCGATCATGCGCACACGCGCGCACAGAACAATTCATGACAACTGTGTTATAGACCATTCATCAAGAAATGTTGTGAAAAAAACTGCATTGAAATACATGCA
The DNA here is from genome assembly GCA_017654935.2 of Phymorhynchus buccinoides. Lineage (NCBI taxonomy): Eukaryota > Metazoa > Mollusca > Gastropoda > Neogastropoda > Raphitomidae > Phymorhynchus > Phymorhynchus buccinoides. Next base: position 22,402,716 of record CM065684.1, read on the forward strand.
AAACTTCGCGAGATATTAGCGATTATGTGTTTGGGGGTTTGAACCCCGTAACTGGCGCGACCTTGACCTTAATGTAAAACTAAATACATCAGTGGATAGCTTGCATCTTGGCAAACTAGTATACCAAATTTGATGATGATAGACTGAATAGTTTTTGAGAAAAACGGACGAATAGCCGGACGGACGGACGGACGGACGGAGGCACGCCGGAGGCACGCCGGAGGCACGCCGGAGGCACGCCGGAGGCACGGACGGATCAGACAGAAACAATAGCTCCCCGAACCTTCGGCTCGGGGACTAATAAAAAGAAGTCAGGGCTCGCGGACTGAGAATAAACGCAGCAGCTTTCTAAAAATAGAGTGTCACAATGGTTCTCGAGCTCTTTGTTGTGTCGTGTTGCTGTCGCATTTTGCCAGCTTGGAACTTATATAACGGGAAAGGATCTTGGAGCGGAGGGTGGGGTGGTGGTGGTGGTGGGGGTTGGGGGGTGGGGGTTTGAGAGTGGCAGTGATGAGAAGTTTGAAGGATGGGCGGGGTTGGTTGATAGAGAGAGGATTTGTGGTGAGAGGGTTTGAAGATGGGGCGGGGGGGTTAGAAGGTAAAGAACGTTTAGATATATAAACAGGTCAAACTTATGTGGCAGTGATGAGAAGTTTGAAGGATGGGCGGGGTTGGTTGATAGAGAGAGGATTTGTGGTAAGAAGGGGGGCGGGGTGGGGGGTGGGGGGTAGAAGGTGAAAAGAACGTTAGATATACAAACAGCATTTTCTGTCAAACTTATAAGGTGGGTTTGTCTCTGCGCGTAAAGATTTAGATAATCGCCAGGAGGAGGAGGAGAGAGAGGGATGAGAGAGGAGAGAGAGAGAGAGAGAGAGAGAGAGAGAAGAGAGAGTGAGAGAGAGAGAGAGAGAGAGAGAGAGAGACAGAGAGAGAGACAGAGACAGAGGGATGGAAGGGGGTGGGGGGGTGGTATGGGAGGAGGCTTAAGCACTGAGGTCGTCACAGGTGTATAAACATAGCCTCAAAACAATGCCCCTTAGCACGCCCCACATTCATCACCCGAGGGCTAACGATTTAGCAAGCAGAAACGGATGAACAATTAATTGAGGAGAGGTTAAAACGGACAGAAATAAAGTGTGAGAGTTTGTGGGTTGAGGGGGGGGGGGGGGGGCTAGGGAGGGGGGGGGGGTAGTGTGGGGTTGAAAAGAAAGGGAGATGGAAAAGAAGGAGTGGAGGGGGGGGGGTCTTTTTAAAATGAAATGAGAAATGTAATTAATTGGGGGAAAAAAACCCACAACAATACAGGATTGTGTTGTTGTAAATATATGGCTTAGGTGTTAGGCGGGGTAAAAAGCCCATGGGCGGGTAAGAAGCCCACGCCAATTATCTCATGAAATGAAGCAAATTTCAGTCAAATTTTGCCCATGAGACGAGTACATTAAATTTGCTTCATTTCATGAGATAATTGGCGTGGGATTCTTACCCGCCCATGGGCTTTTTACCCCGTCTTACCCTATAGCTTTTGGTGTTTTGGTCGTCATTGGTTCAGCTAAAGTGGCAGGGGGGGGAAGGAGATGGGCTATGGCCCGGCTATGAAATGTTATTGAAAGTTGGATAATAATATTACTATTTTCTTTAGTTTTTTGTTTTAATTGAACTTTGTTCTTTTAAGAACTGTGCGTGATTTATATTCAGTTAAATATAATAGTCACACAATTTTTTTTTAAAAAGGTGCGCTAATACAACGCTGCTTCTCTAACGATATGCACAGTGAGCTGCTAATATAATTCGTTCTGGCAAATGTTAAGAAAAGCCCCCTCCTCTGCCCCTTCCATTCATTTCAGACGGTTTCAGTTAGGGTTAGGGTTAGGAATAGGGTTTGGGATAGGGTTAGGGATAGGCTTAGGGTCAGTTAAGTGTCAATCTCATAACATAACATACTTTTTTTTCTTTTTGTGTGTGTGGATTAGACGGTTTCAGGTTAGGGTTGGGAATAGGGTTTGTGATAGATTTAGGGTCAGTTTAGTGTCAAATACAAAAACAAATCAAAGTTGATGACTAAGCTGACCCTAAACCTATACCTATCCCTAACCCTAACCTGAAGCCGTCTGAAATGAATGGGAGGGGCAGACGAAGGGGCTTTTCTTAACATTTGCCTTCGTTCTACTATTTTTGACGATGTTTGCAGAAATCGCTCAAGCATCACTGACGGTCGCAAGAAGATTAAGCTATAAAATCTTGAAATTGACTAATGACTTAGGTATGTTCATTAGGTATGCCTTTTGGTGACAAAAACCTCAAGAAATAATCATAGGCGAGTGACTGACTGAATGCACGAATTGTACACAAATATAATGATAACACATGTGATCTGCTCCTTGTAACAGACTCCCGAAACTGTACACTGACACTAAAAAATAATATCTGAAGCCTGCATGGGATTGAATTTGTAGTCCTTCCTTTTACAATACTCGTGTTATTAGTTATTAATATTCTTTAATTGTTGATAAATGTGTTTATTATTAAAATTGTTGTTGTTTTTCATGTGCACAATTTCTCAGAATAAAGATGATTTGATTTATTTGAATATTGTTAAAAAGCATATTATTAAAATCATTACAATCAAATCATGATTCGTTTAAATATTGTTAAGCAACACATACATCCAGTAAAATTGAAGGGACTCATATTTTATTTTGAGATAGCCAGTATTTTGAGTTTAACCCTTTCACCGCCAGCCATATTTCAGCAAAAAATGTCCATTCATTTTACCTGGGTTGAGAACAAAAATCATCTGCAGTATTGGGGATTCTCCTGTGACATATATAAAATAAGGTCTACCCTTACTTCCCAAATTTACTTGATCGCTTCTCGGCCTTTTGGCTAAATTTACTTGATCGCTTCTCGGCCTCTTGGCTAAGACAGTGATTCAGGAACATAAATGTTTGTTTATACCCTGGTTGGTTTGTTCAGCCCGTCGTACATGGCGAAAGCCGATACGCGAGTTAAACTGAACTTCCATCCCACTTCCCAAAATTTGAGGGTCTTTGGATACTAGACCCCAATTTGATGCCTTTTAGTG
>CM065684.1:22410797-22413297 GCA_017654935.2 Phymorhynchus buccinoides
ACACGACAAAGAAAACAGTGAAAAAGACACGTAGAAAAAACAGTGAAAAAGAAAGAAAACAGTGAAAAAGACACGTAGAAAACAGTGAAAAAGACACGAAAGAAAACAGAAAACAGTGAAAAACAGTGAAAAAGACACGAAAGAAAACAGTGAAAAAGACACGAAAGAAAACAGTGAAAAAGACACGAAAGAAAACAGTGAAAAAGACACGACAGAAAACAGTGAAAAAGACACGACACGAAAGAAAACACGTAGAAAACAGTGAAAAAGACACGAAAGAAAACAGTGAAAAAGACACGACACGAAAGAAAACAGTGAAAAAGACACGAAAGAAAACAGTGAAAAAGACACGTAGAAAACAGTGAAAAAGACACGAAAGAAAACAGTGAAAAAGACACGAAAGAAAACACTGTGAAAAAGACACGACACGAAAGAAAACAGTGAAAAAGACACGAAAGAAAACAGTGAAAAAGAACGACAGAAAACAGTGAAAAAAAAGACAGTGAAAAAGACACGTAGAAAAAGTGAAAAAGACACGAAAGAAAACAGTGAAAAAGACACGAAACAGAAAACAGTGAAAAAACACGACACGACAAGAAAACAGTGAAAAAGACACGAGAAGAAAACAGTGAAAAAAAAGAACACAGTGAAAAAGACACGTAGAAAACAGTGAAAAGAAAGAAAACAGTTGAAAAAGACACGAAAGAAAACAGTGAAAAAGACACGTAGAAAACAGTGAAAAAGACACGAAAGAAAACAGTGAAAAAGACACGAAAGTGAAAAAGACACGAAAGAAAACAGTGAAAAAGACACGAAAGAAAACAGTGAAAAAGACAAGAAAACAGTGAAAAAGACACGAAAGAAAACAGTGAAAAAGACACGAAAGAAAACAGTGAAAAAGACACGTAGAAAACAGTGAAAAAGACACGTAGAAAACAGTGAAAAAAGGCACACAGAAAAACAGCGACAAAAACATAAGAATACTGGGGGAAAGACATACAAAATGAAAAAAGATACGTACAAGAAAACCGTAAAAAAGACACACAAAACTAACAAAAAACAAACAAAAAAAAGACACATGGAAAACTTAAAAAGAACACAGAAAACGTTGGGAAAATACATCGAGAAAGGTAAAAAAAAAAAATGACATGATTGTAAAGAACAGCCGAAATTGAGATTTGCGGAAAGAGACATTATTTGTAATTATATGCATAATACTGTAAAAAAAAAAAAAAAAAAAAAAAAAATCTTGCATAAAGGTGTGGTTTTTGGGGGGGGATTTTTTTTTCTACCGAAGGCGAACATCTAGCCTTGGGCAACCATCAGTATGATGAGTAATAGAAATAAAAATATCTCTGTTTCCTGACAAAATAATATCCATAGACTCTAGCTAATTAGAACATTCCAGCAGCGGATACGTTAACCTTTCCGCAATTTCAAAGAACATCGATGAATCCTTAACGACGCTCTCTCGTTTGCTTGCAGAAACCCTAGTATACCCTAACAGTTGTGGTATTTACATAACATCAAACGGATTCCACAACTCATTATGCCATGATAATCTTCCCTGCCAGGTCTATCGATGTTTTCGAATTTTTTTTCCTTTTTCAGAACAAAAATAGTCGGCAAAAATGGTGAGGCCCGGGTGACAACAGATCGAGAATTGAGAATACAGCCCCTTGACGTCACCGAGTTCGCTCTTCTGCATAAAAAGGGGGAAAAAAGATAGAATAAAAAAAAAGAAGATGGCGTCAAACCAAACGACATCACGGGGTCACGTGAAACGGAAGGGTCGCACGGTACGAAACACTAATCGCAGTACTGATGTGTGAGTATGAAAGGTTAAAAAGGTCGAAGACCGTAAAGGGCCAGGCATACGTCCACTAACATCGCACGACTGTACGATACGATTCGATCACGTGGTGTATGAAAGGTTAAAAAGGTCGAAGACCGTAAAGGGCCAGCCATACGTCCACTAAAATCGCACGACTGTACGATACGATCCGATCACGTGGTGTATGAAAGGCTAAAAGGTCGAAGACCGTAAAGGGCCAGCCACACGTCCACTAAAATCGCACGACTGTACGATACGATTCGATTACGTGGTCCCGAAGAACAGATGTGATTCGTGCTTCGATACCACGTGATCGAATCGTATCGTACAGTCGTGCGATTTTAGTGGACGTGTGGCTGACCTTTAAGAGAAGGTACCGTGGACAGGAAAATCGAAGGGCAATGCAGTACGGATGGATAGTGTGGAAGGGGGGGTGTGGATAGTTGGGAGAGGGGGGAGGGGTCTAGGACAATATACCTGGATGCAGATGCGTTGTGATGCTAAAAATGGAAATCGGCGCCAAGAACGGAAAGATGCCTTCAAGCTATTTTTAAAAAAAGTTACAAATATTTAATATCTATTTATTCCTTAGCTAATCCAAACGCTCAGGGTTAAGTTTACTTCATTTAGAAAGTAACAACGTTTAGTTTCCCACTTAACCCCTTG
>CM065684.1:22418297-22425797 GCA_017654935.2 Phymorhynchus buccinoides
GGTCATAAAATGATATTCAAATTTTATTTTGAATTTTTTTTTATCTGCTTGTAATCAATGTTCAAAATCCTGAAAAGACCATAGCAATCAAACAAAAAGCGAAACAAACCCAACAAAATAAAGAACAATTTGGTAAGAACAAAATAAAAATATTGTTTTGGCAAAAAGCGACTGACTCCCGCACTTATACACGACTCTAACCAAACAAAACCAAGCACCAATCAAATAATCCCAATCAAGCACGCGCAACCAATCAAGCAACGCAATACAAACGCAGTTTGAGATCATCAAAGCCAGAGCTCCGCTTCAGTGTAAAGTAAATAAAAGCCACCACTAATATTCTTATATTACTCTTAGACCTTCAACTATCACTATCGTCGTCGTCATCATCATCATTAGGTGTTTACTGTGATATCCAAAAAATGAGATATTTCGTCTTTTGAATTCCTTTGTTTTTCATTATTCGAGTTTTAAAACATACGCGTTGTAGGCCCTACTGATTCAGACCAAAAATAAACAATAGATACAAAGAGTGAAGTTCAAACTAATAAGGCATTCAATGTTATAGCTGCTTAGTTTGTAATACTTTCTCTTCAGTTAATATCTTTAAGTACGGTTCTTCTTCTTCTTCTTCTTCTTCTGCGATCGGTTGGGTCAGACTTGCAAAACCTTGCACAAATTTCTGAAATGTAATTCAAAATAGATATCTTTAGCACAAAAAAGTGAATGGCAATTACGCTAAGAATGCAATAGTACCCAACTGCACACATTCCACTGCTTAATTAATTAAATCAACCAATCCCTCATCTGGAATCAAAATCATTATGTCTCCATTAAGGAAGAAGAAAAAACAAACAACAGAGGCTTATATCAACCTGTAACAAAATACTGACAAAACAATAATTGAGAAAAATAATAACGTAACATTTGGCACACTTAGGAAATCAAACTGAAGAGTATCGAAACAGTAGGAAATCTCAAAGTGGATTCACTTGCGTATGATGGGATACAAAGTATGGGTTTTCCATAGAATGGTACTTTTTAAATATGTGTTCTTAAACCATTAACATACTGACATTCCAGAATTTTGGAAAAATAATTGTAAGATGGAAATGAAAACTTTTGAGACGGTGCTACAATTGATTGTCTTGGAATGTCTCTACGGTTTACAATGAATAATTTCGTGATCAATGACAAGTTATATCAACATGAAGCAAAAAGGACAAAATCAAATAATGATGTGATCATCCGAATTCATATAATAAAAGCACTGCAAAGCAAAAAGTTGGATACACAAATGCAGATGATTTAATGCTTGCAAATCTTTCGCTTGCTAAAGGGTTACCAAAAAAACCAAATAGTTTTTAAAAAAAGCCACAAAACACCAATGCTTTCAAGCTTTTGAGAATTTTTATTATCTCTTCTTCAGGAAAAAGAGTTTTAAAACTCACATGAGATAAAAAGGTACAGCTAAAAAGTTTATAAACATTTATGTGTCCAATGTCTGTATTTGTGAACCTCAGAAACTAAACCAGTTAACGTTAACTTTATGTATTTTTGTGCTGATTTACTTTTTCTCCCAATGGGGGAGGGACAGTGCCTTATGCAAAATGAAAAAGTACAACCCAAAATAACCGCTTAAGACATTCCCATTTGTCTTAAATCCCAAAAACAAATACATAACCGTACAAAATACCCATTCTTTGATTCAACAAACTTGTAGAAAAGAGCATAGCTATTGTGCCACCATTATGAAAGAAAAGGAAACTTCAAAGAATTAAGCAATAATGAACAAAAACCGTATTACGGTTTATCAACAAGAAATATAATGTGAATAATAACAATACAGCTAAGTGAGAAGCAGGGTTCTGCAAAACCTTCCATGCACACATAACAACCACAGGCAGAAAGATCCTGGCATCAATATCAACAAAACCAGACGAAAGGCTCAACTCAAATCATGTTACACTCGCATGCCTGCAAGATCTGGGGCCGTTTCACAAGGGCTAACGTTACGTAGCGTGAGCGCAAATCGGCAAAAACGGTACTAAGAAACACCTCTTTCGCCGACGTTCGCCAAAAACGTTTCGTGGCTGTCATCGAGGTAGCAAGCCACGAACTATTTGAAGGATCATGGGAAATACATTTCTTATTTTTGATTGGTCCTTTTGGCTAAAATAATATTAAAAAAAAATTGACCAATCAGACAAGAGCTTGTAATATTCTTCCGCAAACGCTTTCTAAAGTGTTTCTTAGGCCCCGTTTGCCGTAAGCGTTATTCGCGCGGCGACCGTTATCTAGAGAAACTCGACACAGGAGACAACATCCAAACTAATCAAAGGGAGTCTTCATGATTTTGTTGGTTCTCTCTCAAAATGAATATCTGGATATTAAAGGCCTTTCCTGACATCTTTTTTTTTAAGGGGTACTAAACAAATAGACTGTTCACAACTCGTCATCACAAAAACACTTTGAATTATTATGTTGTTATTTTTCATCAAATTAGCTTATTCCGATTCCAATTAATAAAAGAAAAAAAAAGTAACACCAAATTAAATACCTGAATCTTAAATTTTAAAACCAATATTGCAATGTGATCTCTTAGTGGAAGATTTTTTGGTTAAACTTTCTAAGAATTTACATACTCGTTCGTTGCTTCACCATTCGTTCATGTGTCCTTGTATAAGAATTAAGGTCCGAAAAGCATACAAACTGAGCTCGTGTCACATTCATATTATGGGCAGTCGAATGAAATCAAACATCATGTAACATTCGGCAAGAACTTAACGGGGCACCCTGACGGATGAATGTTTGCAAGAAACACGTCGAGATCACCAGGAAAACACCTTTTACAGAGATTGCAACACTCACTTTCCTCTGGTTTCCTAGAAATCAAACCGTCAAATCGGCGATTTCTCCTTGGCGGAGGTGCTGGAAGTCAAATTCTTTCTCCCAAATAGAAGGCGTGTGTCGTCTCTTTTCTAATGGCCGCCAAATCGTTTGCACGAAATTTTTGCAATACGAGACTTTTTATTTCTAATTTGTTTTAAATTTTATACAGTTTATCGAAAGGAGTTTGGCTCATAACAAAGGAAATAGCTCCTTTTTTTTTAATGCACTACAAAAAAACGAAAACGTTTCAACCACAATGAGTGACTTCCACCCACCCCATCCAAAATGGCTACTCTCTCCGGCATCTCCGCCAAGGAGGAATCGCCGTTTTGACGGTTTAATGTCTAGGAAACCAGAGCAAAGTGAGTGTTCCGATCTTTGAAAAGGCTGTCTTTCTGGTGATCTCGACGTGTTTCTTGCAAAAAAAACTCATCCGTCAGGATCCACCTTTAAATTGGTGCGAACTCATGTAAATCCAACTGAAAACTCTGATTAGTCTAATTGCCCAATCGTAAAAAGTGGGTGAAAGGTGATTTTGAAAGGTGAAGGCAATGGGGAGGTCAGGTCTGGAAGGGGGTGAATGTGAAAGGAATTGCTGGGGGACGGATAGTAGTAAGGGATGGAGTCGATCTTGCCGTCAACTTGACAACAAAAGTGAACTGTGCCTGTATTCACGTTGAGATAGCATGAGGTTTAGTATGATGCTAACTTAGAAGCTCTTCCAATGCCCTATAGGATTTAATAGGACTTTTGGAAGAGCTTCTAAGTTAGCATGATGCTAAGTCTCATGCTATCTCAACGTGAATACAGGCCCTGCATAATATACTTCAATAGCTGCCAAACAAAAATGGATTCACGCGTGTGCAAGGTTTTAATCAAAGCATTGTCCGTGTCGTGAATTGACACAACTCCACATATCGCACGCGTACCTTGAAGATCCCCCACGTCATGTGTCACATTCCCTCTTATGCTAGGAAGATTTCTTAAGATTGTTTTACTAGCTATAAGAGGGAAAACACGTGAAAACCGTGAATTTGACACGTGACGTGGTGGGTCTTTAAAAAAAGGGCCAGCCACATGTCAGCTAAAATCGCACGAATGTGCGATACGATTCGATCACCTGATCTCGAATCACATTATTTTGTTCTTGGAGACCACGTGATCGAATCGGGTCGTACAGTCGTACGATTTTAGTGGACGTGTGGCTGACCCATTAAGGCAAAGTCCGACGATGCAATCACTCGCGTTTTCGCAAAGAGTGTTCACCCATTCTCACACAGCGTGACAGAGCGACCAGGTGCATGCGAGAGGAAGCATCGTCGGACAAGGCCTCTAAGGCAGTGCCTTTAAGGTACAGTAGTAGGTTTCAAAGCACTCGTCAAGAATGAAAAGGTACACAATGGCAAGCATGTGCAAGGGATGCAACAAACCGCGATACAATTTGCACAAAACCTTAACTTGGAGATGGCCATGCAACGAATAAAAATTGGTAATTAAAAATATAAAAAATTAAACTTAATATAAAAAAGGAAGTTAGAATGATGCATCCCCGACAAACAGATCTTTTGTGCGGATAAAAAAAACAATGATAGTGTTTGCCACAAATTTATTCTTGAAATTAAAGAAAAACAATGAAGAAAGGTTTTTTGGTTTTTTAAGGTGAACCTTCAAGAGTAAACCAGGTAAAAACAAATTAAGGCCTATGTTTATGAGTAGCTTCAAGATCTTTCAAATCAAAACAAATCGTGCATATCTTTTTTTTATATACGTACGTAGAAAGTTGATATAGAAACTTGAGCAAAATGCAGTCGAAGACATGGCAGGCGAAGTGAAAATGATCGGGCGAAAAATCTTCCATCAATGGTAAGAATACTCATGAGGTCTATGTACAAACAACCGTGGCATAAATAGGGTGATAATAATAATAATGATAATAATTATAGAGATGATATTCACAATAGAGCGTGACGAAAAAAGTTGGTCACATGGGACGTATGACAAAGACACCGCTTCAAATCTGCTGCCACAGCCATCAAAAGTCGCGAGACAGTGGATTTGGGGAGAAAGGGGAGGAGGGGGGTGCGAAACGATTAAAGATGAGAAAAGAGGGAGGGGGAGGTCATAACTTAATAAAAAAGAACATCAGAATAAACCGAAAGGATAATCCGAGGTTTAAGAATGGACGCACATATCATCAATAAACACAACATGCGTTTAAGTGAGCGCGCGTACATTATTAAGCATCACAGAGATAAGTGAAATGGGATGAATATAGTTTCCCCCTTTTCAGTAAGCAACGCATTTTCCCTTTAAAGACCCACCACGTCACGTGTCAAAATCACGGTTTTCACGTGTTTTCCCGCTGGCACGAAATCTTAAGAAATCTTCCTAGCATAAGAGGGAATGTGACACGTGACGTGGGGGGGGGGTGTCTTTAAGCAGTACCCGTCTATAACATAATCCTTTTACTTCCCACGAAAACGTTTTGATGACGCGGAGGAGAGACCATAAAAATGAAAATAGTCGGAGAGGAAGAAAAAAAGATAGGGAGGAATACCGCTCTTTAAATCAACAGCGGTGGCAGCAGACCTTGAAGCCGGTGGCACCGAGATGTAATTCAAACCTCCAGTCTGTGTTGCATAGCATCCAACATGGGGGCCAGGCTTTCGTGGCGAGAAGAAGAAAAAAACTGAGAAAAAAAACAAACATTGATAGGGGAAGACGGGGTAAAAAGCGCATGGGCGGGTAAGAAGCCCACCCCAATTATCTCATGAAATGAAGCAAATTTCAGTCTCATTTTGCCCATGAGACGAGCGTTTATGTCTAGCATTCGTCTCATGGGCAAATTTGACTGACATTTTCTTTATTTCATGAGATAATTGGGGTGGGCTTCTTACCCGCCCATGTGCATTCGTCTCATGGGCAAATTTGACTGACATTTCATGAGATAATTGGGGTGGGCTTCTTACCCGCCCATGCGCTTTTTACCCCGTCTTCCCCTACCGTATTTTACGGACTATAAGGCGATACTTTTTTTTTCTCTCCCAGATTGAGATGTCTAGCATTGCGCCTTATAATGTGACTGATAACATAGTAAGGAAATAGAGAAACAAAATCTGAATTTGGTGTTCAATTTGGGGGGTGCGCCTTATAATCAGGTGCGCCTTGTAGTCCGTAAAATACAGTACTAGTAATAATGAACAACACACACGAAAAGATTGAACGCAACAAAAGGCGACCAACGTACGGTTAGAAACAATGTACAGAGTAATAAACGGACATAACGCGGGGGTATAAGATTAGGTACGATATGACAAAGGGCACGTTTCAGATGACCAAAAAAACCCAACACCACCGGACAGTACATTTAGGCATATTTATATTGACACACACAAAAACAGCAACAACAACAACGAACAAATATTGTTTTTATATGCACAAGAGACAAAGAAGACAAGTAATTCCTTATTACGTACTATATGGGGACAAAGGGACAATGAATTATAATTTGACTGGACTTGGGAGTCGGGGAACAAAATTAATAAGGCCTGAAGTTATTCAAGGAAGTTAAAACGCTAAACACATTTCAACCGAAAACAGAAGTATAATATGGAGATTGTGGCGTATTTGTGGAGAGAAGCATTTCATGAAAACGCACAGATGGATAAGGGTAGCATAAACAATGATATGAACACCCCAAAAACGTATGTTGCGAGACCATCAAAGGAGAAAGGGTACACTGAGGTATTTAAAATGTTACTGCTTTCGTTTTCTGTTTCTTTTTGTTGTTTCTGTTTTCCCACGAACATTGTTTTGTTAGTTCTTCTCTTCTGCTTTAATTCTGGAGAGAGAAAAAAAAATCTGAACAATTATCTTATTGATTGCTGATGAATGAAGTCTTGTGGTTATTTGTCCAAAAATTCCTTTAATGACAAATTACTGAACAGTAAAAATAAAACAAAAACGTTTTTGAAAACAAAAGTTCTTAACCAACCATTTGTATCCAACAAAAAATGCAATGGTGAGTTTACTCATTTGGAAAGGCAGGGAATGGACAATGATGCATTCACTAAAAGGTAATCTCGTGCAGAAGGGACGGCAAAAACGATTTCGAAAAATGGGACACAAAAAATGGGAAAGGGGAGGAATACAACACATCAATATTGTGATGCTTCAAAATCTCTCTCTCTCTCTCTCTCTCTCTCTCTCTCTCTCTCTCTCTCTCTCTCTCTCTCTCTCTCTCTCTCTCTCTCTGTTCCCCTCGCAGGTACTCATAAGTGTAAGAGTACGCACACAGCATTGCACACACTAACACCAACATACCCACGGGGAGGAGCAGAAAGACTTAACAATTAAAACACCTCCAATAATTGTGAGTGACACAGAGAAAGCTATTACGTAAGACTATGGGTAATGAAATAGCTACCTCTTTGACGCATACGGGCCCATTTCCCCAATATGAGGAAATTGTCAAAATCTCATCGATAGGGCAAATTAAATCGTTTTTAATTAGATGCATAATACAACCATTTTTTTGCAGCGTATAATTAAGATATTTGTTGAAAGAAGTTTTAATATAGCATCACTAATCAGATGCCTGCAATTGCA
>CM065684.1:22430797-22440797 GCA_017654935.2 Phymorhynchus buccinoides
AGCGTAAAAATGACCCCATAGATGCCCCTCTCTCTCTCTCTCTCTCTCTCTCTCTCTCTCTCTCTCTCTCTCTCTCTCTCTCTCTCTCTCTTGTAATTCAATTTCAATGAGAAAAAGGATAGAAGATAGCGTTACATTAAAATGACGCCAAAGCACACACACACACACACACACACACACACACACACACACACACACACACATACACACATACATACACACACACACACACTCTCTCTCTCTCTCTCTCCAAAAACACACACACAACACACACATACACATACACACTCTCTCTCTCTCTCTCTCTCTCTCTCTCTCTCTCTCTCTCTCTCTCTCTCTCTCTCTCTCTCTCTCTCTCTCTCTCTCTCTCTCTCTCTCTCTCTCCAAACAAAAACACACACACACGCTCGCAAAGAAGAAAACAATAATTGTTTACCTACATTGATCGAAAGTATAGACAGAAAAAGGCAAGGAAAGTAAAGGAAGTGGAGCGGGCATAATTGCCAGGAATGTAATACTCTCTCTCTCTCTCTCTCTCTCTCTCTCTCTCTCTCTCTCTGCTATGTATTCTACTCACTACGTAAAAATGTGGCGCCAGCTGCAGCAGCTGAGAAGGAAGGAGAGAGAGCGCGCGGTCTGCGCGTAAAGCGTAGTAACCTTGACCTAAAAGAAATCGGGCCAATACAACTTCTACGATTTGTTTTGACGCCGTCACTACGTCACACCACCTCACAGCTGATAGCGAGGCTGCGCGCGCCGACCTCGCGCTTGGGGCATGCGCAGGCGACGCTTGCTTTTTATCATTTTCCCACACTGTTGCTACCGCTCTGCTCTTTCCTTGGTGAGGGAATAATAATAATAGAGGCTGATGATGATGATGATGATGATGGTGATGGTGGTGGTGGTGATGATGCAGCGTGCTAATTTTAGCGCTGACGATTTTTGTTTGGGTGCACGACCAGCCATGGCGCCTGTGCGTGCGTGTGATGTGAGCTTGCGAGGTTTCTTTTAGGCAGAGTAAACCGCCTTTGACTGGCTCGTTAAAAACGAACAACGATTTCAACTTCTTTTTTTTCAAGTGTGTGTGTGTGTGGAGAGAGAGAGAGAGAGAGAGAGAGAGAGAGAGAGAGAGAGAGAGAGAGAGAGAGAGAGAGAGAGAGAGAGAGAGAGAGAGAGAGAGAGAGAGAGAGAGAGAGAGATCCGCCACGACCTGCGAGTGAGAAAAAAAAAGGTTTTTTTCTTTTATCAGCTAATACTAAGATTGCTTACCCAGAGTTAGCTATGAGAGGGGTTTTTTTCCCAGACTACCTTCAACTTGTTTTAAGCCCAGTTGGATTATATATACATTTTTTAAAAAGCCGAGGGACCACAATTAGGCCTACAGCAAATTCATAAGCAGCGAAACAATCGATTATGCGATCATGCAAGACAGATTTATCAACTGATGAGTCACCTGATCTATTAGTGTTTATATAAAAAATAAAAATAAAAAAGAAAGAAAGATAATTCTGTTATCATGGTAAAAAGCGATAGTGCATTTCCCTTTGGATATTTTCTGTTTTCTTTACTCACACATAACATAACTTACATAGTCCTCTCTGCCTTCTTTACTCATGAAACACAGCTGAAATACATAGTCCTCTCTGCTTTCCTTACTCACACATAACACAGCTGAAATACATAGTCCTCTCTGCTTTCCTTACTCACACATAACACAGCTGAAATACATAGTCCTCTCTGCTTTCCTTTACTCACACATAACACAACTGAAATACATAGTCCTCTCTGCTTTCTTTACTCACACATAACACAGCTGAAATACATAGTCCTCTCTGCTTTCCTTACTCACACATAACACAACTGAAATACATAGTCCTCTCTGCTTTCTTTACTCACACATAACACAGCTGAAATACATAGTCCTCCCTGCTTTCTTTACTCACACATAACACAACTGAAATACATAGTCCTCTCTGCTTTCTTTACTCATGAAACACAGCTGAAATACATAGTCCTCCCTGCTTTCTTTACTCACACATAACACAACTGAAATACATAGTCCTCTCTGCTTTCTTTACTCACAAACACAACTGAAATACATAGTCCTCTCTGCCTTCTTTACTCACACATAACAACTGAAATACATAGTCCTCTCTGCCTTCTTTACTCACACATAAACAACTGAAATACATAGTCCTCTCTGCCTTCTTTACTCATGAAACACAGCTGAAATACATAGTCCTCTCTGCCTTCTTTACTCACACATAACACAGCTGAAATACATAGTCCTCTCTGCTTTCTTTACTCACACATAACACAGCTGAAATACATAGTCCTCTCTGCTTTCTTTACTCACACATAACACAGCTGAAATACATAGTCCTCTCTGCTTTCTTTACTCACACATAACACAGCTGAAATACATAGTCCTCTCTGCTTTCTTTACTCACACATAACAACAACTGAAATACATAGTCCTCTCTGCCTTCTTTACTCACACATAACACAACTGAAATACATAGTCCTCTCTGCCTTCTTTACTCACACATAACTGAAATACACAGTCCTCTCTGCCTTCTTTACTCACACATAACAACTGAAATACACAGTCCTCTCTGCCTTCTTTACTCACACATAACACAACTGAAATACATAGTCATCTCTGCTTTCTTTACTCACACATAACACAACTGAAATACATAGTCCTCTCTGCCTTCTTTGCTCACACATAACACAACTGATTCATTTTACTCTCTCTCTCGCTCTCTCTCTCTCTCTCTCTCTCTCTCTCTCTCTCTCTCTCTCTCTCTCTCTCTCTCTCTCTCTCTCTCTCTCTCTCTCTCTCTCTCTCTCTCTCTCTCTCTCTCTCTCTCTCTCTCTCTCTCTCTCTCTCCTTATTCTATCTTGTTCTGATTGAATATTAACAGCTATCTGACTGCAGTAATTTTATTGATACTATTATCATGTGTATTGGTTGTTGATGACGAGATGTATTCCAAATTTTGTTATTTGATTGACTGCTATAAGTTAATGGTTATTGACTCTCTCTCTCTCTCTCTCTGACTCTCTCTCTCTCTCTCTCTCTCTCTCTCTCTCTCTCTCTCTCTCTCTCTCTCTCTCTCTCTCTCTGTGATTTAAATGTGCACATTTCTAAGTTGATGTAATGAATTTTAATGATAATTATTTGTTTGGTATAATTTTGTTTCACACGTTTGATTAATGTTCTTTCAGTTGTGTTGTATCTCTGTCATGTTGTTGCACCTAACATGAATTTCTCTTTTGGAGATATTAACCCTTTCACCGCCAAAGTCGCATTTTAGCACCACAGACCTATGTCACTAAAAGGCATTAAATTGGGGTCTATTATCCAAAGACCCTAGTGTCTTAGTTTTGGGAAGGACGGTTAGACTTTATTTTATATGTTACAGAAGAATCCCCAATACTGCAAATGGATTTTGTTCTCTACCCAGGTACATTTTATGGAAACTTTTAGTTGAAATATGGCTGGCGGTGAAAGGGTTAAAGTATACTTGAACTTGAACTGAAATACACTGTCCTTCATCTGGTCCACCACCTGCAGGATATGGATAGAGAGATGGCCTTACCTCTCTCTGCACTCCTTTATTAGTTTTAATGTTTTCCGGAACAATCATGATTCACACAACCCTATAGATAACTACGTTTTTCATAACCATTAATATATGGATACTTGAATATATCTGATCAGACGCTCACACCCATACATTCAAACATATGATGCATGTATACGCATGCACACACAATTCACACAAGCCTATAGATAATTACGTTTTCAGAACCATTATGGATACTTGATTATGATATCTGACCAGACGCTCACATCCATACTTATGCGTGGATACGCAAGCACACGCACACACACACACACAAACACACACACACACACACACACACACACACACACACACACACACACACACACACACACACACCCCCGCGCGCGTATGCGTGCATTTTTTGCTGTTGTTATTGTTGTTTTTAAAAGGAAAAACAAAGGGATGAGCGGAACGGGGAAGTAAGTAAAGACGGGTGGGGGTGATTTTGCAGTAACTGAAACCAATGAGCAAACTAAACAATTTCAAGTTCAAACTTGTCCATTAAGTTTTCCCATGATTGTCAAGGGAGATAACAGAAGGATAGGGATTAACAATTAAATTAAGGAGGATGAAGGGGACACAGCATGATTACTATTATTGCGTAATGTAACCAAACTGAAAAATATACTCTCTCTCTCTCTCTCTCTCTCTCTCTCTCTCTCTCTCTCTCTCTCTCTCTCTCTCTCTCTCTCTCTCTCTCTCTCTCACACACACACACACACACACACATGAAGAAGAAGCAGATAAATCAAACTGTCACGACAGACTGTTAGACTCGTACAGGGTCTACTATGTACTGCATTATTCAGAATCTTCAGCAAGCTGAAGGAGGATGTTTAAAGAAAGATGATGTATGTGCGCTCTTTGACATTCCTACGTTCCTCTAGATAATTATGAGTGTTGTGGCCTGCGTTGTTTTCGTTGTGACATTCTTTATTCGAGCCATGAATCGCAACAGACGAAAAGACTGTACAACTAATCGATGTGTGAAATAATTGAGAGAGAGAGAGAGAGAGAGAGAGAGAGAGAGAGAGAGAGAGAGAGAGAGAGAGAGAGAGAGAGAGAGAGAGAGAGAGAGAGAGAGAGAGAGAGAGAGAGAGAGAGAGAGAGAGAGAGAGAGAGAGAGAGAGAGAGAGAGAGCGAGCGAGCGAGCGAGAGAGAGAGAGAGAGAGAGAGAGAGAGAGAGAGAGAGAGAGAGAGAGAGAGAGAGAGAGAGAGAGAGAGAGAGAGAGAGAGAGAGAGAGAGAGTAAATTGATGGTATTAATGTGCGTATCTTGCCAGCTGACAGCTGCACAGAAGAACGCTAACTTTTCTTTTCTTTTTTGTCTGTCAAAAGAATTAGCCAAAGGTGTTGTGGATGGATGACTGAGAGAAAGAGAGCGAGGAGGTAGTGTGGAAAAGTGTGCACGTGCATCTGTGTGAAGTGTGCACGTGCGTTTGTGTGAGTGTACGTGTCTTTGCAAGGAAGAGAGGGGGAACAGTGAGGAGACTAACAAATCTGCATGACAGCCATAGAGTGAACAGACTAAACACACAGAGAGAAAATGGGAGAGTAAATCTTTCCGCAAGGGTTGACGCTTTGTGCGCACCTTCGATCGAATAATGATATAATTGAAATACCTCTAGGAACTTTCTGTTGAAAATAACACGGATGTGCAAAATGCAAAATACAGATTTTCCAAAGTATAGTCTCATTTTTTTTTTTTAAATGCAATAAGCATTAGCAAAACAAATAAACAAAACTAAAATCGCACCTTTTCCCATTTATTTATCTTCGTTCGCCCTCATGTTCATCTAAATGGCCTCCCCATCTCCATTTTCCCTCCCCAAATGCCCACACTTTCTCTCTCACTTCACTCACCTTACAACGATAAACAAGACAACAGAGTAAATTAAAAGTTAAAAAACCCACCAGCGACAGGATTGATAACAAAATGATCACAAACTAAAGTAAGAAAGAATTGCATTCATAAAATAAGCATTTCAAAACTCAGTACTAATAAACCAGACAGAAGAGAGGTGGAGGTTAACATAATTATGAAAGAGAAGAGAGGGAGAGAGGGGTGTGGAGAAAGAGAGACACAGACAAACAGACAAACTGACACAAACTAACACGGAGAGAGAGAGAGAGAGAGAGAGAGAGAGAGAGAGAGAGAGAGAGAGAGAGAGAGAGAGAGAGAGAGAGAGAGAGAGAGAGAGAGAGAGAGAGAGAGAGAGAGAGAGAGAGATGACAAATGAATGATTTAATGTCATCAGCAAGGTACATGCTATTTGACATGGGGGAGAGAGAGAGAGAGAGAGAGAGAGAGAGAGAGAGAGAGAGAGAGAGAGAGAGAGAGAGAGAGAGAGAGAGAGAGAGAGAGAGAGAGAGAGAGATAGAGACAGAGAGACAGAGAGAGAGACATAGAGACAGAGAGAGAGAGAGACGGGTCACAGAAATCAACAACTGTAACACACACACAAAAGCTGTAAAAAGACAAAAAGACAAGAAGAAACAAAACAAATCAACTCAAAACTTCAGCCCCGTGCAAAGCAAGAACAACAAGCACAACTCCCCATTCTCTCACCTCTGGCGACTTGGGGGAACTCCTGGGGACAGTCCAGCAGCTGGTCTATCAGCTGGCAATGCAGGTGGGGGGTCTGGGTGGCGATGGTCCGAGCCAGCAGGGGCCGGATCCGCTCACCCCCGGGCAACGTCACCAGGGAGAGGGGCGCGTGGTGATAGTCTGTGCGCGAGATCCCATCCCCTGCTCCGTCAACGTCATCACCACTGTCGTCATTATCATCATCATCATCATCGTCGTGGTCATCGTTGCGGGTGTTATTGTCCGAAATTCGGTGCTGGAGTTGGAGAAACGGTACGGTTATTGGCGAACAGCCCCTGTCGCTGGTTCTCCTTCTTCTCCTTCTTGGTTCTTCTTCTTCTTCTCCCGCTTCTCCTCCTCTCAGGCGGGACTCCCCTCGTCTGTGGTAATAATCATCGTCGTCATCGTCACTGTCAGCATTGCCTTGGTTTTCGCTATCGTCGTCAGAGGACTGTCTTCTGGCTCTAGAAGACAAGGCGCGGCCCCTTTGTTGATGACGAACGGCGGAGTCACGCGGCGTCGTGGGAAGGACGTACAACCCGGGCAGGTGTGACGTAGCGCCCAGCATGACGTTGTCAGACACGAACGCGTCATCATCTCCCTCGTCATCGCTGTCGACGTCAGGCAGGACGCGACGGGGTTGCCACCCCGCGGCCACGGCCAGAGAAGCCCTGGGTGGGGGGAGGAGATGGGTGGAACCCATGGGAGAGCCCGTTTCAACGGGTGATAAACTGGACCGGAAGGGACTCTGATCCGGGAAAGGGGGCGGGGAGGAACATGCCTGGTGAAGGGGAGAGTGCGCTGCGGTGTGGTCCTCGCCCGTGCTGCTGGGGAAGGTGGTGGTGGTGTCGAAGGTGAACTGAGGCTGGGAAGAAAACATAGCCGGGGAAAATGAGAAGTCCGTGTGGTAACCGCTGTCCCGGTTAGAACGCTGACGGGGAGTGGTGGGGGTCTGGACGCTACTGCTGCTGCTGCTAGTCGTAGCGGTGGTTGTTGTTGTGGTGGTGGTGGTAGTATTACTGCTGCTAGTACTGTTGCCTTCTCCCCCCTCCCCCATCCAGCCCACACTGCTGCTGGTGCTGCCACTGCGGTTACCTCCCATGCTGTTGTCTGCGCCAGCTGTGCTCAGGGTGACCTCTGGTGGCAGATGTGGACTTATGTTGCCACTGGTCTTGGGGCCAGCGGCTGATAACACTAGTGATACTGTTGGTGTTGTTGTTGTTGTTGTTGTTGGTGGTGGTGGTGGTGGTGTGAGAGGCGGGTGATGCTCTTGCTGTTTTGCTCTTATCTCCTCCTCCATCGGTCAGTTCCGGGATTCATTGGGTCTAAAATCTGTACAGAAACGGACACGAAAAAATAAGGCACCAGTGTCTACTCATTGGCTATTGAGTTCAGCTGCATTTGATCAAATCATTTCAGCTTGTAAAAAAAAGAAATGAGCAAAACGTTGCACTCATTGACTCAACAGAAAATAATTATTACTTGATCAGTTGTTGTTTTTTTCTCTACAGCTGTTGCAAACTGTGAAAGGCACATTGAAATAAATAAAAACAATCTCCTAGCACAAAAAGCACAGGGGAAAAGATATATGTAAGCATGTAAAGCCTTAATTAAGTTAATATCATTAACATCAAGACAGGAATTTCAAATCCTTTGTGTAATTACCATCAATACATCAGTTTTAACTCTCAATGAGCTCTCCTAATACGTTGTGCATACAGCCTTCATAGGCTCTCCTACAACGTACATGATCCAGATCCAAATGCATACAAGAAATAGGGACATGGGGGGGGGGGGGGGGGCAAAAAAAAAAAAAAAAAGCGAGTGAGTTAAGATATGAGTAATGGTTTCTAAGTCACAAATATAAGAACAAAGTGATGTCATCGCTTTACCAGTCATCAATGATGACACACAGAAGGACACACAAAGGCCACACTCAAGAGCACTCTGGACTGTCACATACACTGCATCTAACTGTGCAAAAAACACCCCCCCCCCCCCCCCCCCCCCCACACACACCTCTTCAGTCTTTGCCCTAATGACAGTCAATGAACTGAGTAACCTATGGACAGTTTGGCTGACATTAAAGACCCCCCACGTCACGTGTCACATTCCCTCTTATGCTTGGAAGATTTCTTAAGATTTCTTACCAACTATAAAGAGGGAAAACACGTGAAAAGCGTGATTTTGACACGTGACGTGGTGGGTCTTTAAAGGGCAAAATAAACAATTTAATGAATCATGGCCTCGTCATCAACATTGCAATTTAAGAGGGTCCACGCACGTACGTACATGACCTTCTAACTGGGTTTTTTAGGTTTTTTTTAAGTATGCCATTTCCTAATGACAGACAAAGGAGTTTAAAATTTAGACTACTGGTTCATTTTCTTAAGACTTGGGTTTGGACCCTTACAGATCCCCAGGTACTTTATCCTGTATGGCTGTAGCAAATATAAGACTTCAAAATATTTCACCCAAGCTTTCAGCTTTCATTTTGGATAATAGGCCTTTGCCATTAAGTCGCGCAAACAAAAATCATACTGAGTAAAAAGCTACAAAAAATGAACGATCTAATGCTTTGTTATTTTCATGAAAAACGTAGATCCGATAGAGAGGACACACATTTTAACCACAAACATCAATCTCAAAACCGTTATCGCAAACATAAATCGGGATTATAATTCTTTCTTTTTTTTAACTTGATAACTTAAACAGGAGGAAACATACCCAAGCTAAGCTAAATTTTAAATCCTATAAACTATAAAATAGTACTAAGAAGGCAATTTCTAATTCTCATATAGTAAATGTTCAGACAACTGATCGCTTCTCGGCCTTTTGGCTGGGACAGTGATTCAGGAACATAAATTTCTGTTTATACCTGGTTGGTTTGTTCAGCCCGTCGTACATGGCGAAAGCCGATACGCGACGTTAAACTGAACTTCCAATTTCTAATTCTAGCATAAGAAGTTGATTCACGTGTTAAGCACTAGGCTAGAAGCAACCTAAGTAAGTATATTCAGTTGTTATTTTTAGTTAGGCTATGTTAGGCTATGAGGCAATTAAGTCATCGAAGAAAATAATAAAAAAAAACATTTTTTTAACACAAATTCTCTTCTTTTTTTATAATAAATAAATAAATAAATCATTGACTAAAACTTACCTTTTTAATCAACTCGGAGAAATTCTTTCAAACGCTCGTCTTCTTCGAACACTCGTCACTTTTGGCATGCTAGGAAACGCAGACGACACTTTGTTTTGGCGGATTGTGATGTCATCAGCACGCACGTGCAACCATCGTCCAATCAGAATCCTCAACACACACAGCATGGAGCGAAGATTCTGTCTCGGTAACCTTGCGCGCTCTCCAATTCGTCCGTTTTCTGGTTCATCAATATGCATATGAGCCTGTAGCACGACAAAAAGTTTTCATGGACAAGTCCGCTCCTGTTTCTCGGTCGAGCTCTTCGTGAGTATCTGAACTCGGGTTGGGATGGCCCAAGAAGTTATACATGTACAGACTGAGTGAGTCTGCATCAGCATGCGCGCGCGAGGCAACGAGCCTTTGTGGTTGTCACGTGGTTTTGTTTACAGTTCGCTCCCTCGATTAGTTTGCCTGTGACGCGGTTAGAGAGGGGGAGAGGTGGTGGTGTGGTGGTGGTGGTGGTGGTGGTTGTATTACATGGCTGTCAGAACGATCTCTGACCTTTTTGTTGTACACTGACATTGTTTTGTGTCAAGAGAGTGCACTGTTGTGCGTGTGTAACGGGGTTTCACTGGCT
>CM065684.1:22445797-22448297 GCA_017654935.2 Phymorhynchus buccinoides
CTTTTTTTTTTTTGTAAGTCGGCAATTTTGCCGTTATAATTCAAATGGATTTTGATGACTATTCATTGAAACTTGAGGTGTTACGCTAAGATATAATGAATTAATGTTTTTGGCTTAATTGTGTTTATCATTCCCAATTATTCCTTCGTTTAAGAAAAAAGAAAGAATCTCAAGGTCGTGTTTCTTTCAGTTTTATGGAAATAATCCTAGACTGATAATCCTAGACTGATACTAACATCTCCCATTCCCAAATAATGAGAAAATGTTGCTTGTCAGTGAAACTTTTAAATGGAACCATTTTTTTTTTTAGGGAGCAGGGGGGAGGGGGGTAGCGAATCTCAGTACATGTTTGCTGCGCTTCGACTATGGTTATTCTCATATTTAACTACTTTACGTCCTCAAACACACACACACATACACACACTACAAACGCACGACAAGAGCATACATAACAAGCACGAAGAACGCGTGCATTTTCTACAGAAAACGTGCCTCCTCTACGAGCCCCTCTACGGGAAACAACTGCCTTTGTTCAGTTGATTTTTCTAACTATACTTGATAAAGTTTGTCTCCCCTGTATTTCCTTTGCCTGGTGTGTGCGTGTGGGTGTGTACAGAATTTTAAAAAACCCAAAACTTTCAGACTATCAATGGTCAACTTAGGACCCTCATTTCACCGCCAGGGGGCAATCAAACCAGTAGGGGCTTAGCGCATGATATTCTTAGATGGGAGGTAGTGAGAGAGAGAGAGAGAGAGAGAGAGAGAGAGAGAGAGAGAGAGAGACAGATGAGTCCCCCCCCCTCTCTCTCACTACCCCCAACTAAGAATATCATGCGCTAAGCCCCTACTGGTTTGATTGCCCCCTGGTGGTTAAATGTGCGTCCTAAGCTGCTCATTAAATACTTATGTACGTGTATAGGATGTTTTATTTAGGTACATGATGGTGTGCAAAGAAATGTATGCACAAGCATGCTGGAAAAACACACACACACACGATCATCACTTGAATACGTTTATTCATCCATCATTAAAAATCCATAGTATTGACGATCAGTGCTGCCAGCAGAATATAAACCATCCAAACTTCATTCATTTACCAGCAAACGCCTGTCTGCATTAGAGAGATAACAGAAAATGCTCTACAGTTGTCAAAACTCAACAAAACACACATCTAACAATGACAACAGCTGCAATGTAACCAAAGGTTCACAACGAATAGAAGTAAAAACAACACAAAGGCTGTGATGCTTTGTCCCAGTTCAGAACACAACACAGCTTTCACGAAGTGTTAAAGCTGGACCCTGATGGATGAGTTTTTACCAGAAACACGCCGAGATCATCAGAAAGACAAGCCTTTTCAAGGATCGGAAGACTCACTTTGCTCTGGTTTCCTAGAAATTAAACTGTCAAAATGGCGATTCCTCCTTGGCGGAGATGCCGGAGGGAGTAGCCCTTTTGGATGGGGTGGGTGGAGGACATTCATTGTGGTTGAAGCGTTTTCTTTTTTTGTAGTGCAGTAAAAAATAAATTGGAGCTATTTCCTTTGTTGTGAGCAAAACTCCTATAGATAAACTGTATAAAATAAAAAAATAATAAAAACAAAAAGGCTTGTATTGCGAAAATTTTGTGCAAACGATTTGGCGGCCATTAGAAAAGAGACTGCACACGCGTTCTCTTTGGGTGAAAGAATTTGACTTCTAGAACCTCCGCCAAGGAGGAATCGCCGATTTGACGGTTTGATTTCTGGGAAACCAGAGCAAAGTGAGTGTTGCGATCTCTGTAAAGGGTGTTTTCCTGGTGATCTCGACGTATTTCTTACAAAAACCCATCCATCAGGATGCCCCTGTAACACAGGCTATATTTATCTATTATTTATGATTATTTATGATCATAAGGGAGATAATTTGGTGACAGAAAAGAGCAAGACAGGATGCTTTTTTCTGTCACTAGATCATCTTCTTTCATGGGCGAATATGGCGAATATGGGCTATATCCATATTTATGATCATAAGGGAGCCGGAGATAATTTGGTGACAGAAAAGAGCAAGACAGGATGCTTTTTTTTCTGTCACTAGATCATCTTCTTTTATGGGCGAATATGTCCTGACACATTCAAGAACAATGTATACAACAACAACAAAGACAGGTTATATGCAAGCAACAGACAGACATAGCTTAAAAAAAGATGCACAACTATACCTACGTACATGACAAACATTAAAGAGGATAAAAAGCACAAAATACCCCATTTTCTCCTTTGAGCTCCTCCGAAATCGCAATGAGTCGGAAAGCGGGGAGACCAGTTGAAAACTGAAAACCGGACACATACGTACCTTACCCATTATGGCCATACGGCCTGGGAACGCAGAAAAAATAATGCAATCTTCAGCGATCCAATATGCCTGTTTTTGTAATAGCCTTCAATTTAAAGAAAAGGGTAACAAAATTACTGTCATTGCACAAGAATTCTTCACTTGAAGCATGGATTAAAACTTCACGA
>CM065684.1:22450797-22460797 GCA_017654935.2 Phymorhynchus buccinoides
TTGAGCCTCATAGGTCCCTCCGTTCAAACGTTATCATGGTAACATACATACATACATACATGTATAATTATTTTCAAAAAAGCCACAAAACACCAATGCTTTCAAGCTTTCGAGATTTTTTATTATCTCTTCATCAGGAAGATGAGTTTAAAAATGACCTACATACATACATACATAATCAGCCAAGAACAGACAGAACTTAGGACTTATTTTGTCTGACAGCCAGTGCCATGTAACTTTTATCCAAATTGAGTACCATGTATATTGGCCTCTGCAACTAGGGTTATTAACGCCCTTGACAGTGAGAGTGAAGCCCTTGCTGGTCAGTGCGGACAAGGGCATTCACTCTTGCGATAGGCAGCCATTTAGTGGCCTCAAATAGGGTTATTGGCGAGAGTTATTCCCTTGTTTGGTCAGTGCGCAACCATCTCCCCCCACCCACCAAGGGCATTCACTCTTGCAAAAGGTGTTCTTTGTAGTAGCCAATAGAAGTATTCTTAATTCAAATTTATGCTGCTGCTACTGCATTGTGTAATTCTATAAAAAATAAAATCTTGTTTAAACCAACAGACAGACTAACACCACTAGAAACATTAGCAACCTCACGTTTGCAAAAACATCTTGTGTAATTCTATAAAAAAAATAAAATCTTGTTTAAACCAACAGACAGACTAACACCACTAGAAACATTAGCAACCTCACGTTTGCAAAAACATCTTGTGTAATTCTATAAAAAATAAAATCTTGTTTAAACCAACAGACAGACTAACACCACTAGAAACATTAGCAACCTCACGTTTGCAAAAACATCTTGTGTAATTCTATAAAATAAAAAAATCTTGTTTAAACCAACAGACAGACTAACACCACTAGAAACATTAGCAACCTCACGTTTGCAAAAACATCTTGTGTAATTCTATAAAAATAAAAAAATCTTGTTTAAACCAACAGACAGACTAACAGTAACACCACTAGAAACATTAGCAACCTCACGTTTGCAAAAACATCTTGTTGGATCCACACAAAAATCTATAATCTCCGATTAAATTGTAAAAAAAGCTTGACATTAGGACAATAATAGGGATTCAAACTGTAAGCTAAAGTTTAAAAATCCTGCCAGTTTCAACATTCTCTACCCATGTGGTTCATCCACGTGCCATTTCCAAAACAGCACTGTACAAAAACTAACACGCAGGCGCTTGCATTCTCTCGTTTTACTCTCATTCCCTCGACCAAATAATAATCTATTCAAATCTAGTCTCCTCTATTCGGGTGGAGATTTATGGAACAAACTACCCTCCATTTTAAAAAACATGAAAAACAAGAACTACTTCAAGAAAAAAATGAAAATGTATCTCTTTAACAGAACATAATTGATAACTTTATTCCAATTATTTAAAAGAATGGAAACGTAGCCTACATAACATATTTTGGTAAGTAAATGTGATGTTTTAAATGTTTCGTTGTTGATGTTGATGTATATATTGTACATAATATGCTATTCGCATATGTCCCCATCCTTTTTCCTGTTTTTGTGTGTGGAATATTTGCTTGTTTCTTTAATTAATTGTTTACTTGTATATTTTCCTTTTCTTGTTCGCTACTTTGGAATGTTTAGTTCTTTATTTTTTCTTTATAACATTTTTTATGGATGGCTTGTTCAAAAAAAGCATGTTTTTGCTTATACAATGTTCCCATCTGGAAATAAAATTTTGACTTGACTTGACTTGACTTGCATATATGTGTGCAGGTACACACATACCACATATTTTTTACATACACACATACTCACTTACACAGATATATAAACATACACTTACACAGATATACGGACAGAGATACACCTAAACACAGACACAGACACAGAGACACACAACACACACATATATTTTAAAAGTCTGTAAAATTGAACAACACACATTTTAAAAGACAAAAAACAGAGTACCGTATTTTACAGACGACAAGACGCGCACCCCAAATTTTACACAGAATTCACATTTTGTCATTATAGTTTCTTACTGTATTATCAGTCACATTATAAGGCGCAGGGGTCTCAGTCTAAGAACAAGCGCTGAATCGCAATAGTTTGTGGCACGCGGTCTATTTTTACCACTCCAATCATGAGTTACCTCCCCTGGCTTTTCAATAATTTTAATCTGTAAACCAGAATGTTATCTCTGCACCATTTCGTAACTTTTTATATCTTTTGGAAAACATTTAAAACTATGTATCCTACTTATACTCATCGAAAGAAGCACCGCATACTCGTCGTGTCTGTTGCAGTGTCTGTATTACGTATGTTTATTATTTTGTACGCTTTAAAATACATCATTTTAAAGAGCGGCCTCAATTTGAAGTGCAGCCTCGATTTGAAGTGCGACAATTTTGCAGCCTTGATTTGAAAAGCGAAAATTTGGGACAGACCGACCGACCGACCGACCGACCGAGTGAGTGAGTTATAGGTTTGTGGCTTGAGCCACAAACAAAAAAGCATCGCCTTATAGTCCGTAAAATAGAGTAACACTTCAATCACACATAAGTGTGGTAGGGAATTGTTTTAGGATTTCAAAACTCTATGAATTTTCTCTTCATTTTTCATAAACAATGCAGTGAAATAAAATAGATAACATTTCAAAATATGAATATCAACAAACAAACGTGGTGAGCCGCGAAGCGATTCACAAAAATAGCTTAAAACTCATCTCATAACGCAAAATAAAATGTTTCTTCTATTAAATAGAAATTCTCAAAAAATTATTGTGCAATAGCACCCTATCCAAATATTGGCAATAGCCAGAAGATCAGAAGAGAAGATACAATTCATTCACTGAAAAAGCGGTAAAGGTAAAGATGTGCCACGCCCCCTGCATTTCTCGGTTAATTGCAATTTTCCGTTTTTGCCTTTCTTACCAAACATAAAGCTGTATTTTATTAACATTTTTAGCTAATAACCTTTTTGGAATACTAACCCTATCCCTAACCCTAACCCCCCCCCCCCCCCCCCCCCCCCCTATAAGACGGGAAAACGCAATGAACCATGACTGTGACAAATGGCGCTGTGTACTGCAATACAGGGGGGGGGGGGGGGGGGGGGGGGGGGGGGGTCCTATTAGATAATGGCCTAGGGTTAGGCCTAGGGTTAGTATTCCAAAAAGGTTATTAGCTAAAAAGGTTCATAAAATACAGCTTTATGTTTGCTAAGAAAGGCAAAAACGGGAAAATGGAATTAACCGAGAAATGCAGGGGGGGTGGCACATCTTGACCTTTACCGAAAAAGGTTCCTTGTTTCTAGATCAAGCTTCTACAACAACAACAAATATCTGCCTTATACAGGGCCACACGTAATGATAGCCCCCCAAATAAAAAAATTCAATAATAAACTTAGTATACAGGGTTCAAAGCCAAACAGTGTCCTAATTTTCCCAAACTTTCAAAGCCCAACTTTAGGGTTTTCAAAACCCACCCTTCACAACTTTAACACAGATACTACTGTTGCAATATCCCACATCAAAGGTTTTTCGGCAAGCCGCACATTATGCTGAGCGCTTGTTGGTTGCATCCTTTCGCAGCCATACTTTATATGCAGAATTTTCGAGCCAAAGCTCACTGAAGACACATTTGTCCGGCATTTTGCGCGGTACGCGTAAAGACCCGGATGTCTTTAAAGGGAAGCAACTCGCGTCAAATCCGGTTAAAAATCGAAAGTAAGTCGCACCGATCGTATGCATCAAAAATATTCATTTTCTTTCATAATTTTTTTTTCTTCTTGGCACGATGATTCAAAATTATGGTCCTGGGCGATTTGGGGGGCAGATTGATGAAGATTTGACAGTAGCTCAAAATTCACAAACTTTCAAAGACACTACTCTTGGTTTTTCATTTTTCACAAACTTTCATGGGCCTTGAAAATGAAGTCTATTTTCCCCAAACCTTCCCAAACTTTCCCAACTGCTACGAACCCTGGTATATCTCACTATCCTCCGAAGTCGGGAGTGTGGCTGCTCACGTGGCGGGGTAATCAAAAATGGTCACACACATAATGTTCTCAACCCTAACTGGTGCATGTGTACCATAGTGTTCAAGTGCTTCGGCTGTTGGGATGATCCCTGGAGTCTCTAAGCCAGGGTACAACAACAACAACAACAACAGTATCTCACTGGTTTATGCTACAGAACAAGCTTGAAAAGTAGTCTGACTAAAACAAATCTGCAAGGGTGTATGAACTCACAACAGTGTATATTTTTCAGATAATAAACCAATGACCCCCAAAAAAGTCTATATTATTGAGCGCTACAAGTGTGCTGTATTTTCCAATGCTCAGCACTGTGTAAAATAGCACATTTCTTGATGGAAAAGAAATCTGTTAATAATTAAGAGCGTTGTCGTGTGCCACAAAAGTGAAGCAGGAACACTTTGCCCTATTATTAGGATGCCACATTTCAACCAGTGTTTTCTTGTGAACGATTACCTCGCTCACACACACACACACACACACACACACCAAACACGCACACACACTCAGTCAACCACAGGTTTCCTCATTTTCCTGTTCTTCATGAAGGCCTTAGCCTCATCTTCAAGTTCATCCAAATCCTCCTCCTCATCCTCACTCCTCCCTCCTCCTGTGCGCTGCGACTGCGACTGCGACTGCGACTGCGACAGACTCTGCCTCATCCCGTCGTCGATGAAACTGTCGTTGTAGTCGTACGTGTTGGGCAGTCCGTCATCGTCATCGTTGTCGTCGCTCTTTGTTCTCTTTTTCTTCGTCACAGGTGCTGTGATAATGAGAAAATAAATAAATAGATAAATAAAAGATAGATAAAAAGGGCGATATTTGACGGAAATGTCATGCCCTCTGTTTAAAGCTTGCTCAGGAAGCTTGCTTGATGAGAATCATTTTGCTTAATGCGAACTTAAGGGGAACTAATTTAGTGTGAATGTTTCTTGTTTCAATAAAGTGAAAAACTATGGTTGGTAGGTACGTAGATAGGTAGGTAGGGACAGGCTTCAGCCTTCAAGCCTTGCAGCTTATGCAACGTCCTATCCATTCGAAATTCTTTACATGTATGTAGGTTTGCTTACATGTTCTGTTGTGATCACTGAATGTTCAGGCACGAGCAGATATTATAACTGCAGTTAACGACAAATACACATATACTGGCCACTCCAAACTATCCACTTAAATAAGTAAATGAAACTTATCTCTGGATGTCAAGGCGTTCCTATGTCACAATATGCGTGTGCATGTACGTGTGTTTGTGCGTGCATGTACACATGCATACAAATCCATGCATGTGTGCGCAAGTTTGGATATCATTTAAATGATTATCAAAATATTCTTGTGGGCATTTTTTTCCCCTTACCTTTAGAGGCTTCTGGTTTGCTCATCTTGCTTTGACCTCTTTTCCTGCCAAACACACACACACATACAATCATACACATACATACAAACATTTCAAATCACACACGCACACCCACCCACATCGCACACACACACACACACACATATGGACTATAAGGCTATAGTTTTTTCCCAGACTGAGACCCATGTGCCTTAATACAATAATAATAATGTAAATTTAGGACGCACTTATCTCCTGATAAAACCAGGAGCTCAAGGCGTTTACAATGACAAATAGTTAATAGTTAAAAGAAGTAATAAAAGGCTTCATTAAAGCGTCATAAAATATTTACATAGCACTCAATTCATAAATCGACACATGAACACGCACGCACAGACATAACCATTTATCTACGCATCCTCCCACCTGCACAGAGAAAACCACACCTATAAACACCTATACATACGTACGCGCATACATCACACACACAAACGTAGTCTCTCACTCCCCTCACCCCTCGTCTCACACCCACCCACACCACTCACACACACACCCACAACCCCCCTCCCTCCCCACACATACAACACACTAAGAAAGTATAATAATGAAATATGAATTTTGTGTAAAATTGTACTACGAAAAATACAGTATACAGTGTCGGTGCTTTCAGAGTGGAACACTGTGACAATGATGATATGCGATTTAGCACAGAGGTAACGCACGCGTTTGCCTCTTGCACAGTAAACCTGAGCTCAAACCAGGGTACAGGCGATTTCTCCTCTCACTCTGCACTAGGCATTATGGTCTGAACGTGGAGTCTTTCGGATGAGAAGATAAACTGAGGCCCTGTGTGCCCATGCACTTAGCACATGTAAAACCCAGTGGCAACAAAAAAAGTTGTCATTTGGTCAAAATTTACCCACCCCCCTTCCTTCCTCATCAGTCACACAAAAAGTCGCATGCAAATTAAAAACAAAAATTTAAACGGGTGGTGCGTCTGGCTTCGACGCGCTCTCCAGGTGGGAGCAACCCGAATTTCACAGATGCCTATGTGACTATAAAGTACCAAATGCCCCCCCCCAAATACTAACCTGTCCTTTGTTTTTTCCACTGCCTCTTCCTCCTCCTTCTCCTCTTCATCAGAATCACCAGGGTGAGAGAACTGTTTGAAGTGGTCTAGGTTTTTCCTGGAGGTGAAACAAAGCGTGAAGCATCAATAGTGAAGTCGCCATTCATTTTCAGCCAATTATGGTAACAATCAGAACGGACATCACTGAACCAAAACTGCTTTTCTACAGCAATGGAAAATAATAATAATAATAATAATAATAATAATAATAATGGGCATTTCTAGCGCTTAATCTTAAATAAGCCCTAAGCACTTACAATAATAAATAAAATATCAATAAATTAATAAACCATCAATAGAAACAAGTGAACGTCAAAAATATGTTGACACAAGCACACACACACACACCAGACCCGATTACCCATATTTTGCAAAGTTGTAATTTCTGAAACAAAAAAACGTAATTTTGAAAATAAAACTAATCCAACGCGTGACCAATGAACGTCGATATCGTATTGACCTGAGTGTGCAATACTAAATGTCCGTTGAGCAGTAGACACAGAACACATGCTCGTCACCTAGTGCTAAACGACATATTCCTGGAATTTTTAGTTCACTTTCCCGGAATTTCTGGGCCATTTAAGTGACTTTTGATGTCTTTTCTTTTGATTTTTTCAACCAGAAGATACAGAAGCTTCGGAATGCACTCGCTTGGACGCCATTTTGAAGACAGTAACGGAAATGGTGCAAAATGACTTTTCACTGCATCGTTTCAAAAGCTTCGCTTACCGACGCAACTGTGGTGGGTATTTTTTTTATTTAGGATTTTATTTTCCCGTATTTTTTTTCATAGCCGTAATTACTTTTTCCCCGTAAAAATTACGGCAAAATTGTAAAGGTAAACAGGTCTGCACACACACATATACATACACACAGTTTACAGTTTTGTCTTTTAAAAGGCTATGGCTCTCACATTTTGCATTTAATTGATTTAATACCCTTTCGCCACCAGCATTTTTTTTTTCCAGCCCAAATATACCATTAAACTTAAATGGGTAGACAAAGCAAATTATCTGAATTTTTGAGAATTCCTCTCTGACATGCATAACATAAGGCCTATCCTTACCTCCCAAAATTATGAAAACAGGCTATTCAGATTAGGCCTATCCTTACCTCCCAAAATTATGAAAACAGGCTATTCAGACAAGAGGCACTGATTTGATGCCTTTTAGTGATATGGGTGTTAAACCATTGTGGTGCATAAATGCGACATTGGTGGCAAAATGGTTTTAAATCTTCAGGGATATATTAAAATGAATGTTGTCCTTTTGGGACTTTCCGCAATGCCAACTGTCCTAAAGACCTTACGATGCAGACGGTGGAGATGTACCCTGGGCAAGTCAGAAATGGAGAAAAAAACATGTGACAGTGCATGGAAAAACAGACAATGGAATTTTGGCATAAATTAATATTTTAATTTTTCATGGTGCAGCAAAGATTACTTCTTAATACAGTAGTACCCCTCTAATAAGACCTTGAAAGTGCTGTGAAAAAAAAGTCTTATCTGAGGGGTGGTCTTATTAGAGAACCAAGCATGTGACATCTTAGTACAGAGTACAGAACTAAGCAAGCATCGTGGAAAAAATGAAATAAAACACTTTTTAACACTGTTGATGAATACTAGTGTAATTTTATTGAGCACACGAGAAGAACTGAGAAATCCACAAAGTATAATAAATTACTGTAGAACAAGTACATTTACATCAGCATTGAAAATGTCCTCAAGTTTGTAACCTTCACAAATTGTCTTGTCTAGTTTCTATTTTAGAATTATTTGAAGTTTGGCATTGAAAATAGATCATTTGCAGAAATTGGGCATAGAAAGTACAATTTTGCCTCTTCGTTTCTATTGACTTGAGTTAGAAAACAATCAAATAAACAAAGAAATCATTCAAAATTGTCTTTCATGTTGTGGATACTGGCAGAACACCTAAAAATATACATGAATGCGCCCTTTTGGGGTTTGTTGACAATTTTTGGCTTTTGTTGAAAACATTCTGAGCGACTTATGTAGGTTTTTCCCATGCACACTCACATATCTGCATGCTTCTGTATGTATCGTAAATGCATGGGAAGAGGATCCTCTTCAAAATCCACACCAAATTCATTGCTTTACCTGTAACATTTGGAACCGTAGTAACAGGGCGTTTTCTTCTTTTTGGCAGGACTCTTTGCTGGGGTCTTCTTTGGCGTCGTTTTCTTTTTGACTTTAATCTCCTCCATCTCCTCGTCGTCGTCCTCCTCGCTATCTGTGGTCTTACTGGCCGCCCCTCCTCTTCTCTTTGAGGGCCGGGGGATGTACTCATCGCCCGAGTCCTCAAAGTCGTCTTCGTCCTCAAATTCTGAACTTTGCAGCGGTTTTCGCTTGCCGCGCCCTCCTCTTGCCGGCGTTCGCCCTGCAGGCTTCTTGGCTGGTTTCTAGTTAAAACACACACACACACACAGGTCTGCTTATTTTTCTTTTATTCGCCACTGCAACCAGGTTTATTAACGCCATTGACAGCGAGAGCTAATCCCTTGTTGGTCAGTATCCAAAAGGGCATTCACTCTTGCAAAAGGCAGTCATTCAGTGGCCCCAAATAGGGTTATTGGTGAGAGTTAATCCCTTGTTTGGTCAGTACTCAAGCATCTATCAAGGGAATTCACTCTTGCAAAAGGTGGTCGTTGCAGTGGCTAAAACAGACTGATATTCCTCAATAATTATGCTTAACCCTCTTGCACAAATTCCGCACAAAACCGCCCAGCCGGAAGTTGCCTCTGTGTATTCAAGCCGCCCGAAACCGCCCGTGTCTTACCCCCACTCTAAGACCCCATCTGAAGGCTTTTTCATCACACACTAAGTTCTGGCTTGTTATACACACACTGTGAAGAAGCATCTCACTTGCAATGATGTGATAGTAACTGTATGGTGCTCTATGTGATTCAAAAGACAGATTTTCCCGAAAATGTTTGAAAGAATTTGAACAGTAGAAGTTGTTCTGTAACAAGAGGGTTAAGAAAAACATGAAGAAGAAAGACGCAACTTAAAAAGGGAAAATAGAAATTGAAATAAAAACTATGTGAAGATGATTTCAGAATTTTGTTGTCGTCTGCCAATACAAAAACAAAGGTCCTGGGATATTTCTAGTCAATATTCCATTCAAAATTTATTCACGTATTTTGAGTTTGCTTAAACTTTAATCAAATCATAAGAAATAGCTTCACTTTCACAAACATACCCGCCTCCAAAGTATGCCAAATGCATTCAAATAAGCAAAACGCGCACATTAAAAAAACTCAACCTACTTCACATCAGAATATCACCCTGTTAATGAACTTCACGGTCAGTTCTTCATTAACCCTTTCACTGCCTGCCCCGTGTCTACTACGGGGTGCGTGATGCCACTGATGATGTCATAACTTTTGATGTCATAGTCCTGGGTCGAGTTTCTCTAGATGACGGTCGCCGCGCGAATAACGCTTACGCCAAACGGGGCCTAAGAAACACTTTAGAAAACGTTTGCGGAAGAATATTACAAGCTCTTGTCTG
>CM065684.1:22465797-22479437 GCA_017654935.2 Phymorhynchus buccinoides
TTGCAAAAACACAAACTGATTTAAACCAAAGCCTTCTTCAGCCTGGCAAGTTTGTCAAAAGTAAATGCCTCCCTCCTCCGAAATCGGAATGTGTCGGCTGAATGCAGCGAGGACACCAGTAAAAATTGGAAAACGAATTGTAGCTTTATGGCCTGGGAACGCAGAAGAAGAAGAAGTCTCATGTTCATAAGGACAAAACTCTCGTAAAATCCCTATTATTATGCGCAAGCAGAGAGAGAGACAAACGCGCGCACATCCTGTGTACCACAATATAGGCAAGCAGAAACAAACGCACGCACAAACAGCCTGTGCTGCACAGGGCTCCCAGGGACCCCCATTTGGAGGTCTATGAAGCACTAAAATTCTAAAGGACCCTCTAAAAGAATGTGCAGGGGGTCCCAGGGATGCACTAGAAAAGTTCTTTTTAGCATTCGCAATGCCACTGGGACCCTCTATCCCGCCTCTAGGACCCTCTGTACTGTAAGTAAAGGAGTCCCTGGGACCCCTTGTTTTGCTTGACAATTGGGAGCCCTGGACCGCACCTCTCTCACCTGCCCGTTTTGCTGGTGAAGCAGTTTTGGCCGGGGCTGTCTGCTTCCTGGCAGCAGGAGTGGGAGTAGTGTTGACCAGACGGATCATCCACGCCGGCAACGTTCGTTTCTTGGTCAGCGGCATGGCCATGTTCTTGCCGTCCGCCCAAACGATGTCGCGGAAACTGACCTGACAGCATCAGGGCCACTTATAAATTAAAACAAGATGGCAACGCCATGTAAACGTAGTCCCAGCACAAGCTACACACCCACACGCACAATTATACTCCCCCTGAGAACATAAACCTCCTTTGTTTTCTGTATTTAAAGTTAACTTCCATCCTTTTAACCCTTTCGCCGCCAGTCTTTTTCCAGCCAAAAAATACCAATAAACCTAACTGGGTAGAGAAAAAAAAAATCTGCAATACTGCGAATTCTTCTGTGACATAATTAGCACTATCCTTACCTCCCAAAATTAAGAAAATATGGTCTTCGGATAAAAACAGGCCCTGATTTGATGCCTTTCAGTGACATGGGTGTTAAACCATTGTGGTGCTAAATATGCGACACAGGTTAACCTTGTGATTTGATGCTACTCCCTGTAACCACCAAATTAAGTTGGACATGGGGTACTTTGTTTAAAAAAATATTAAAAAATAACCTTGATGGATTGACTTCAAATGTTCAGGGGTGTGTATAAATGAAGAATGTTTAACGACAATGTTTTTTTTGTTATGTGATATTTTTGATTTTTTGATATTGGGTTAACTCCAAAATACATAACGAAATGTACGGGGGCGGTTTTAGACGGCTTGGTAGGAGAAAGTAATGGATGTCATGGGCGGAATCAGGCTATAAGGGGCTTAAAAAGTTAAACAATTAAAAATATGCATTTGCTAATAGT
The DNA here is from genome assembly GCA_017654935.2 of Phymorhynchus buccinoides. NCBI lineage: Eukaryota > Metazoa > Mollusca > Gastropoda > Neogastropoda > Raphitomidae > Phymorhynchus > Phymorhynchus buccinoides. The sequence continues at coordinate 22,467,232 of CM065684.1, forward strand.
AGAACATAAAGACGAGACTGAAAAAACCCCGCAATGAACCAAGATGTTGAGTTTCATTATATAAGCTACCACAAAAAGTTAAGGATCACTTGCAAACTAATTCATAACTTTCCAAATAAGAAAGCCAATGCGTTGAATTTTGGCCAACATTTAATTCAATGCTTTAGTGATAACGATACACAATTGCCTTCAATTTCGAGCAATCGTTTGGTCTGTACATTTGATCAAAGTGGGTACGTATCGAAATTTGATTTCCCAAAGTCATTGAAATCACAAGACAGGGCATTCTGATGCTCCCAAAAGTTCAGTAATGCGTGTATCCGCCATGGCTGTTCTGGCACTCGACGCAGCGAGTCCTCATGGAGTTGACCAGGGTGGTGAAGATCCTCTGTGGAAGCGCCTGCCACTCAGCCTGCAGCAACTGGTAGAGGTGCTGGGCATCCCTGGGAGGGGGGTGGTTGCTCCTCACTTTGCGATCCAGCTCATCCCAGAGGTTTCAATCGGGTTGAGATCGGGACTGCATGCTGGCCACTCCATTCTGTTGACTCCAGACCGCTGCAAGAAGTCGTTGACCACCCTTGCCCTGTGGGGGCGAGCGTTGTCATCCTGGTAGACAGCCGGCGGTCCCATCTGCTGCAGTGTAGGCACAGCCAGCGGTCGAAGGATCTCATCCCGGTATCGGAGGCCAGTCAGGTTAATGTACATGATACAAGGGTGTTCTGTGGTGAAGGCTGAAGGCCCCCCAGACCATTACAGAACCTCCACCAAAGGCCACCTTTTCTTGGACAGTGGCGTCAATAAAGCGTTCCCCTGGGCGCCTACCCTCAGTCGGCCGTCGTTGTGGTTCAGGGTGAAGCGTGATTCATCACTGAACAGGACCTGGGACCATTGCTGACGTGTCCACCTCACGTGACGTCTGCAGAAGGCGCGGCGTGCTGCCCTATGGGCTGGAGTTAAGCTGGGCGACGAGAACGGAGGTTAAACCCATGAAGGCGGTTCCGTAGGGTCTGCTGGCTGATGTTGATGTTAGTAGCCACCCTCAGCTGCCTTCGAATGATGCTGGAAGAGGCTGTTCTTGTCTGCAGGGCTTGTCGTTCAATGAGACGATCTTCACGTGGAGTTGTCTTCTTCGGTCGACCAGATCTGCGTCTTTCATGGACCCTCCCAGTGGCTGTGAAGCGTTGAATCAGTCTGACAATGACCGAGATGGACACCTGAAGTCGCCTGGCCACTTCTCGCTTGGGAACACCATCTTGGAACCATGCAACAGCTCGTCCCCTATCCAACTCGCTCAATTTTCGGTGGAGGCATTGTCAAAAGTAATACTGGTGGTATGTCTTCATAAAGCCAAGCAAGAGACAGCATCTCACAATAAACAGCAGTGCTTGCACGTGCATAATGGTTTTTCCATCTGGCTTGTGCAAAAAGTTCATGCAGAACGATCCAAAACAAGGTCCTTTTTCGCAATCCGCTTTTGCTGCCAATCAGTAGAAGATAATCACGTGCAATGTTTCCACTAACACAACATCGCCCACTTACAGCTGAACAAGAATTCATAACAATTTGGCTTGTGAGAAAAAAATAACAGGAGCGAACGGAGAGTTGATCTTAATTATATATTTCATTTCATTTTTATCTCCACCAAACAAAAAAATTATATAAACTGCACATGCAATTGCATGGACAGAATGACAACGTCCATCTAGAGCTATGTTCTAAAGTTTTGTTTCTGTTCTTTTCTCTATTTTTTTCTATTATAAGAATTAATTTCTTATACAACATATAAATGCAAAAATATAAAAGTTATAACTTGTTATTCACAGAAACATTATGTACAACTGGTTCACTACAATAAAATATAAAAAAATATAAAAAGTCGGAAAGAAAAAAAATTACCTTTTCATGTTTGACAGGTTTTGTGTCTCTTTCTTTGTTGTTTTCTGCAGAAACACATCATAAATGGATGATTTCCTTTCTGTGGCTACATATAGTGATATACATTTTCACATGTAAAGATGATTTATCGACGGTAAAGAGCTAGACAGATTGCTATTTCCATCAGCAGAATACCTTCTCTTTACAGCCAAAATGTGAATTATGACTTTTCTGTAGCATAGTATGTATGTATTAACACACACACACACACACACACACAACAACAAATTTTAATTATTTTTCTCAAGGGGTAAAAACAAAGCCATAATTATGTTGAATATCTAAATAAGTGAACCATGTGCCCTTAACCCCTTGACTGCCAGAGAAAATGAAAGAAAAAATCATTGGGCAAATCATGCCATGAAAAAGACAACTGATAGAGCCAATCTGAGAAAAAGGTCTGGGGGTATTATTCTCTTGATTATGTTAGAGCAAAAGCCAGCATATCAGGGTTATCCTCTTCATCTGACATCATCAGTGATATCATCAGGTCAGTACGTAATACGTTGATGGCAGTCAAGGAGTTAACTGTACCTACTTTTAACCTGTGAGCGAATAACAGAAAAAGCAAACGCGTATGTTGCAAGTACATGTCACACCAAGCCATAGCAGTATGTTGAATATTTGTAAATCAAAGGAGTGAAAATATGCACTGTGTATGTGCGACATGTGCATATTATTTATGTATTGTGCAGATGTGTATCTATGTGCCTATGAGTGGGTTGTGTGTATTGCACACTCAAGTTCAAGGCTTTCAGTGGATACCTTTTTCGCTATGCTTATAGCTCTTCTCAGCTTTTTTCGCTGGAGTCGATCGTTCCGATTCTTTCTTCGCTGCTGACTTTTTGGTTTCACCATCTCTGCTGGGGAAAAAAACAACCCACACACACACCAAAAAATAAATAAAATAAAAATGCTTGCTTCTAGCAAAGATATTCTAAAAGGGTAAGATGGACTACTTAAGAGCTCGGCGAACCGGGCTGATAGAGTTATCGTTAGTGGCGACAGTACACGTTTCACAGTGGAGGCTATCCAAAAACTCGGACTGGAACTTGAACGGAGAATTCAACTGGCCTATCGATGTCTAAAATGTGTCCTGTTTAAAAGGGACATAACCAGTGTTTCTGTCCTCACAATAGGGAAAAGAGACCGGATGCTTATCTTCCCCTATACAGTTTTTGCTTCTAGTTCACATGGTTTGCCTTATTTTCAACAAAGATGACACTGTTAGTGTTACCGGGGTAAAGTTTTATCCCTAATCATTATTCACAATTAAACTATTTTAAACAATTATATTCACACACAAAAACAATCCTTTATTAAAGCCTACACTACCCAGGAAAAAAATTGAGGGTAAAGGTAAAGATGTGCCACCCCCCCTACATTTCTCGGTTAATTGTATTTTTCCGTGATTGCCTTTCTTACCATACATACAGCTGTATTTTAGGAACATTTTTAGCTAATAACCTTTTTGGAATACTAACCCTATCCCTAACCCTAACCCTATAAGACGACGGGAAAACGCAACGAACCACAACTGTGACAAATCGCGATGTACTGCAGTACATAGTGGGGGGTAGGGTTAGGTTTAGGGCTAGGGTTAGGGTTAGGGTTAGGGTTTTAGTATTCCAAAAAGGTAATTAGCTCAAAATGTTCCTAAAATACAGCTTTATGTATGGTAAGAAAGGCAAAAACGGAAAAATACAATTAACCGAGAAATGCAGGGGGGGGTGGCACATCTTGACCCTTTACCAAATGGAGACTACCGTATTTTCCGGACTATAAGGCGATACTTTTTCCCCAGACTCAGACCCCTGCGCCTTATAATATGACTAATAAAATAGCAAGAAAATATAATAACAAAATCTGAAATTTGGGAACAATTTGGGAGGTGCACCTTATACAGACCAAACCCCTATTTTACGACCCTCTGTTAAGCGACCACCTCTCATTTGAGACCGGATTTGTTGGCACAGATGCATTTTACTATGTAAACGACCTCTCTTAAACGACTTCCTCTAAAACGCGACTTACGACCGCCATTTTGTTGGTTTTTACGACCGTTGCTGTCGTCTGCATAGACTTCGAGCAAAGGGAAACAATGACGGTCAAGGGCCTGAAAGCGGAGTCGCTTCCCTTGTTGTAGAAAAGATGGCGGAGAGCGTAGGAAAAGCACGAAAACCACTGACTTTGAAAAAGAAAACCACTGACTTTGGACGAGAGTGGAGGTGATTAACAGAAGTCGGCGAAGTGAAACTGTAATACATCGATTGCACAATCCTATGGAGTTGGAAAGACCCAAATCCAGTTTTAATATGTCATTGTATGTGTGCATGAAGAAGAGAGTATGAACTGTGCTGAACTTTTTCTTTCTACAGCTGCCAGTGAAAACCTCCGTCATACGACCCCTCCAATTTACGACCGATTTTTCCGGACATTTTGGAAGTCTTAAAATAGAGGTTTGTCTGTACTGTATTTTTCGGACTATAAGGCGATACTTTTCCCCAGACTGAGACCCCTGCGCCTTATAAATATGACTACTAAAATAGTAAGAAAATATAATAACACAATCTGAAATTTGGGAACAATTTGGGAGGTGCGCCTTATACTAAGGTACACCTTATATACTGGTCTCCAAAATTTAAGGGCCGGAAGAACGATCTTCTCTCTTCTGTCTTGGAGGCATGCTTATTGAGAGCTCTGGTTGCCGCCCTTAAATACACATTCGTGTCTAACTTTTGCTCAGCAGTGTTCACTACAGTCATGCCTTGCACGTGCAATAGGCAAGAAACCTGCTTCAGCCCTGATTCTTCAGCGAAAAGAGACCAAACTTTCGTGAAATTCTCGTGAATTTGCCACATTTTAAGCGTACCTGAAAACGCTGTTGCTGTACTGCAATGTCTGCAAAAACTGGTTCAGGCACGTGCAACAGGAAGGAAAGTTATTGAGTAGCCTAAGTTTTGCCATTTTCTTCATTGTTGTCTTAGTGTACAATAAATAGATATCAAGCTACTGAAAACAGAAGTCGGCCCTTAACTTTTGGAGACCAGTATAGTCCAGAAAATACGGCATATCAATCTTTCAATTATAAAACAGCAAAGAGACATGTTAGACTCAATCTAACAAAACGGTCTGGAGACATATCCCTGAGGACTGTTCTAAAACAAAAACCGTGACAATATCAATGAAATCATCTTGCCGGTATTGTAGTAGACATGGGGCTAGCACGGAAGGGGTTAATTGCTAATTGTGCTTTTTCTTTGAAATGTTAGCAAGTAATAGTACATAGCTGAGCTTTTCACTTAAAAACCAAACAAACAAAAAATATTTTTTGTTGTTTTTTGTTTCTTGTTTGTTTTTTCTTTAGGTATTATTAGGTATTAGGTACTTTATAATCACAGAGGCGCCTTTGTGAAATTCGGGTTGCTCCCACATGGAGAGCGCGTCGCTGCCAGAGGTCGCGCCACCCAATTTTTTTTTTTTTTGCATGCGATTTTTGTGTGACTGATGAATGAGGGGGGGGGGGGTGTTTTTTTGGGGGGGTAAATTTTGACCAAATGACAACTTTTTCGTTGCCACTAGGTTTAACGTGTGCTAAACGACATCAAACAAATGAAAAAACAAAAAATAAAAAAAAAAAAAAAAAAAAAAAAAAAAAAAAAAAAAAAAAAAAAAAAAAAAAAAAGACAAAAAAAAAAATAAAAAAAACAAAAATACTTATTAAAAACAATTAAAAAAAAAAAAAAAACAATTTTGGGACCTCGGTTTATCGTCTCATCCGAAAGACTCCACGAAAAGACTCCACGTTCAGACCGTAAGGCCTAGTGCAGTTATGAGGAAAAAATCCCCTGTACCCAGGTTCGAACTCGGGTTTACTTGACATGGTGAAGCGAACGCGATACCACTGCACGGTGCCAACGTCTACTCTACACCCTTTGAGGGGGGGGGGGGGGGGGCTATAGGTAAAGGTTTAAAGAAAGGAAGCAGGGTTCCCAGGTTTGGGGCTCGAGTCAAAACAAAGACCTTTTAAAAGGACTTATTAGGACCTCATCTCAATTCAAAAGGACCTTTGATAGCATGATTGTATGGAATACACCTTTTTTAAAGCAGAAAACTCGCACAACAGAGCTGTTTACCCTGATTTAGATGTCAGTTGTCGTGGTTAATTGTATTAAAATCAGAATCATTAGTTTCGTTATTACTATCACTGTTAATGAAAACGTATTGGGGACTCTGGACTTGGAGTATTTTCTGAGGCTTGTCTAGGGTAGAAGTGCCAAACATAAGTAAAACGAAATCTGGAACAGTGATGAAGAGATGTAACTCGAAAAAATGGTTTGGATTGAAAAAAAAAACATGTGATTTAGACAGGGTTTTAGACTAAAAAAACCCAGTTTTAGACTAAAAAAATTAACTGTTCCGAGAATACTCGGAAGTAGGCCCTGACTGGCATTCTCCTGTTCCGAGTATATATCTCGTAATTCGTCCGGAATGAGCTACCATATTTTTCGGACTATAAGGCGATACTTTTTCCCCCAGACTGAGACCCCTGCGCCTTATAATATGACTACCAAAATAGTAAGAAAATATAATAACACAATCTGAATTTTGTGTAAAATTTAGGGGGGTGCGCCTTATAGTCCGAAAAATATGGTATTAGGGAAGGTCTTTATAGGGAAGTTCCACTGTACATATAACTTACCTTTTGATTCCATTCACCGAAGCACCACTGTATGAAACCGTGTAGAAGAGCTGATCAGGCAGAAGACCAAACATGTCTCCTTCTTCCAGCGGCTTGAGCACATCTTTTTTCAACACCTGCTGCGTCCCTTTGCCTCCCGCTCGAAAAAAGCATGGATTGGAGTGAGTCTGCCACAGGGAACATGATATTGCAGTTTCGTGAAACCATGCGTACACAAACGCACACAGTGATCACAAATATCACGCCCCCCCCCACCCCCCCCCCCCCCCACACACACCACACAACACACCATCACACACCACACACACAGTGACACACATATACGACACGCACCCCCCCCCCCCACCCCCCACACACACAACACCATCACATCCACACAGTGACATACACTTGCACACACACACACACACAAAGACATGAATGAAAACAGCTTCTGTCCAAGCAAACTTAAGCCATGTGATATTTTATACTCCTCCACATTAACCCTTTCGCCGCCAGCCATTTCGTAGCCAAACAAATTCCATTATACTTACATGGTAGAGAAGAAAATATCATCTGCAATATTGGGAATTCCTTCAGTGACATGCCACAAAGTGAAAGCCTATTTCTTACCTCCCAAAATAAAGAAAGAAAATAGGGTCCTTTGGATAACAGACGCCTCTTGGTAACATGGGTGTTAAATCACTGTGGTGCAAATAAGTGCGACATTAGCGGTGAAATGGTTAAACTCATATCATTACTTCCCATAACTACCAACTCCCCCCGATAGACCACTCCCCCCCACACCCCACACCCACCACACACATATTTACACAAATAGAAATACACATGCTCATTATCAAAAATGAAACGATTTGTATTAAAAGAAAAAGGAGAGAGAGAATGTGGAAGAAGACAAAAAACAAAACCTTAACTGCATAAATATAATCATGGAGAAAAAAAGGACTAGAAAAGGCATACTTTTAAAAAGAAATCTTCCTATTCTACCAGTACCAATATCATAAATTCAAGACTACCTAAGCTGCTTTATCTATGCCAGAAGGACATTGTGACAGTTCTTCACAAAATACAGGCAAGATGTGCTTTGTGCAAGTACTACACATGCAAAGGAATACATTGAGCAAATGCATCCATGGGTCAGTCTGGACCTTTATCGGCTGAAGTCGTGGAAGAGTATTTTTTTAACTTTTATACAGTTCCACAAATATTTCAAAAGAATAATTAAAGCTAGTTCTCAACACAGTTTGTTATTCATTATCAATATTCTGCTGGTCGTAAAAACAACAACAACAAAAACCTGCTTATTCATGCAGTAAATTTAAAAACAAATAAATAATAAATACCGGCTTTAAATGCAGCTTCCCGTCAATCACTTCCAATAAGGCATGGTTCCTTGACACTCTTTTGTCAATGACCTGTAATTAGTGCAAGCAAAGTTACAATTTACACAATCAGTATCACTGTTATATAGTGTTAAGGTTATATAGAGTTGTGAAATAGGCAAAGTGTATTCCTAGCAATAAACCTTAGAAAACAAAGCAAGCTCCTTGTAAGGGGATTTATTTGACTTTTAGTAGTTTACTGTGTTTAATAATTACTTTTAAAATTTATTTTGCAAAAAGTAAGATTGTAAAGCAAAAATTGTCATCAAATGGCAATGTCATCTAATGTTGAAATTACTTCCTTCTGAATGCTTAACAATAACATGCAATAATGTATGTCTCCCTGGAGCAAGCAAAAAGTCTTCTTGAAATGTGCACTGTATTCTCTTTACCGATTACATGTATGCCATTTCATTTTGTGTTTTGTAACATTATTTTGAGACAATCATCAGAGAATGTGAAACTATATATAGTCTGTGCTTTCATTCTAAAACAACATGTCAGGAAGTCACATCACTTCATCGGAAGTTAACATTTAATTAATCAAGAATCAAAATTAAACTAATAGAAAGAACAATTTGAATCAAAATTCAAGATTTCAAGTACTTGCTTACCTTCAGAAAAGGGCCTCGGCCAATCACTGTAGGTGTGTCCGGCACTTCGATGGATTCTTCTCCATTCTCTGGCAACAGCTGAATACAAGACATGCTGACTTCTCTCCTCCACAAAGATGCCTGGAACACAAAAAAAGAACTATTTCAAAATTAAAAAAATATTTATAACCAACACTACAGCAACAGATTTATTTATTTAAACAAAAATACTTGTAAAGGCAGAAGGAGTTTTGGCTGAATCTTGTTTTCAAAAAAGAACATAACGTCATAAGTGAACTAGGCTTCAAAGATTAATGTATTTCCTTACAGGACTTAAAATAAATGACACACTATTTTACTATTTTCAGTATTTATTATTAAATCAAGCTTTATAAATACATCTTGCGCATAAGTTTGTGTGTGGTGTATTATACATGTGTGTATGTGTGTGTGACTCTGTGGTCTGTGTGTGTGTGGGTGTGTGTGTGTGTGCGTGTGTGTGCGTTGTGTGTGCGTGCGTGTGTGTGTGACTGTGTGTGTGTGTGGTGTTGCAATATCTAGATTAAGATTTGGCCAAGGCTAGGTTATGGGTCCGTAACTCACATTCTCCAGGCTATGGTTACGGGGTTCAATCATGGAACGCAAACATTGAACGCAATTGTCTTGAAAAACTACTAACAATAACATCAACTTTATCATGTTCCTAACCCTATTCCTTATTTTAACGAAACCTTGATGCATTAAATATAAGAAATAAGGAAATGCATTTGTTAACGAAAACTTTGACTAGGATTAGGAAGAGTTACTATCCCTGAACACCCATGGTCCGAGTGTTGCAACAACCCTGTAACCGTAGCCACTGTGTAAAGATTTTGCCATTTCTGTGTATCCTGTATGCATTGTGTGCACATGATTAGTTACATTAGAAAAATCTGTGGGCGAATAGACTTCAAAAGTCACTAGCCCGATGGGCGACTGAAAATTTCAGTACAGCACGGCCCTGGTTTTTTTACCACCGAGTCTCCCCAGACCACCTCTCCCTTCCATGTAACTCACTATCAAATCAAGCTCAACTGTCTGCTAACATTTAGCAAAGGCCAGCACTGGTACTGAAAAGAAATAAAGGCAGCCTCCTCAATCTCCTCCCACTTCTCTCTTCCCCCCACCTCTCTCCTCAAATCATTTCTCTTTACTTCTCTTCTTTCTTCTTCTTCTTCTGCCAATGATGTCCACCTGCCGTAACCAGCAATAACTGACATATATTGGGGTTCAAAGAAAAATCGCTGCGCGGAAGAAACATGTATGCGTGTGTGTGTGTCACTGTGTGTGTGTGTGTGTGTGTGCGGGCATGTGAGTACGTGGGCGCATGTGTGTGTTCAGGGATATTTGTTGTTTTGTTCGGGCTAGTGAAAATGTATTCAGGCGAGTAACATCAAGTTACTCGCCCGGATGGAAAGTGAAATGTCTTAAGTTTGGCCAGCCCTGTGCATGCATTTTTTATTTAAGCATTTGATTTATAAGCAGTCAACATCATAAATGGCATGTCTATAAATCGATTTTGAGTTTATGTAGATTGCTAAACCATGCTTTCTAATTTCAGACAAGTACTTGAGCTAGTAGACCAAGAAGTACTAGTACTACTAGTCGACTTTAGTCTGTACAGACTACAGACACTAGACAGTACTTACAGTCACTACACTCGCAAGTCTTAGTCTCAAGTCTGAGTGTACAGAAAATGAGTGATTATCTTTCCTTGAATAAAATAGACTGTGCACTTACAGTTAGACCACCTGGTCAGTGCGATAGACGTGCTTGATGTGTTTTTGAAATATATATAATCGACCCAAATTCAGCTAATATTAAATTAGCGAAACCATGATTATTCTAAACGAGTTTCAGTCTCACGTCTACATTCTCTCCTTGTGTTTCCACTTTTTTTGTTTCTTTCATTAAAAAGCTTCACAAGGGGAACTACTCTTGCAACTTTCCCGTTTACAAGTCCAAACAAAGAGAGAGAGAGAGAGAAGAGAGAGAGAGAGAGAGAGAGAATAAGGTTTATATGTTTGCCACAAACATTTGAACTCAAACGCGAACAGTTTACGTCACAAGTCGGATCGCAGATAGATTGAAGTGTATGCAGTTGGTGGCCCTATAACTGATCAAGGGAAATCAGATTTCAATAGTTAGGGGGGTTTATCCGATTTGAAAATAAAGCTGAAAATAGCAACTTAACACACACAACACACACACAACACACACACAACATTTGCCAACTACAAACACGAATGCTAGATAGCAGAGCCGGCGGCAGCTGCTATTCCAACGGACTGGGCTAAAATTTGTTTATGATGGAGATGCCTTGCACAGGGTAAATCCCCACTCTCTCGGCCAAAGTGATTTGATCCAGCTGGCGCCGGGGAACTGGTCCTCCCGTAAGGCCAACCAATCTTTTAAGTTGCAGCACGTAGAGCATGCAGTGCAGATGTCCCCCTAGTTAATTGAGAGTCATAGTCTTCCACAAAAGACAAAACTGTACCATGACTTTTTAAATTAATACTGTAGAGAATCAGTTACCGCGCAGTTTATCACTTTTTACCCTTTCACCGCCAAAGTCGCATTTTTAGTCACTACAGTGATTTAACATATAGCCATTATAGGTCACTAAAAGGCATCAAATTGGGGTCTAAGACCCTATTGTCTTAGTTTTTGGGAAGTAAGCCTAAAGATAGACCTTATTTTTCTCTCTGTCACAGAAGAATATCCCCAATACTGCATATTGATTTTGTTTACTCTAACCAGGTAAATGTAAGGGAAAATTGGCTGAATATGGCTGGCGGTGAAAAGGGTTAGTACTATAATAATGGTTCGAAAAAGTAAAAATTGTGTTTTAAACGAGCCTCTCGGTCTGTAACAGACACATATGGGACATTGTTAGATACAAAGATGGATGGGTGTAGTGTTCTAAAGAGACAGAAATACCAGCACATTCAGCAAATACACTTTTACTGCACTGAATTCAAACTCCTAGACAGTGATCCAAAAATTTGCCCTGTTTTTAAAGACATCCTGATTAGTGGCATCATATGGATGCTAAAACCGCCACAGCTTGCAACTCCCAAGGAAAGACGCATTGAAAAGAAAAGGCTGCAATTCCTTGTCGTCCAAGATACTGACCTGACCTGACCTGACCTGATTCGAGGCAGTGGCCTTCTTGAAGACCATGCATAGGTCATTGCATAAAAGAAAAATATGAAAGGATAGGATCATGAATGACTTGATCCTGGCTGCTGGCAAGAAGATTTATTTTTGTAGGACACTATTCTTATGCAAAATGTCCAATATTAAACTGCGATTGGCAGATTTTGGCTGAAATATTTGGCAAAAAGAAAGAGGCACATTTTGCCAAATTTTGTTCCTGAATATATCAAAAACGGCCTGCACGGAATATTTTCATATTTTTAAGTAAGCTTATTAGTCTTCAGTCTTCAAAGTGTAATTTATGCGCATTTTCTTAACGAATAATCATATATAAGAAGCGCAAACTGATTATTAGCGCCCATTAGAGAATCGTAAAATAAACAAATAATATTGAGG
>CM065684.1:22479937-22482437 GCA_017654935.2 Phymorhynchus buccinoides
ACGAAAACGAAATGACCAAGACTACAATAGTGCCGACGTGTATGAATACATAGGGGTGAGGGTGGTCAATTGATAATGCTGTATCATGGATGCAATTAATTAGTGAACAAGTAATTGCTGAAAGTTATAAATACAGCTTCAGTTTGGTCAAAGGCAAAAACTGAAAAATGAAGAGTGAAACCGTGATTTGACACGTGCTTACTGGTTCCCTTTATAGTGGGTTTTTTTGTGAAGATGAATCAAGTTTTGGCGTTGGTTTCTTCAGTGGTAAAAGTTCTTTTGTTTTGTGAAATAAACTATTTGCTGTGTTTTTACAATAGAGGATTCTTTTATCTCAGTTATTCCTTTTCTTCTCGACAGTTCATACGTTTTAAGTCTTCTACATTTTTTTCATTTGAAGAGAGAGAGAGAAGTTATGAGAGAGAGAAGAGAGAGAGAAGAGAGAGATAGAGGAGAGAAGAGAGAGAGAGAGAAGAGAGAGAGAGGAGAGAGAGAGAGAGAGAGAGAGATGACTCACTGGCACTATGGGTCTGATAAGTGGTTCCCTTTCCTTGTTTGTTAGTAATCCCTTTTTTGTTATTTGTGTGTAGGTTTTGTCTGGTCATTGACCTTACCTACTGAACTTGTTAGAGACTAATTGTTCTTACAGCAGAGAACTGTATGACAACATCTAGTATTAGGTTTAGGTCTTATAGTCACAGAGGCGTCTCTGTGAAATTCGGGTTGCTCCATCTGGGAGCGCGTCGCAGCCAAGGCGCGCCACCCAAATGTTTGTTTTTTTTTGCATGCGATTTTTGGTGATTGAATGAGGACAAAGAGGGGGGGGGTAATTTTTGACCAAATGACAACTTTTTCGTTGCCACTGGTTTGGCGGTGCTAGTGCGTGGGACACTGGACCTCGGTTTTTGTCTCACCCCCAATACTCCACGTTCAGACGTAAAGCCTAGCGCAAAGTGAGAGCAAAATTCCCTGTACCCAGGTTCGAACTCGGGTTTACTTACACGAGCGACGCGTACCTCTTTGCACTCCACACTACACCCATTTGTGCCAGAAAAAAATATATATACTATCAACGACTGACTACTACCTAGGTTGAAGACGGGGTAACAACCCATGGGTGGTTGAAGAAGCCCCTCGATCATATCTTAAATTAAGTAAATTTTAGTCACATTTTGCCATGAGGCGAGTGTTAATGTTTAAGCATGCGTTCGTCCGCATGGGCAATTTACTGTTTTCTTATTTCTGAGATATTGGCATGGGCTCTACCCGCTCCATGGGTTTTTTTTACTCCGTCTTCGCCTTTGCTTGTTCATCTTGCCAGCGGATTTTTGTCGGTCCTAATCAGCAAGTAGATGAGAGTCATTTCCTTTTTTTGCCAGTGGCTTACAGTAGGTGGTGTCTACTTCCGTTACAATTCTTCTAATGCAAAGTGTGCAAGTCGGAGAGAAGAGAGGAGAGAGAGAGAGAGAGAGAAGAGAGAGAGAAGAGATGAGAGAGAGAGAGAAGAGAGAGAGAGAGAGAGAGAGAAGAGAGAGAGAGAGGTCATGATTTTAATGTTAGGCACCAACCTATTACATATTTGTAGGTGCCTTAATATGCACACACACTAAAAGCATAAAGCAGGCAAACAATACAGTGGATAGAGGAGCAGAGAACGGAGAGAGGAGAAGGAGACGAAGACGGAAAGAGCGAGCAGAAGGGGAGAGAGAGGACGGTGAGAAGGAGGAGAGATGTTAGTGATAGGAGAGATGAGAGAGATTTGGAGGAGACAGGGGATGAGAGATTGAGAGAGACTGCTACGGAGAGAGCAGAGCGAAGACCGAGTAAGAGGAGAATGACCTGGGGATTTTGAGGTAGCTGTAAATGTGCAAGTTTTAGATGTTTAGAGCCACCCAGGCCAGACCTATTTCAATGATTTTGGAAGGGTGCATTTGGTGTTGTGCACTTCATTTAGAGTTGCAACTTAATATGCACACACCACTACAGCATAAAGCAAGGCAAAACAATACAGTGAGACGAGAGAGAGAGACAGTAGAGAGAGACGGGTAGAGACTGTGGGTGATGAGGACCCGCTCGAGCGAGAGATTGGTCGGGCGGATTTTTTACGTTAGGGAGAGACGGAGAGAGAGTTTAGAGGGAGACTTAGAGGGAGAGAGACTAAAGAAGAAGCAGGCACGAAGGAGAGATGGATCTCGAGAAGGACGAGCAAGGGAGAGAGGAGGAGGAGGGAGGATGATGACTCGAGAGAGAGAGAGATGAGATATGAGAGAGAGCCGATGGAGAGGATGTTGGGAGAGGAGACCAGAGAGAGGAGAGGGAGGGGAGAGGGCGAAGCACACGAGGAGGCGGAGAGCGGAGGGAGGAGAGAGAAAGCGAGCGAGAGAGGAGAGAGGACGACACGAGAGGGAGAGAGATGGATGAGAAGACCGGGAGGAGACGAGAGACGAGAGAGAAGCGACGAAGAACAGAGTCGACGGAGAGAAGAGACGAGACGAGAGGA
>CM065684.1:22492437-22512437 GCA_017654935.2 Phymorhynchus buccinoides
CCATCAAGACTGACAATTACGTCCCGATGCTTACATCATATTGGACTTTGGTTAACACTTCTTGTGACCCCAAAAAAGTGAAGTGGAATCCCCATTATTATCATAATCTAGTTTTGCATCATCCGCACTGTGTTTTGTAGACCTCGTGTATTGTGTGCTGCAGAATCAATGATGCAAATACATGGTTGGAGTGGAAATGTACGGTGTATGTCAAGGACTTTGTCTAATAATATCAGTGACAGTACTTATTGTCAATCCATGAGATGAGGCCATCATAACGAGCTAAGAAGATTTCGGTCGCAAATTAATATATAAGTCAACCAGCCAAAATCTAAACGTATACGCAAACAAAGCACTACCAGGCTGCATGATTATATCACCGAGTTAGATAACCCTAATTCTTGAAACTAAAATGACTAGGCCTAAGGTAATACACTGCAACTGAAACGTTTCTCCTTTCTGATTAGCCAGGGTTATCGCCATTCAAACGAGTATCTGGAGTGCGCAAATTCGTAACATCTGCTGGGGAGTATCTATACATAGATAAATTGAGCAGAAAAGCTCATGAGTAGGAGGCTAATAGGGGTGAAGGTAAGGGAGGGGGTGTACTATGTGTTTACTACGTGTCAGTCATGAGTAACTACGCAGTTGTGGAGTTTCAAACAGCTCTTGGCGTCGTCAACATTACGAGACAGTTCTCGAGGTTATCATCACGCCCCAACCCAATTCTGAACCAATGGGACACGTGCGTGTCTATTTATATATCTAAAACCCAGGAAATGAGAGATTGCCGTTTAGAAGGTTTTCCCTTTTGCAAGGTCGATTCAGAACAACGTTGTTAGTTTTAAGTTGGGGCCTGTGAAACGTGACTCGACAGAGGACGCGTGCGTGTACGTGCTTGTATTAATGTTGTACATACTTACCCCCCCCCCCCTCCCCCCCAAAACGTACCCTATTTAGTTCTTGCCCCTCCTCACTGTTGTTGGTTTTTCACCACCACCACTACTCCCTCGCGCGCGCGCGCACGCACGCACGCACGCGCGCGCGCACGCACGCACACACACACACACACACACACACACACACATACACACACACACACACACGCACACACACACACACAACGCAACAATCAGTCACATTAACCGATTTTGTGTCCACAGTGGTATAAATAATAACCATTTTAATCTCGGTGAACAAGAAGTAGAAGAAAAACGCACTAAAACACGAGATGGCGATTTCTATTGTCAGACCTTACATCAACTTGGAAATACTTGACCACCATGGACGGGCCTACAATTATGTAGCCTAACCGAATTTGAACTGGGTGCTAGCTTATACTGATAAGTAATGTGACTTCCAACAGATTGCCTGCAGTGCACACAAGGTTCAGAGTTTGTGACCTCTCTATGAAAATGTGGAACTAATAATTAAGCCCTAGTAAATATCGATTAGCGATTAAAAATTCAATTTCAAAAGACATGCAAAATTATAGGATTTGATATATATGGGCTGTCCATTGAAAATGATAATTCAATATTGGGCCTACCAAGGCCGGACCTGGGATGCCTTAGAAGGGGGTTACAAACAAAGGCGGGGGTCTGGGGGTCGGTGTAGGCCCCCAGTGGGGTCCAGGGTCAACGCCCCTGGTGGGGATCAGGGGCAAGGTCCCCTGACTGAAGCTGAAGCTGTTGTAAGAAAATAAAGTGCGAAAAACCCTTTAAATTGCACCTACGAACACTTAAACAGTAATAATGACTTCTTTCTCAATCTCTCTCTCTCTCTTTGTTCGTTTCTTTTCTTTTTTTGGCGGGAGGGGAGGGGGGTTACGGAACCCAGGTAACCCCCCCCCCCCCCCCCCGGATCCGGCCCTGCGGGGTACAGGCATCATCAAGCGTGGTTGATACCAGATATCGCTCTATAATTTCACAGCTTTTTTGACAAAATGTGGGATGTTTTCTTTCATAATTATTCGTGTCATTACCATTGCAAAAGCACAAAATTCACTACCTCAAACATATTGGAAGTGCAGCGCATTATACTACTTTAAAAGGCAATTAACATTACGGCCCAGAAATTAAGAAAATACCCAGAAGTGAACATGTGAAACCTTTTTCGTGTTCTTTTCGAGTTCAAGAGCTTTAAAAACTGACTTTGTTTGCTTTCCCTATAGCTTGTGCTTGATCATATCAATGTTTTACACCCACTGACACCCCCCCCCCCACACACACACCCACCCACACCCACATCCACACACACACACACACACACACACACACACACACACACACACACACACACACACACACACACACACACACACACAACAACAACAACAACAACAACATACAGTATTTATACGGCGCTGAATCTTGATAGAAATCAAATCAAAGCGCACACACACGTTAGCATTCAAAGCGCATTCAAACACAAACGCAATACAACGCGAACACACACAGATAACATAAATGGAATATAGCAGAAACAGACCTAATGGCAAGAGAGATAAGATAAAGAGAGAGGAGCTTTAATGACGGGGGAACAGTTGGGCTTTGAGGTTAGCTTTGAAAGCAGAGAGAGTCGGTCGCTGACGGAGGGAGAGCGGAAGTTTGTTCCAGGAGGTCGGTCCTGAGACAGCAAAAGAGCGCCGACCAACAGTTGAAAGCTTATACCTAGGGATCTGGAGAGAAAGAGGGTCAGAAACTGAACGTAAAGTGCGAGCTGGCGTATAGATGGAAATATTGTCACAGAGGTAAGATGGAGCAGCTTTATGAATAGATTTATAGCAAAGTGTGTTTAATTTATACTCAATTCTATCTGCGACAGGAAGCCAGTGCAAAGAACGCAGAAGAGGGCTAACATGATCGAACTTTTTCTTCCTAAGGACAAGACGAGCAGCTGTGTTTTGAATACGCTGGAGACAAGATAGAGAAGAGACTGATAGGCCAGAAAGGAGAGCATTACAGTAGTCAATACGAGATAGGATGAGGGAAGTAACAAGCTTTGCTGTGGCTTCATCTGAGAGGTATTTACGAATATAGCCAATGCAACGAATTTGATAGTAGCAGGACTGACAGGTCTGAGTCAGGAAACTCTGCATGGAAAGAGTATTGTCCAAAGTGACACCTAAGTTTTTGACTGAGTCTGAGAGGGGAATGATATTGTTACCCAGTTGGATTGACTCTATGGAAACAGAGGCTAGTTTGTTTTTTGTCCCTACAAGCATTCCTTCGGTTTTTTCACCATTTAATTGAAGTTTATTTTGAACCATCCAATTTTGAATATCAATATAGCAGTTGTTACTTTCTGTAAGAATGGAATCTAGATCTTCAGGGGTTGTACTGTTTTGGAGTTGTGAGTCATCTGCATAGAAGTGATGTTTCATGTTGTGCTGATCGATGACATTGGCAAGAGGTGACGTATACAAAGTAAACAAGACAGGACCAAGCACAGACGCCTGGGGGACTCCACAAGCAAGCCTAACCTGTTCAGACTGACGACCATTGACCAGAACTGATTGAAAACGATCAGAAAGGTAAGAGGAAAACCAAGAAAGAGCACACACTGTACAACACAACTGTTGTATAATTACATTATTTCCTTATTTTATTGTTTTATGTACTCGACCACGGCGCCTCGATCCTCATTATGTCATCTTAACCTCTTCGTAATGAACACAAAAACATAGATTTCAACACTACAACATAAAACATATATTTATTTAAAAAGTGTACCTTAAATGCTAACAACACACGTCCTACGTCCCCACCCCCACCCCCCTCTCTCTCTCTCTCTCTCTCTCTCTCTCTCTCTCTCTCTCTCTCTCTCTCTCTCTCTCTCTCTCTCTCTCTCTCTCTCTCTCTCTCTCTCTCTCTCTCTCTCTCTACCCCCAACTAAAAATATCACGGGCTAAGCCCCTTATGATTTGATTGCCACCTGGCGGTGAAATGTGCGTCCTAAGCTGCTCATTATGTCATCAATTATTGACTACACATGAAAAATGCACAGTAGGCCTGTATCTCTTTAGGCCTACACCTGCACATCAGCGTGTATAATATAATAATAATAATGATTTTATTTGATATAGCGCTATCAATCCACACTATCAGTATGCTCTGTGCGCTTTACAAATTGAAATATAAATAAAACATCAGACTAAAATAAGAAAATAACGAATAGCATACACTTGATAAGACAATACAAGATAACATGGTCCACATACTACAACCGACAACACATTCATACGATAACAACAGATTAAAACTTACTTACTAAAACATGATAGGCATATGACATACACTTCGTAATAGCACACATGAAAACGTAAGATAATGTGATTTACAAACTTACAATAGACTACACATTCGGAGATAGTTAAAT
Organism: Phymorhynchus buccinoides; assembly: GCA_017654935.2. Taxonomy (NCBI): domain Eukaryota; kingdom Metazoa; phylum Mollusca; class Gastropoda; order Neogastropoda; family Raphitomidae; genus Phymorhynchus; species Phymorhynchus buccinoides. The sequence continues at coordinate 22,496,818 of CM065684.1, forward strand.
ATTGCGTGTTAAAACATAATAACTATATAAAGCATTTTTAATAGGATCATACATAAGCAATATACATGTAAAATGATGCACATACCCACAATAGACAAGACATTCCTAAGATAACAACAGCTTAAGACGAGCCGACTAAAAACAACATAAGAACGCAAAATGACACGCCCACACCAACAGATGCGGGCATACACATATACTCCCAATACAAACATACATGCGCGCCCTGCACATACACACACACACACACACACACACACACACACACACACACACACACACACACACACACACACACACACACACACACACACACACACACACACACACGTACGCATGCAAGCACACATACATGCATATCCAAACCATCATTTTCCTCACTCTGGGGGATCAGTCAAGGTATTTATGGAAGAGGTGGGTTTTCAGCTGAGATTTGAAGGTTTGGAGGGAGGTGTTTTTTCTGATAGAAAGAGGTAGAGAGTTCCAAGTTGTAGGTCCAGACACAGAGAAAGATTTTTTACCACAGGAATTCAAAGAGTATCTAGGGACAGTAAGCAGAGAAGAGTCTTGTGATCTCAGTGCTCTAGAAGGCATGTAAGGCTGAAGGAGGTCAGAAAGATACGAGGGCACAGATTCAGAGTTGAGGCATTGAAAGCAGAGAGTGGCTAGTTTGTACTCAATTCTGGCCTTAACAGGCAGCCAGCGAAGGGCACGCAGAAGAGGGGTTGCATGGTCATGTCTCGACTTTCGCAAGACAAGTCTTGCAGCATCATTTTGTATTTTTTGAAGCTTACACAGTTTGTTATTAGAAAGACCTACGAGCAGAGAATTGCAGTAATCAAGGCGAGAGAGGATGGAAGCAACAGCGAGTTTGTTAGCAGCGTCAACAGACAGGAAAGGGCGGATTCTACTTAATTTGCGAAGCTGAAAGTGGAGAGCCTTACATAACTGATTAACGTGAGTGTCCATGGTAAGAGAAGGATCAAGATATGCACCCAGATTGCGAACCGAAGATGAAGATATAATTACTGTCCAATCAATCGCATAAGCCACTCTTTACCAATGTTATCCTCATTATTCAATTAATTATCCCATCATCAAAGTTGCAGCATCACGCCTTTACCTCCCGTGCTCTTCCTTTGCAACACACTGCTGTTTTCTAAAAAGACGAGGCAATCAAAGAGAGACTACTCTTCTGAAAGATTTTATTGTCCTATCAAATTGTTCCCCGTGGCAGTGCTGACCGAAAGAGCCGAAGAACTGTGAACAGTGTACTTTTGAATGCATCTGTATTGTTAAAAAATCGGGACTTTCCTGATGTTGCACTGCCTCCGGGCATTGCCTCCAGGATCGTTTCCACCATCTTTATATCTACTAATGTCCCGTATGTTCCAGTCCGGAGGACGTTAAGCAGATTTTCATTTCGTGAACAGTGTCCACGACTGACTTCAGTGCGCAACTTTAGTCACAGAACCCAAAGGTCTTGACTTAAAGGTACACAACAGTTTACGTCATATTTCGTGCTTCACATTCAGTTATCTTATCAAACTATTTTCTTTGAAATGGTTCTTTACAGATGAACAAAAGTTCACGGTCTCATAGCCATTATATTAGGGCCCTAGGTGTATTGAAGTAAGTAAGTAAGTAATAGTACATTTATATAGCGCTTTACCTCAAATGAGCCCAAATAGTACATTTATATAGCGCTTTACCTCAAATGAGCCCAAGGCGCTTTACAATCAATTATTCATCAACAAGTAGATAGCAAAAATAGTATTTAACTTAAATGTTTTTAAGGACAAACCAGCGACAACGCATATACAAAGCATCTCTCTCTCTCTCTCTCTCTCTCTCTCTCTCTCTCTCTCTCTCTCTCTCTCTCTCTCTCTCTCTCTCTCTCTCTCTCTCTCTCTCTCTCTCTCTCTCTCACACACACACACACACACACATACACACACACACACACGCACACATACACACACATTATTCATCTTTCATTCAGTAAGCCATAGCAACTGAGTTGCACGGACTGACCCCATACACCAACACATACACACACAAACGTTAGCGGATACACATACAACTACACTCACACACAACGTACGCACAGACATGCACACACACACACATGCAGACAGACACACACACGCACATGCGTGCACACATAACCCACAAAACCAAACCACACACAAGCACACCTGCGTGCTCACACACATACACAACTCATTCACTCAGACACACACACACACACACACACACACACACACACACACACACACACACACACACACACACACACACACACACACACACACACACACACACACACCACAAAACACAGCACAAACCTCTTATTCAATCTTCCATCACGTGCACACAACGATAGACAACTGATCAAGTATTTAGGGTGCAGCAGGAAAAAGATGGGTTTTAAGAGAGGTTTTGAATGAGGAGACTGAGTTGGAGTGTCGGAGAGGAGAAGGCAGAGAATTCCAAAGAGATGGTGCTTGACAGGAAAAAGAACGTTAGCCAAAATTCCGGACTTTCCTGGTGTTGCAATGCCTCCGGGCATTGCCCCCAGGATCGTTCCCACCATCTTTATAATAAAATAAATCTACTAATGTCCCATATGTGTCTGTTTCAGATCGGAGGACGTTAAACAGATTTTTCTCTTGAAGTAGCCTCAGTAAAGGGCCAGCCACACGTCCACTAAAATCGCACGACTCCGGGCATTGCCACCAGGATCGTTCCCACCATCTTTATATCTACTAATGTTCCATATGTGTCTGTTCCAGACCAGAGGACGCTAAGCAGAACTAATTTCATTCATTCAAATCCTCAGTACTTCATATTAGCATTATACATTTCATAAATACAGTAGGGCCTGTATTATTTATTAAAAATAGTCACAGCAACAAAAGGCTTAATTATGATGCATGAACACCATATGATTATGACAACCTGAAAAGTCAATGTCAGCCGAATTAATTACTGCCCTGCCACTCACAAATCAGCCTCAATATTCACCACCGGAATTCTCCTCCTTGAAGTCCCCTCCTGAGGCATAGCACCACCAGCACCATCACCATCACCATCACCATCACCGCTGCTTGCCGACAAAGCAGCACAATCACTCTTCATCTTTGTCTCAGCAGCAGCAGTAGCACTATTAACAACAAGCGCGGCCTTTCGCTGAGACAGCTCAAGGGAAGTAAGCTCTTCCAGAAACTCTTTCCTCAGTCGCGCCAAGTTGTCGTCCTTGAAAGCGGCAGACCCGGCTGTCGTGGTGGCGCAGCGGGGTCGCGGCGGGGGTAGGTCAAATGGAGGCGGTGGTTTGAGCAGCATGGAGGGAGGACACTTTGCCTCGGCGTCCCTCAGCATGTCCTTGAGCTTGTGGTTCTCCTGGGTGAGCACGTTCACCTCGTCCCTCAGCATGGCGTTCTCCTTCATCACCACGGCCTTCTGCTGGGCATTCACTGTCTTCTTCAGGTCCTCGTTCTCCGTGTACAGCTCTGGGGAAAGAAACAAGAACAACCCAGTCACTACTACTAGCCTTCCATGTCTTACAGCTCTGGGAGAAGAAACAAGAACAACCCAGTCACTACTACTAGCCTTCCCTGTCTTCTTTATGCAGGTCTTCGTTCTCCGTGTACAGCTCTGGGGAAAGAAACAAGAACAACTCAGTCACTATTAGCATTCGTCTCATGGGCAAATGTGACTGAAATTTTCTTTATTTCATGAGATAATTGGGGTGGGCTTCTTACCCGCCCATGCGCTTTTTACCCCGTCTTCCCCTACTAGCCTTCACTGCGTTCTTCAGGTCCTCGTTCTCCGTGTACAGCTCTGGGGAAACAAGAGTAATTCAGTCACTACTACTAGCCTTCACTGTATTCTTCAGGTCCTCGTTCTCCGTGTACAGCTCTGGAGAAACAAGAACAACCCAGTCACTACTACTAGCCTTCACTGCATTCTTCAGATCCTCGTTCTCCGTGTACAGCTCTGGGGAAAGAAACAAGAACAACCCAGTCACTACTATGAAATATTGCCACTTCGTAAAGCCTTCACTGGGTTTTTTTACATGTTCTCTTTCTCTGCGTACAACCCTGTAGAAATAACTACATGCTATATCGGTATGATGACAACGAACATTTCCATTTTCAGTTATAAAGCATTAAGTATGCACGTCAGAGTGACTCAGTTGAAGTGGGATACTCTATGGAAGAAGAAGAAGAAAGAAGAAGAAGATGACCTCTAGCAACCCATACACACATAGTAGCCTACACGCGTGCCACTACTGATTCTTGGTGTTTAGTTGGAAGTTCTGTAGTGTTTTATTATGTGTTTTAATGTGCTTCAGTGTTCCATTGCGCCAAACTGACTAACACGAATATCGTTACATGCTTCTGGCGTCTATACGGCCAACGATTTTCGAGCGAATAAATACCGGAATGACAGACTGACAGACAGACAGACTGACAGACACGCAGACGATTCTGAGGAGCATGTAGCATAGAGCACACTAACGTATGTTCCTGTCGTTGGCGCTGACCAGACTGTGGCGGTGCTGCTCCAGCTCTGCCTCCAGGCTCTCCCTGATGTCCTGGGCCTCAGCCAGCTCGTTCTCCAGCTGGATCATCCTCAGGGACAGCGCCTCCACTGTCTGGTTCAGCGTCGACTGTGGGACCACAGTAATGCTTTAATTATGATGATGCAAAGATGAAGAGGACAGGGTTCGCTGATGATCTCAGGTCAAAATGTGAAGGACATTTTAAGTAGGTTTAACTATAGAGTTAAGCAAAAATGCAAGTCATTTAATTAAGAGGAGAATACTCTGTAAAGTTCATGGTTTATAATTGTGACCCAGCACCACGAAAGGGACATTACGTCGCTGGGCTAGTTTCTCACAACAGGCTTGCAAATTAAAAAATCTAATGTTTTTGTCAATTTTGAGCTATGGGTATTTTTGTGTTCTCTAACATCTTATTTCATATTTATAAAGAATAATATTTACTATTGTCTCTAAATGGTCTTATACGTGTTTTAAAACGAGTAGGTCAATGCATTTTCTACAGGTAGGCTAGACTTTAGACTGTGATTTCTCAAAATGGCCAACGCTCACCCTACTAACTTTAAATGCTCATAACTCGGGAATGGAAAAAGATACAAGTATGGTTCTTGTATCATGAGAAAGATAATTGTCTGAAGTTTCCAGCTGTATAATTTTCTCAGAATAGTCAGTTTGACACTTAATGTCCCTTTTGTGGTGCTGGGTCACAATTTGCAGGCTATTGAGTTAAAAGGTATACAGACAAGACAAAGTGAAAGAACCAAAAAAAAGGTAGGTGCTAGAAGTACACTGTTATTGAAAGTGTCTTTGCCGAAAGTGAATGGGTGATTCCGAGTCTACAAATTCTTGAATGGTAATCAAAGATTGAGGCACAAATTATATTATTATAACGACATTGGCAAAGGGATAAAGATTATGATTAGAAAAGTCAGCTACCGGGTAAATTACGTAATATTATAAAATGTTGCTGATGTATGAAAATGAAAAGGCAGTGTTGCTTGTTTCTCTCAAATCGAAAAAAGTGAGAGAAAAAAAGTATTGAAAAGTATTGATCTTCTCCTTAGTCAAAAAACTTTTTAAGGAACGTGAGTTTGGTTTGCAAAACAAGCAAACAAACGAACAAACTTATTACTATTGTAAACGAGGATAGTGGGGCTATTGAAAGACAAACAAACGAACAAACTTATTACTATTGTAAACGAGGATAGTGGGGCTATTGGAAGACAAACAAACGAACAAAATTATTACTATTGTAAACGAGGATAGTGGGGCTATTGGAAGACAAACAAGCGAACAAACTTATTACTATTGTAAACGAGGATAGTGGGCCTATTGGAAGACAAACAAACGAACAAACTTATTACTATTGTAAACAAAGATAGTGGGGCTATTGAAAGACAAACAAACGAACAAACTTATTACTATTGTAAACGAGGATAGTGGGGCTATTGGAAGACAAACAAACGAACAAACTTATTACTATTGTAAACGAGGATAGTGGGGCTATTGGAAGACAAACAAACGAACAAACTTATTACTATTGTAAACGAGGATAGTGGGCCTATTGGAAGACAAACAAATGAACAAACGAACTTATTACTATTGTAAACAAAGAGAGTAGGCATATTGAAATACAAACAAACGAACAAACAAACTTATTACTATTGTAAACGAGGATAGTAGGCCTATTGAAAGAGACTAAACTAGACTAAAAAAACATTATATTCATAAGAATCATAATGATGATGATGATGACGATGATGATGATGATGATGATGATCGTGATGATGATCGTTATATTCATAAGAATCATAATGATGATGATGATGATGACGATGATGATGATGATGATGATGATGATGATGATGATGATCGTGATGGTGATCGTTTTCGTATTTTCCCTCTGTGAAAATGATCACGATGATGACACTGATGATTGAAACAAACATCGGTTAATGACGACGATGACACGGTGGTAACGACAACGACGATAATGACGTCAAGGATGACACCCCCCACCCCCAGTACCATACCACGTCGTTCTTGAGGTGTCTCTTGTACTCCTCCAGCTCTCCCATGGTCATCTCCACGCTGATCTGACGCTTGCTGAGGCGCCACTTCTCCATCTTGAGCATGTTCAGCAGGTCCCGCGCAGAGTCCACGCCTTCCTGGAACCTCTGCAGCACGCTGCTGATGTGGTCTTCGTTGTTGTCCTCCACTAAGTCCTTGGCGGTGGACTCGTTAGTAGTAGTGTTGCTGCTCGAGGTCGTGGCAGGGTTGGCCTGAAATATAAAGCAAAGTCAGAAGTGAGGTTGTGGTTTTTCTTCCCATAGTCATAGTTAACAATGTCCCTATTATGTGCCCTTCGGGTCAAGTGGACGTAAAAGTTTAAATTTTGTTCGAGGTTTTCTTTACTTTATCAATTATTATCTATTATTGTTTTTTAAAAATCGGGAGTTTACTAGTGTTGCACTGCCTCCGGGCATTGCCTCCAGGAATGAATGAACATTCATTTAACGTCCTCCGGTCTGGAACAGACACATGGGACATTGCAAGATTGCAATTGCAAGACAACCCTTCAGGTCCTCGGTTAAATAGCCAGCCAACCCGTCAACCGACTAACCAGCCATTGCAGCCAACTAACCTAACAGACAATTAATCAACCAACCAACCAGCCCACTGACCAATCCACTAACTAACGCACAAACAATCCAATCAGCCATCCGTTAACTAAGCATCCAATCAGCCAACCAGCCAACCAGCCAACCAACTAACCAACCAACCAACCAACCAACCAACCAACCAACCAACCAACCAACCAACCAACTAACCAACCAACCAACCAACCAACCAACTAACCAACCAGCTAACCATTCACGCAGCAACTAACCATCTATCCATCTATCACAATAAGTCACGTTTACATCACTGCCGAAAACAGTTCCGTGCCAGTACGGAAGAGAGACAAACTACAGTAAATAAGACAAATAAAATTGACCAAAGCTAATAAAAGAGTGAAAATATATATTTATCACAAACATACGCACGCACGCACGCATGCCTCCCCCCCCCCTCCCCACTTACACACTCACGCACGCACGCACCCATCCACTCACACCCATTTGAACGGTCGCATGATTTTGTTTTGTTTTGGGGGGGGGGGGGGGGGGGGGCAGAAAATCAACAACTAACCAAGATCAAATTTTTGTCGATTTCGGCCAGGAGTTCTGAAGTGTCCTCCAGCTTGTCCAGCAGTTCCTCCGCAGTGGTCATCAGGCTGGCGTTGGACGTGCTCCTCCAGTCCGAAAACGTCAGGTTGGACGTCGCCATGGTGTGACGTCACCACCACCACGTCGCGTGGATGTATGCTGCACGATCGATTAAATCATTAGGTCAATAGGAATTGTTCGGAAATAATTAAGGTGAGTAATTTCATGGTGTGCGGGAGTGATCTCGCCTATTTCAATCGGTCAAACAAGGGAGGTTACTCTACCCCAGCCCTCGCTTCGTGTGTTTGAGGAGACACAGTATGTAGAACGCAGTGCGTCATTCTACATTTGATGTGATTTATATTTTTTACGTCACAGTTGGCAAGTTCTATCACTTTGTAGCAACTGGCCACCCCTTATTTTTCAAAAAAAAAGAAGTTTACAAGTCGCTGACTGGCATCCTGCGTTTTCAGGCTTCGACGCCATTGTTACTATGGTATTTGACCGAGTAATGGAGGTAAACAACTGTAATTTTCAATGACGAAGTGCTCTCCCCTAGTTGTTTTTTTCCGAAAATCGTCTATTAGTAACAAAACGTGAACATGAATATGGAGAAACAGTTTCTGCACTGTAACTATAATCAGTGTTTGGGCCATGAATATAGGCCTATCCTCAAGGAGAATCCAGCCCACACTCAGGAAATGACTCCTAAAAAATAAAGGAACGCTTTTACGCAATTTGTTTAAATCAATTGATAGGCCTAGGTCTTAATATGTTCGATTATGCTGCTTACAGACAGATAATTAGGCAAACGCCGATACAAAAACACCTTTACCTGTTGGTGAAGATAAAAACTACACAACAAAATGCAATGTTGGGCATATGCGTGGATGTAAACAGAACCCCCGTGACACACAGCCCCTAGCTGCTGGGGGGTGGGGGGTGGGGGGATCACAACAACGTTGGAGGTTTATGATTGGCACAATAATAATAATAATTAGTAGGATTAAAAATCACAAAACTTTGCCCCGAAGGCAACTCTTTTTCTTTTTTAAATCGCAGCAGATGTGCGAGTCACGATCCGCCATTAAAAACATCACCGGGAGCTGTGAAGAAGGATGACACATAATAATTATGCCCGTGCGTAATGCAAGCACGTTTTTCTTTACGTTCATGTTATAGCACAGAAATACCTAGGGTTTGGGGTGTTTTTTTCAAACGAGAAGCATAACTATTGTGTTTCTGCTTGTCCCCTTGTTTCAGGGGCCTGGAAAGTTTGGAGATTAGGGCCAGGGTCATGAAGCTCTCCGTGGGCAAAGGGTGAAACATGCTGTGTAAGAGAACGGAAACATATTTGAGCACCTTAAAACCCTTTCACCACCAACGTCACATTTTGTCACCACAATGATTTAACACTTATGTTACTAAAAGGCATCAAATTGGGGCCTATTATCCAAAGACCCTATTGTCATAGTTTGGGGAAGTAAGGATAGACCTTATTTTATATATGCCACAGAAGAATCCCCAATACTACAAATGAATGTTGTTCTCTACCCAGGTAATATTAATGGAATTTTTGGGCTGAAATAAGGCTGGCGGTGAAAGGATTAAAACCCTTTCACCACCAACGTCACATTTTTGCACAACGATGATTTAACACCCATGTTACTAAAAGGCATCAAATCAGGGTCTGTTATCCAAAGACCATATTCTCTTAATCTTGGGAGGTAGGGATAGGCTTTACTTTAAATATGTCACAGAAGAATCCCCAATATATTACAGACAGAGTTTTTTCTCTGCCCAGGTAAGTTTAATGGAAATGTTTTGCTGAAAAATGGCTGGCGGCGAAAGGGTTAAGCTCCATTATTCAAAACACGTCAGCACAGAAATTTACCGATAGCATCTCAGCAAGTCAGAAACACCACATACTTCATTTTAAACACATCTATTTTTTATTGAAGTTAAAGATAACCGAAATAAGAGAGAGATGGGTTTGAATGAGATGTACGAAAGACGAACCAAGCATAAAGCCAGGAAGATTGTAAATGACACCTCCCATGTTTTGAACAAACATTACGAACTATTACCTTCTGGACGTCGCTACAAAACTTTTAAAGTCAACTCCAGGGCACAGAAATCCTTCATCCCCAGATCCATCCACCTCCTAAACTCATGATCCTTTTAGGTTTAAATGTGTGTTCATCGTGTTAAAAGAAACTATGCATGCTTATCCTTAGACGTGTATGTATCCACATATAATGTGTATATTTAAGTGTGTATTATGTGTAACTTTTGCTCCTATTCATGCATGCTGAATGTCGATGTCTTTGTTATTCTGGCACCTGAACAAAATTTCTCCTTGGGAGATAATAAAGTGAATTTGATTTGATTTGATTTGATTTGATTTGATTTGATTTGATTTGATAATGCAACTTTTGTGATTTGCAAAAACAAAAAGCTCAAATTAGCATCACCTGAAGCAATATTGAGCACCAATGCTTCAAATATGAGCAGGGGTGCTCAATATTGCTACATGTCCCATGCCCAAATTACAACAAGGCAAAATAGAGATTAAACGTTCTGATTTAAAATACAAATATCCTCCGAAGTCGGAGTGTGGCTGCTCACGTGGCGGGGCAATCAAAAACGGTCACACACGTAATGTTCTCATCCCTAGCTGGTGCAGTTGTACCATAGTGTTCAAGTGCTTCGAGTACTTCGGCTGTTGGGATGATCCCTGGAGTCTTTAAGCCATGGAACGAAAACAAACAAACAAAACAAAATACAAATAGAAGTGGAATTAAGAAATAAAGGAATCAAAAGCTTGTTCGCAAGTGTGTGTTCTCATTTAATAAGAATATTATTTCTGCTTAATGCTGAATGTAGACCATAAATGAACGATAACACACACACTGCTCTACTAACATGGTGCGAAATGTGAATCCAGTATATAGTTATTTGTAACATAAAGTCTGCAATGGTTATGATGACGGCCTAAACCTTGAATACTTGCATAAAACTAGAAAGCTAGTGAAAACCGCTGCTGCCAAGAAGTCAACTCCTTGTACAGTTTTCGACGTGGCTGCCCCCCAAAAATAAATGTCAGAACGAATTATTCTGGACAATTAACGCAAACTTTAATTAGTCGAGATACCTTATTATTGTTTAAACATATTTTGACATGCATTTTGGTAAATCAGCCTGACATTTTTCTTAAACACAAGTTAAATCAATCGGCTTATAGATAAGCAAGTTATCTCATGTTTTTCATAATACAGATAATAAGCACGGGCGTTTTCTCTTAAAAGCCTTCCTGACGCAGTTTCCAATGCCTCGAGGGCGTTTCATCATGTTTACCCTACTGAAGGCGGCTCATTAAAAAAACCCGTGTTCTGTATTGGGTTTGTATGTACGGATGCATATTAATTCCTAGACGTTCAATGCCTTTAGGCAATTTCTCTCACACACACAAACACGCACGCAGACACGCACACACACACGCACGCACGCACGCACGCACACACACACACACACACACACACGCACACACACATACACACTCACACGCACGCACGCACACGCACACGCACACACACACACACACACACACACACGCGCGCGCGCACGCACACACGCACGCACACACACACACACACACACACACATACATACACACACACACACACACACACACACACACACACACACACACTCACACACACACACACACACTCACACACACACACACACACACACACACACACACACACACACACACACACACACACACACACACACACACACACACACACACACACACACACACACACACACACACACACACACACACTGTTTACCAAATTATTATTTTTAAAAATAACACCACGACACACTCAACACCGCGGTCCGTTCACTGCACAGCCATCAACACTGGGACGTTGAATAAACTGACGTCGTGTGTCATCTGTAGGACATAAAAAAAAACCACCAACAACTGACATAACAATCTTTCCAGTAGACCACAGACTTCTAACATAGTAGGGCCTATTACTATTATTCTTGAGTAGCTCCCTAGAGGTACATACACTCAGATGTTCTGAACAAAAGCAAAGCAGACACTGCTCCTTATCTCCGCTCTTTCTCACTCCACTTTTCCACTATCAAAACGTCCTTCTATCCAATGGTCAACTTAGGACGATGATTTGACCGCCATGGGTGGGCAATCAAAGCAGTACTGAGGGCTTGGCGCGTCATATTCTTAGTTGGGCGTAGTGAGAGAGAGAGAGAGAGAGAGAGAGAGAGAGAGAGAGAGAGAGAGAGAGAGAGAGAGAGAGAGAGAGAGAGAGAGAGAGAGAGAGAGAGAGAGAGAGAGAGAGAGAGAGAGAGAGAGAGAGAGAGAGAGAGAGCTCTCCCGGCTTATCATCGTCCTAAGTTGCTCATTCTTCCTTAAAGACATTGAAACTGACGCACCACGATTAAGTCCCTTGGGTTTTTTTCTGGGTAGCTGTGACCCACATACAGATGTCCCCAACTTCAAATTGAGGCTGCTCTTTAAAATGATGTTTCGTTTTGAACTTGGGGGCATTTTGTATGGGAGTTAAACCTGGTTAAAACAAGATTTCTTACCAGCTATAAGACGGAAAGTACGTGAAACCCGTGATTTTGACACGTGATCTGGTGGGTCTTTAACTCCTTACCCCCTTCCCTCTCTGCCTCACCCCCTCCACTGCATCTACCTACCTTTGTGACCTTTCTGGGGTTAAACCGTCATCACCGGTGGTAGGCTCTATATCTTCTGCTGTACGTGACGTCGGACTGCACAACAAGCGCTGTCAGTGTGTATTGTTTTCTGAAACGTCCAAACGCGTGCTTAATAATGAGCTCTTCAGGTGGCTTCCGGAGATAGCTCTGCCGGCTTATTATTATACTTTCCCTTGATCGAAACAGAAAGAATTATCTGTTTTTGACGCCCGCGCGCGCGAGAGAGAGAGAGAGAGAGAGAGAGAGAGAGAGAGAGAGAGAGAGAGAGAGAGAGAGAGAGAGAGAGAGAGAGAGAGAGTGGGGTTGCGGTCGATTACCAAAATGCCTTCGCCAGCTATGCGAAAGGGGGAATAAATCTATATAAAGCGCTCACTGGAAGGTAAGAATAGACAAAAAATGCCATGTACTGTAGGCCTACCTGTGCATACTTCTCCCCCCCCCCCCCCTCCACAAAAAAAAAAAAAAAAGACAACAAAAAGACAAATGTTGCTTTAAAAGATGTATGTCATTCATTGTCTGCCAGTCAGTCAGTATGTCTGCTTTTTTATATTATTCAAGCACCCTCTTTCTGTCTCTATCCCCTCTCGCTGTCTCACCCACATTTACACTCAGACACACAGGCAGACAGACAGACACACACACACACACACAAGCAAGCAAGCAAGCGCGTACGCGCACACGCACGCACACACACACGCACAAATAACAACAAAACAAAAAAAAAACAACAAACCAAAAAACAACCCACAACAACAACAACAACACCAAAAAACACACCCCAAAGCCCACATACACACACAGGGTTATAGAATGCAGGTGACGATATGTATCAAGGCTAACATAAATGACGTCAGCTGAGATAAGTTGTGCATATTAATGAATCCCAGCGTTATGTGACTAGTGTATGTTTACGAGAACATGCTTGTACACACACACACACACACACACACACACACACACACACACACACACACGCACACACACACGCACACACACACTCACACACACACACACACACACACACACACACACACACACACACACACACACACGCACACACGCACACACACACACACGCACGCACACATACACACATACACACACATGCACGCGCACGCGCACGCGCACACGCACACGCACACGCACACGCACACGCACGCACACCCACCCACCCACACACACACACACACACACACACACTGAGTGTCTAGTTTCGCCCACCGCATCCTTAGTATTATTTTGCTAGCACGTAATAATGTGGTTATAAATCTGGACTTTTTTCTTTTCTGTTTGTTTACTTTTGAACTTTTTTGTTTGTTTGCTTAGCCTCAGGACTGAGTGTAAAAAAGCAGATTGTATGCTTAACTTCATAATTATAACCCTGATTAAACAAAAGTTCGTTCTCTCTCTCTCTCTCTCTCTCTCTCTCTCTCTCTCTCTCTCTCTCTCTCTCTCTCTCTCTCTCTCTCTCTCTCTCTCTCTCTCTCTCTCTCTCTCTCTCTCTCTCTCTCTCTCTCTCTCTCTCTCTCTCTCTCTCTCTCTCTCTCTCTCTCTCTCTCTCTCTCTCTCTCTCTCTCTCTCTCTCTCTCACCCTCTCTCTCTTCTTTCAAAGTAGACCTTTACAACTTTGGGTGTACCTTAATACAGCCAGAAAATCGAAAGGTTTAAAGACCCACCACGTCACGTGCCCAAATCATGGGTTTTCACGTGTTTTCCCTCTTATAGCTGGTAAGAAATCTAAAAGAAATCTTCCAAGCATAAGAAGAGGGAATGTGACACGTGACGTGGGGGGTCTTTAATGTTTGTTTTCTCTTCTGAAAACGAGGCCGTCATAATCATGTAGGGCTTAAAACGAGGTGCTTAATTAAACACTTCTTCCAGTTTTTATATTATAATTATTATATTATGGTTCTGTTTTGTGGGTGGTGTGTGAACAACGTACTGTCATTATATTTTTTGTTTTAGGCGAAACGAGACTACACGTCAGTTAGTCGATGAAACGTGAGTAGGCGAAGCGCGCGTAGACGAACAGTGGCGCGCACGGGACAAGTCATCTCATCAAACACTAAAAGGTCGTCCGATTCATCATTTCTCTGAAAATGAACCTCCATTCCATAATCATCATGATTATTTATTATACTGACATGGCATCTTACACGCGAGGCGCACCGTTGCTAGTGATGTGATTGGCTGAGGGGCAATCACGTGATGGGGTTTCTGCACGAGACAGCGTGACTGGCGGGAAGGGGTAGCCAATCAAAGCGATGGATCCGTGCTCATCAGCGGTATTGGGTTACTTGATTTATGACGCGTGCCATTGTGTGGTAAGTAAAATCATGGACACTACATTAATAATAATGGAAATGTTACGCCCAATCCGTGAAATTGCCTATTTCAGCGACTGGTATAACCTGAAGACAGATATAAATGTGGCAAACCATATAAATATATTCCCACTGAATTCTTACTTGACCATAAATGTCTAAAACGCGGTCCCGATAACATATCAATTTTACCCATGTGTGCATGTACTTGTGGCGATGAGGTTTAACAGAGGCGTGGTTACCGCTGCACCTATCTGTATTGTTAAAAAATCGTGACTTTACTGGAGTTGCACTGCCTCCGGGCATTGCCTCCAGTATTGTTCCCACCATCTTTGTATTTACAAATGTCCCATATGTGTCTGTTCCAGACCGAGAGGACGTAAAGCACCATTTTTCATTCACATATCAATTTTAAGTTTGAACCAGTGAACAGAATGGCTTTAAATTTTGTGTGGTGGTGTATCACAGTGCAGAGATGGTCCCCCCCAAAAACCCTATAAATGTGCTGACCTTGACCTTGAAGTTTGACCTTGAAAACCGATTTTTTTTTTCTTGAGGCCATATCTTTTACATCGCTGGACTTACAATTTTCGAACTTGGGATGGGTAAGCATTGGATAATGGTGGTTTGGAATATTGGGTACTGATAAATATCAAGGTCAAGGTCAAGGACATATAGACCTTGGAGGTGTCAAATTGATGTTTTGGCCACATCTTTCACATTTTTTCAGTTACCGGCTTCAAAATTGGCAGGTAGGCA
>CM065684.1:22514937-22547437 GCA_017654935.2 Phymorhynchus buccinoides
ACCATCCTACCAAAGTCTTCCGTCGGTGTATATATTATAATATTATCAAATGCCAGAATTGGTTCCTGCCGACGTACCACGATTCATGTATTAACATGTCATGTGGCGGTACCATAGCCGATGAGGTTTAGCCGAGGCGTGGTTACCGCTACACCTATCTATATTGTTAAAAACTCGGGACTTTACTGGTGTTGCACTGCCTCCGGGTATTGCACTTTTTTTTGGCAGCCAGTATTGTTCCCACCATCTTTGTATTTACAAATGTCCCATATGTGTCTATGACCGAGAGGACGTAAAACACCATTTTTCGTTCGACGTACCACGATGCAGATGCTTGTGCAGAAACATAAGGATCTGGTAAAATAAATCACTTTATTTGTGAAATTAGGAGATGACGATGTATTGAAAATGAATGTAATCCGTCTACAGACATTTCGTTTTGTTCATGAATAGCATTCAGCATTTTGTTCATGAATAGCATTCTATTTGATTCAAACAGTCTTCTCAAGTTTCCCCATTTCGTGTGCGTATGCTGTTCACTGTCGGCTTACCCCACCCATAAATCGAACAAGAGTAGCGCCTTGGTAAATGGTTTTTTTAAGGAGCAGTACCTCCAGGATCTGCTCAGAGCATTGAATGAAGGTTCATCCGATATGTGCTGTTTTGCAGCCGAGTGGACGTAGAAAGTCATGAATACGTTTCTACGTCCACTCGGCTGCAAAACAGCACATATCGGATGAACCTTCATTCAATGCTCTGAGCAGATCCTGGAGGTACAAAGTTTTTGTTAAAAGATATAATTAATACTAACATAAGAAACAAATGTTTTGGTAACAGAATTACTAACATGTGGAACGAATTGCCTACTGACATAAAATGTACACCTTATACTAAAAAGAAGTAATATACCATGTTTAAAAATCGTCTGGATGCATTACCAAAAGTTTTAGAAGTTTTTAGAAGTGATGACTCAATCTTTTAGTAGGAAAATGTATGCCCCATCAACCTTTTTTCCAGGTGGAGCAACCCGAATTTCACAGAGGCGCCTCTGTGACTATAAAATACCTTAAATGCCTAACATCTAACACTTTGACCGAAAGAAAAATTTACCAGAAAATACATAAAAGATGGGACTGTTTTGAAAAGCTTCACGGCTGGCTTGGTCCCTACCTACCTACCTACCTAGAACCTAACTTTCATTAATCTCCATTCTTAGCAAATGTGTTTATTCTTTTTTCTTCTTAAGATTCTGATTGGGGATTTTTATCCTGACCCACACCCAAAGTGACAGCTTCATTTTGTCTTTAGCCTATGGCTATGTTGCCTTGATTTAACTTTTTATGTTTTCAAGCTGTGATTTCCATGGTCCAGGAATCATCTGCATACATAGTGTGTGTTTGCAGGCAATATTCACATTTCTGCAGTGAAGAATGATCATTTATTCTGTTAATAACAGAAAAAAACCCAGCCGGTTGCTTTTTCAGTCAACAGATTATCTCCCCTTACTAGCTGAAATGTGAATAGTGGAATATTGCCTGTATGTGTATGTATTCTCTGTGTGTGTGTGTGTGTGTGTGTGTGTGTGTGGACCTGGAACAAACTTTCTCTTTCCCTCTGTCAGCGACCGACCCTCTCTGCTTTCAAAGCGAACCTCAAAACCCAACTGTTCCCCCGTCATTAAAGCTCCGCTCTCTTTCTCTTCTCTCTCTTGCCATTAGGTCTGTTTCTGCTGTATTCCATTTGATTTATGTTATCCGTGTGTGTTCGCTTTGTATTGCGTTTTTGTTTGAATGTGTTATGAATGCTAACGTGTGTGTGCGCTTTGATTTGATTTATATCAAGATTCAGCGCCTTATAAATACTGTATGTTGTTGTTGGTGTGTGTGTGTGCGCATGTGTGCGTACGTGTGTGTGTGTGTGCGTGTGCGTGTGTGTGTGCGCGTGTGCGTGTGTGTTTCCTTCTGTACAGTGAGCCTTCGAATTGCTGACAAATTGCTGATAAATTGAAATTGAAGAGAATTTCACCCCACCCACCCTTCCCCACACACACCTTACGATAGTTGCTTATCATATATGGGACAATTCACAAATCTTGGCTTGTGAGAACGTTTTCCTTTCTTGATTATTAAACGAAGATATTTTTGTACTTTTAAAGTTTCCCACTTATAACTTTCTTTTCCTTTTTTTTTTTCCTCTGAAAGGTAAAAAGCAGATTGATTTGATATAATTTGCTAGACTCTACTTTAAATTTCTTTCAGAGAGGAGATCACCGGTACTCACTGAAGAGAAAAGAGAGCGCCCAAAAGAGAGCATCATGTGGCTGTGGAAGAGGTTGACCGACTGCCTGCGCTACTGCTACTTCCACTACACGCTCATCACCAGCGTGGCCTTTCTGGACCCCAGCGAGCGTCATTGCTTCAATGCCTTCTTATTCGTCTTCATCTCCCTCTTCCTCTACACCTCCGTCGTCTACATGCCGGGTCACCTGACCATGATGTGCAACTTCTTGATGCACGTTTCTGGCATCAGGCCGTACCCGACCACTGGTCCGGAAGAATTCAGCAGCTAGCACCTGGTCGGTAGTCTTCTTTTTTAGATTTAACAGAATTTATTTTGAGGTGACTGGGACTGGGGAGAGGGCAGCATGCGAAAATTGTGTTAGAAAGTTGGGAGCATCGGGGCTCCCAATCATCCCGCAAAACAAGGGGTCCCAGGGACTCCTTCACTTACATTATAGAGGGTCCTAGAGGCAGGATAGAGAGTTCCAGTGGCATTGCGAATGCTTAAAATATTTTTTCTAGTGCATCCTTGGGACCCCCTGCACATTCTTTTAGAGGGTCCTTTAGAATTTAATGCTTCATAGACCCCCCAAATGGGGAGCCCTGGAGCATCGTTACGGATTGAAACTGGAGCTACAGGGCTTGAATTTTGCTGTCAGATGAGTGTTGGCTTTGGATGAAAGTTTGATGTCCTCAAGGCGATTGCCCTTAGAGACGAGATGGTCTGGTGCAGTGGTCTCAGTGATGAGTGTTTTTAGTTACGCTGCTTAAAAATGGGCTTTCTTCTCAGGCGAGGCTTTTTTCCCCACTTGATTGAGTTGACTTTTGGGGTAGAGTTCATCAGCTAGTTTGTACCAGTAACTATTTTTTGGGCAACGCAAACTTGTTTGGAGAATGTATTTATTTATGAAGAAAATTTAAATAGCACTTTAACCTTTAAGCTCTAAGAATCAGGATGTGAGGGCAGCAAACGTTTGGGAGAAGAACCGATGGAGTATTCCATATATGAAAGCAGTTGTAGACTTCTTTTTTGTGAACGTAAACAGTTATTGACTAGGCAGAGCTTGACATTTTTTCTGGTTATTTAAAAAAAAAGTTTATTCCAACTTCTTTTTTCTTTCTTTTATATAGATTTTAAGTCAGTGCATGAGTGATGAGATTTTTATTCCCTGGTTTGAGTTGTCAATATGACAAGCTTTCGCTGTTTGAATTTTAGGGTGTCGTTCTCTTTTTTTTCCCTCACCATACTTCTTTCTTTCTTTTTTTTATATAAAGCCAAAATTGGAGGTTGGGTTTTAGCAGCTTGTATTTAGAAGTTTTGACATTTAATGAAGAATTTTTTGTTATTGAGTTATCTTTCTATGAAGTTTTTTTTAAAAACCCAGCTTGGGTATTAATGTTTTAATTATTTTTCAAAATTGAAAAAGTGAATGTCTTTATTTTTTGGTTGCAGTTTTGTTATTGTTTTTTGTTTTTGTTTTGTTGCTTTGCTTTCTCTCGGTGATAAAAAAGAAGCAATTTTAAGTTTATTTTCTTTGGAATTTTTGATTTTTTTTCTGATTACTCTTTACACCCAAACACAGATTCACACAGACAAGCGCTCACACATGCACGTGCACACACACACATACACACACGCCCTTACGCACGCACGCACACACACACACACACACACACACTCTTTCAGGTGCTTTAAAGTGCTGTGAAATTGATCGGTCATCAAAAGGCCTGTTAAGTCCTTTATATCAGCAAGGAGGTCCTTTCAAATCAGTCAAAGGTCCTTTTAAAATTGGTGCGGTCAGTTTAAATCCTTTAATCGGGCCAAAAAACAAAACTAAGTACTTTGTCATAAGAAATGAACTCCAAAAAATATATTAAATGAAATAAAATTTGCCAAAAATCGATCGCCTTCGTATCTTTCGAGCAGACGATCTAATTTTAATAGTCACTGTAAATCCGGTCACGTGCGCGAGATTCGGCGAGATATCTTATGCGCCATGTTGAAATTCTTCCCACATGCGGCTGCTTCAGTGCTTGTTTTCAAGTAAAAAGTGTAAAAATGCCTGGAAAGTGTTCGTTTTCAGGATCGTTGGCTGAGAGGACATTTATAAGGACTGGGTCCGAAAAGTGATGGACAACAAACATGCAGTTTGTTGTGCATATTGTGAGAAAACCATCAACATCTTGTCAATGGGAGAGTCGGTGCTGAAACAACACGCAAAGACTGAAAATCACAAGAAAGCTGATTTCTGCAGTTTACATGATTATGTTTTCAAATAGGCTACATTGCCGTTCATGGTAATTTAGCTTAAGGCTAAACTGCCTGTCACTATTTAGCTTATGTTCTTTATTCCACTCTGACTCTCTCTCTCTCTCTCGCTCCTCTCCTCTCCCGGCTCGGTAAAGGCACAAGGCGGAATCGAGGTGCAATGTGACCGACTTTTTTTGCAAGTAGCAGAAGTACTACTGTAACAACAAATGAATCTGCTCAGCCAAAAAAAGAAAAAAAAAGAATCTGCTCAGCCACAATCGCCGGCGTCTGGCTCTGCGCCCACCACGTCTGCAAGTACAACTACAAACAAGGTTTAAATAGTTCCTTTAAAAAAATTTGCTGGTCCTTTAAAGGTCCTTTTAAGGTCCTTTTTTGGCACTCTTCCAAGTCCCCACGAACCATGTAAACCCTTTGACACATACATATTTTACAAAAACTGTTTACATCTGCATAAACTTAAGTGAAAAGTATGAAAGAAAATCAAAGCTGTGACTATTATTTGCGAACAGCCCATTCATGTTTATTTATTGTTCAAAATGACAAAGCGTTCTTAAGTTGAATCTGTTTCTCTGTCTTATATGTTCTAAAGAAAATAATCATAAATTATAATTGGGGACAATGTCTCACATTCTTTACAGGGAAGATGCTTTTCCTTACGGGCACTCCATTTTGACTACATTGTCTCCTCACTTCAAGGAACCTACATTGTCTCCTCACTTCAAAGGTTTTGGGGTTTTTACCTAGCCTTTTAAATCATGTTTCTATTATATATTCATAACTTTTTAAAAACTAATATTAAAAATCAAATTGTACTTTTTATGTTTAAGTGTACACGTAAAATGCGGACTATAAGCCGCTACTTTTTTTTCTCAACTTTGGCCCATGCGGCTTATAGAGTGATGCAGCTTATCTGTGGATTTTTTTCCACTCTACATTTATCAGCATGATTAAATCTGTTTCTGGCCACATCCTTCAGCCTATTTTGAGCTTCTTTAGACTCGAAACTGGTTTTGGTAATCAATAGATTCAAATCTCATGTTTAATGTGTCTGACTCTGAGAGCATTAAACTACTCATGAATGTTCTGATTGGAGAATTTCAATTTGTGTTGCTGTGTGCACATATAATTTCTCTACGGCTTATAAATGTGAATAAATACCTAATATATTGTTAATTTAAGGGATACGGCTTAATATACAGGTGTGTCTTATAGTAAGTCCAGTTTTTGCATGTATGCTTGGTTCAAACTAAGGCAAAGCAGATAAAAGGTGTTCAAATTCAAACTGCCTTTGTACATTCTTTCGCTTATTTTTACAGTCAGACTGCCTGTGATCAAATGAAGACGATCAGCGACATTTTCTCCATGAAGTGTCTGAACAGTTTCGATCAAGAGGTGCCCGAGTTGATGGTCATACTGACAATGACATGTGCAACATACTGACAGTGACATGTGCAACATACTGACAATGACATGTGCAACATACTGACAATGACATGTGCAACATATTGTGACATGTGCAACATACTGACAGTGACATGTGCAACATATTGACAATGACAAGTGGAACGTACTGACAATGACATGTGCAACATACTGACAATGACACACATGTGCAACCTACTGACAATGACATGTGCAACATACTGACAATGACACATGTGCAACATACTGACAATGACATGTGTAACATACTGACAATGACATGTGCAACATACTGACAATGACATGTGCAACATACCGACAATGACACACATGTGCAACATACTGACAATGACATGTGCAACATACTGACAATGACATGTGCAACATACTGACTATGACATGTGCAACATACCGACAATGACACATGCAAAATACTGACAATGACATGTGCAACATACTGATAATGACATGTGCAACATACTGACAATGACATGTACAACATACTGACAATGACATGTGCAACATACTGACAATGACATGTGCAACATACTGACAATGACATGTGCAACATACTGACAATGACATGTGCAACATACCACATTAGTAAGGCTATAGACTAGATTATGTTCAGTTTTGGGGGGTTGATTTGTGATTTTCCAGAAGAATGTTTTTGTGTGTGACCTTGTTTTTAGAACTACACCAACTAACAAAATAATCAGGTGCTTTTTGTCATTGTTTTCTTTTTCTTTTCATTTCACTGTTTTCTTTCTGAAGAGAGGGGCAAAAGAGTACTTAAAACGTGGTTATTGAACTAAAGAATGTACATGCTTGAGAATATATAAACCCCTCAAGCAAATTGAGTAAATAAGATTTAACACAAATATTTTGTGTGTGTGTCGTGGTATTCAGCTGTTCTTTGTTCTTATTCATCGATTGTTCCACCGCGTTGTGGTGTTTGTTTTGTGTCCGTGTTGATGTTTTGTTCAAAGTAATAAAACTGTGCATCTTTATGCAAATACAGTGGTACCTCCCTTATAAGACCTTCAAAATGAGGTCTTATAAGGGAGGGGTCTCATAAGGGAGGGTTCTTATAAGGGAGGTATGTTTAATACTTACAAAGAAGGGCAATGTCTCAGAGAAGTAGGTCTTATGTGGGAGGGAGTCTTATAAGGGAGGTTCCACTGTATTGAAAGCTCATCAGTTTTTATTCATGATGATTGTGCATCACCAGGAACATTCCTTTACTGCATATACATTTTACAATAGAATTTTTTTGTACAAAAGTATTAACAATCCTTGAAATGGAAGGAAGGAAGGTGGCAAGAGTGGTTAAGATATTCGTCTGCCAATTTCTATGCGTGAGTGACCCTGGGTTCAAATCCGGGCCTTGACCTTTCTTTCTAGTTGGACGGAAAAATTGAACTCAACGTCGAGTCCTTCAGGTGGGGACTTAAAGCTAGTCTGACCCGTGTGCTTTACAGTTACACACGTAAAACCCCACACAGCAGTTAAACGTTGGTAAGAGCAGGGAGAAATCCTGCTGCCTGGTATGACCGAATTGAAAGCTAGGTTTCCCAAGTCTGCCATCCCTCATCCTGTCCTCCTCCTCCCCCCCCATGAAAAGAAAAGGTTGGTGCTGTGCTTGCTGTGACACACTCTCCAGGTGAGAGCAATCCGAATTTGACAGAGACAAGACAGTATCTGTGAGTGTGACTACCCTGGTAGATTGTACCTAATACCACAATTACCGGTGGATCCTCTTGTGTAGGTTGTCACCAAACAATGGAAATGGGGTTTTCTGTAATTGATAAGGTTTACCCATTGTTGAGTCAAGATCAAAACTACGGACGAATTCCGAGTATACTTGGAACAGGAGAACGAACGCCAGTCAGGGCCTAATTTCGAGTATTCTCGGAACAGTGATTTCTGAGTTTAAAACTTGTTTCAATCCATGTGGGTTTTTTTTATCAACCCAGACCCCGTTTTTCGAGTTACTTCTCGTCATCACTCGTCCAACTTTCATTTCACTTATGCTTGGCACTTCTGTTTTAATTTGTAATGTGGAAAATGTCTAAGAAAACAAATCGTCCCTACACGAGCCTCAGAAAACACTTCAATATGTTTTCATTAACAGTGATAGTATTAAGGAGAGAGAAAATGGAGTTTTACGTCCTCTTGGTCTGAATCAGACACATATGGGACATTTGTAAATACAAATATGGTTGGAACAATACTGGAGGCAATGCCCGGAGGCAGTACGAAACCAGTAAAGTCCCGATTTTGTTTTTATTAATACAGATAGCTGTAGCGGTGACCACGCCTCGGTTAAACCTCATCGGCTATGGCACCGCCACAAATGGTATAAACTATGCTGCACTGTTTTCCAGTATTAAGGAGACTAGTGATTCCGATTATAATTCAAATAACCACGAATTTGAAGAACAATAAACCTGGATCAACCAGTAATGTTGCCAAAATTGAATCATTGACTGTTGAGTTTTGTTGCGCTTCTTATTTGTTATATTTTTTTCTAGGCAACCCCAGGCCAGTCATGATGTTTGTCGAAGGCAGTGAAGTCTTGAAGGTGGGATATGACTATGTTATTATTATTTTGTCATATTTTTGTACTGAACATTTTTTACAACCAAAAGCTGATTACCGTAACCTGGATTAATTATTTTTTAACATCCATATTGGTGACACAGACCTGTTTACTCTACTCTTTTCGAGTAGTATTCTACTCAGTTTGGACCTCTACTACTCTTCAAAATTGATAATAATGCTCTTTAATTCTTAATTGCTACTCATTTTCAGTCTGAATCTGACTCGTAACGCTGAGCTATCCAACTGGATAATTATGCAGCGTGGTTGTGGAGCAGCAGGAAGAAAAATAAAACAAAATGAAAGAAGCAACTGAAAAGAAATGAACTAAAAATATAGAGATCTCCCCAGCGTTTCATGGCTCCAGTCAGGCCAATCCGGCTACCGTAGCGGCTCCCGGGGACAAACCCCGACCGGCACAGCCCCAACCTTCTTAACCACTTTTTGCTGGGGAGTGAGTGATAGATTTAGAATGAGAGGTTGTTGAGCTTCTGCTTGAAGTGTGACAAGCTAGGAGCCTCTGCAGCAGACTCTGGGAGCGAGTTCCAAACGGGGATGGTTCTAGGAAGAAAACTGTATTTGAAGCTGTTTGTGTTTTGATGGAACTGTCAGAATTTGTTCTTGTCGTTCGTTCTTGTACGAGGTGGCATGCTGGTCAGATACTGGTCACAGTTAATGTCCACAAGGTTGTTGGTGATCTTATACAACATAGTGAGCTGGATCTTCTGCCTTCTGGATTCAAGTGTTTGATGGTTTTAATGAATAGGACTACCCATTTCGCACTAAAACTACTCATTTCAGTTATCCAGACTACTCAAGACTTGTGTAACCAGGTCTGGTGACAAATCAGTTTCTTTTCTTTAAAAAAAAATAAAAATTGGAGAAGTCACTGCCAGGACATTGAAAACAAATCTGCTTTACCTTCTCAACAATATGTTGGAGAATGTGAGCAGTATTCACTTGTTTATATAGTATTATTAGGGCCATTGTTGTGTTATGTGGAGATGTATACTGTATTGTGATTGTATTAGCCATTTTTTGTGTGTGTGAAATAAGAAAGCGAAATTTTACGCATCTTCATAGGCTCAAAACATGACGCTATAGTATGAACATTGATCCCCGCCCAGTCCCACTTTGTATTCAAGCACTGAACTGTCTTACACACATGTATGCTATTAGGTGTAGAGTGGCACAGAGGTAACGCGTTCGCCTTGTGTCAAGCTGAGTAAACCCGAGTTCGAACCTGGGACTACAGGGGATTTTTCCTCTCACTTTGCACTACGGTCTTACGGTCTGAACGTGGAGTCTTTCGGATGAGACGATAAACCGAGGTCTCGTTTGCCCATGCAGTTAGCACATGTTAAACCCAGTGGCAACGAAAAAGTTGTCATTTGGTCAAAATTATAAGACCCCCCATTATAAGACATCCCCGCCCCCCCCATTTAAGACCTACTTCTCCGAGACAGTGCCCTTCTTTGTAAGTATTAAAATTACCTCCCTTATGCAACTCCCTCCAATTTCTTATTTTGCATGATTTTTCAATGTCTTGAAAAAGGGAGGTTCCACCTGTTTGTGTGTCGCAGAAAGATGTGATCTGGTGACTCAGGAAAAGGGACTGTTGGCACTGGTGCATGCTTTTCTCTGTGCAACATTCCGGAATCGCCAATTTATTATCTTCAAACAATGAAGAAGAAAAGGAAAATCTTGCGTTGCTTTCTGTATTACTTTATTTATTATGTGCTTTACACGGGCTTTATTTTTCAGTATGACTTGCAAATGATTATGATGGCAAAGTTAAAGCACATAAAATGTGATTTTAAATATCTGATTCAATTAATGATTCACTGTGTCGCTTAATCCAATTTGTGTTGTGTGCCCATATGTTTTGCTTGCTTGTGACACTCACTGCATGCCTTTCATTCCTTTCTTTTTCTTTTACTAGGATGTGTTTGTTATCCTTTTTTTTTACTGCTTTTTTAAAAACCTGGATCCGATAAGTAGAGTAGTGTGGCTCAACGATTTCAGCACTGTGTGAAATTATGAGCTATAGAGTACTACAATGATGAAGATGCCATGTTGTGAATTGTGTTGTTTATTTTTTATTATTTTGAGGTTTGGGGACGCTGTTGAGAATCATTGATGCGTGTTTTGTTATACGTGGTCGAACTTTACGCGGTGACAGTCCTGAGATAACCATAGCTGTTGACGGGACTATAACAGACTAACTAACGAACTATGCCTTTCATTAATTCATTTTGATTAAGAAAATGAATCATGACAATTTTAAGCATTAGTTTAAAAAAAAAAAGTTTTTTGAAGAAAAAAAGTTTATAGCTGTAGGCTATGTTGGATAGATTTACACGATCTAACAGAAACCTGTTCTGTCGCTCTTATGTAAATGGGAGTCTAATTCTGTTCAGCAAAAGTAAACCGGTAAATGTTACGATCAAGCATCTGATCACATTTCTGCGCATTTCTGCTACAAGGCTTTGAATTGACTCTTTCACAAGCGCGAAACGGGGATGCAGTTTCGCTAGTTTCAGCTAAATTTTCTCGTTGAAGGTGTATAGACTAAGAAGCAACATTTTGCTATTTTCTGAAACTGTAAGAACGGTATCCCAAGATTGAAAGCCAAAAGCCTGTGAAGGAGGTAGCTAAGCTACACTTCTGCCTCCAACATTTAGCTCTGTGTGG
Source organism: Phymorhynchus buccinoides (assembly GCA_017654935.2). NCBI lineage: Eukaryota > Metazoa > Mollusca > Gastropoda > Neogastropoda > Raphitomidae > Phymorhynchus > Phymorhynchus buccinoides. The sequence goes on from CM065684.1 coordinate 22,526,206, forward strand.
GTGGTTGTCATAATAAGCAGGTTTGGGTCAACCTTTTTTAAGGATGAACTTAGGTCTGTATTGTTGTGGCAACTACTTTCACTTTGCAGGCGAATTGGTGCCATAAATAACTTTGGTCCCCCCAAAAAGGGAGTTAATTTATGAGAAGTTCCTTCCCCTTATTCATTTCTCTGTAAAGAAAGATAGTTCATTGATAAAAGAGAACAAAGCTTCAGTAGACAATTTTCAGAGAAAAAAAAACTAGGGGAGAGCACTTCATGAAAATTAGAGATAATTACTTCGACTTACTCGGCCAAACCCATAGCAACTATGGCGGCATGGCGTCAAAGCTTGAAACCGCATGATGCCAGTGCTGTATCTCTGCTCAAACACACGAGGCGATAGGCTACGAGAGCTGATGGTAGAGTGACTTCCCCCGTTTGACCGATTGAATTAGGCAAGATCACTCCCACACAGCATGAAATTACTCCCCTTGATTATTTCCGAACAATTCTTATTGGCTTCTTTCCATCGATGAATTATCTCCTTTAAAAGAATGAAGAAAAGAGTAATTACTGGTATATGAGCCCGTTTAACCTAGGATGCCCCACATGGCCGAAAGGCCAAAGAGGGCGTAAAACACTATTATTATTATAGTTTAACCTAGGTATAAACTTCCTGTTTAGCAGAGGGGAGACACTAGTTGATGGAACAGCCAGATGAATGAAAAGGGGCCTATGTCCCATATGTGCCTTCCCAGGTCGAGAGGACGTAAAATTCTAGAAAACTCCAAATGAAAAGGGGCCTATGTCCCATATGTGCCTTCCCAGGTCGAGAGGACGTAAAACACAAACTTACGAATGAAAAGGGGCGGAGCTTCACAAGGGTTTACTGAATGAAAGAGCGTATCCGGATGTGCTGCGCGAAGGAACAGGTCAGGGTGCTTGATCGTAACATTTGCCGGAAAGCCATCCGATGACAGGAATGGCTGCCATCTTTCCTAATGTCAACCAGTCATACCTTGGGACACTGCAAAACTTCCATTCAGCAGGCATGGTAGACCTCCGCGAATCGTGGAAAATCCGTGAAGCAGTTTGAAACAAAATTATTAAAAAATGCATTGAAATGGCATGAAAAAGTGAAAATTTCACTCTCATTTATTGAATTTTATTGAATGCTCTTCGGCCCCCTGGATCCCCGGCCATATTCCTTGAAAACCACTTTACCCCCACTACCATGCCTGATTCAGGCACAGTGACTCAGATATGAGGGTTTTGAAAAGGAGAAGAGATGAAAACTTTTTTTCTTCTTTTTTTTTTCAATGTTAAATTTTTGTAAAAGTGCACTAATTTATCGTAAATCAATACTACATAAAATACGCAGCAGTGCCAATGAGGTTTAACCGAGGCGTGGTTACTGCTACACTTATCTGTATTGTTGAAAATTCGGGACTTTACTGGTGTTGCACTGCCTTCGGGCATTGCCTCCAGTATTGTTCCCACCATCTTTGTATTTACAAATGTCCCATATGTGTCTGTTCCAGAGCGAGAGGACGTAAAACACCATTTTTCTTCTTCTGTAAAAATGCACTGGCAAATCATTATTTAGTGCTTTGAAATGTTTTGTCATAGGGCCCGAGAGACTGCCGTTTTGTGAAAACTATGGGCTTGCTTTTTTGGTGTGCTTAACATACTCCTTTGCGTTGTAAGCCTTTCACTCCCAGGAGCAAGTTTCGACGCGCTTAGGGGGCATAACCTACTCAGTAGCCCAGATCTTAAAAGACTGAGTTACTTCCCTTCCTTCTAGTTGACATGACTTGAGAAGGGTCTGAACCTGTTTCTGAGGAAATTTTGGGTCGATTTTGATGCATTGTTTTGCATTTTGTAAAGCAAAAAGTGACCAAGCATATCAGTCCGGCTGCCATAAGGTAAAGGCCAAGAAAACTGCACAATACAAGTGGTTCAGGCCTGAATTTTCATTCTTATTTTATAAATAAATTAAAAAAATCCTTTTTTCTTCTTAAAATCTTGGTTATCTCCCCCTAACAATGAGTTATCTCATGCAGTCAACACTGAAAATTATAATAATTGTGTTCTCCATTCATTTTCCTTCAATAAACCATATATCATTATAGTTTCTTTACAGCATTGTTTGATTTTTAGTGATTTTTTAAAAAAGTTAGCTCATTCGCTAAAAGTACAAAGAGTTCTGGGAGTGAAAGGGTTCCTTGTATTCAGCTTGCAGCAACTTTTACTGCCTTTTTTTTCGCCCATCCATATATTTTGTATCTGCAATACGTGTGAAAAGGGTTATAATGTGGAATAATAACTATGTTATAATTATAGTGCAGCAAGAAACTGTGTGAACTGCTTTTTTTGTGTTGGCTGTTTTGATGAAAATATGTGAACATGATTTTAACTTACAACTTGTGAACGTAATTTGTCAACTACAAATTGATAGGAAATAATTATTCACACACAACTTCATGTTCATAATGCTTATGTGATCACAAACACACACACACACACACTCTCTCTCTCTCTGTGTCTCTCTCTCTCTCATTTATATGGGCTAATGGCCTAAAGGAATTAAAACTTTGTTCAATCTCTCTCTCTCTCTCTCTCTCTCTCTCTCTCTCTCTCTCTCTCTCTCACACACACACACACACACACACACACCATTTTGTTCAGTGTCGTTCTCTTATTAAAATGTCGAAGAAACATTCGCATGTGTGGAAACGCACGTACTACGTACTTGCAACGCCCAGGTTAACTTGTAAGAACTTTTGATTTGTATGCAAACACTCTCCCCCGAAATCGGTGTCGGCTGTGCGCAGCGGGGAGACCCGTGAAAACTGAAAACCGGACACATAGGCCTACGTGCCTTGCCCATCATGGCCATATGGCTTGGGAACACAGAAGTGTGCAAACACTATATAGGATAGGCAGGGGAAAATATGGAACACTCAAGTGTCTGTAGGGCGGACGGTGTCATTGTACTTGACTTGTAAGCCCCTACACACTCGCACACCCTTAGTTCTTTTCGCATAGTGCTTTCCATTCTTTTCGGTCCTTCTGCTGACTGACTGAGAAGAGACGCGTAATTACAGATCCAATTGCATTTCTCCATCTTTTCTAGCACCTCCACCCCACACACTTCCTTCTTATCACGCACAACCTCCGGGCTAAATATATCAAATTACCTCCCCTGCATAACATAGGTTTTCAAAGATGACGAGGACAAACTGAGCTTTCTTGGTCGAGGTGTGTGCATTGTCTAATTCTCTGTAAGGTTTTTAAAAAAATTAATCTTTTGTCGTAGCCATTTTTCTTAAAAGGTCACTTGTGAGAGGCATTGCAATTTTCGTTGGTCAAAATCGAGTCCACCTCAACTGCTGAAAATATAATGACAGTGTACAACAATATTATTTTATTATTTATACTATTATACATCTGTATCGTTAAAAATTCGGGACTTTCTTGGAGTTGCACTGCTTCCGGGCATTGCCTCCAGGATCGTTCCCACCATCTTTATATCTACTGATGTCCCATATAATAATAATAATGGGAATTTATATAGCGCTCTTTCTCACATTAGCTCAGTGCGCTTTACATTGATAAAAAGAACATTAACCCTTTCACCGCCAATGTCGCATTTATGCACCACAAAGGTTTAACTCCCGTGTCATTAAAAGGCATTAAATCAAGGCTTGTTAAACGAAGACCCTATTTTCTTAATTTTGGGAGGTAAGGATAAGCCTAATGTTATACATGTCACAGAGGAATCAATATTGCAGATTTTTTTTCTCTCTATCCAGTTAAATTTAATGGGGGATTTGTTTCTGAAAAAAGGCTGGCGTCGAAAGGGTTAAAGGCAAACAAATAATTAATCATTAGAAAGTAAAATAAGCACGTCGCTTGCACGCAACGTTCTCTTACTTCCTTACACACACACACACACGCGCGCGCGCACACATACACACACATGCATGCGCACGCACACTCACACACAATTAATTATACAAGAGTAAAATAGTTACAATATGAACATTTTAAGAAGAAACATAGAGACCACATTCACATTCTCAATCAAGTTTGAATATGTGTCTGTTTCAGACCGGAGGACGTTAAACGGATTTCCATTCAGTGTACAACATAGGCCTCGGTTATGTAGGTTTACAACGACCTTGTCTTAAATAAAGTGCTTCATGTCCACATTGCCTATTTTGACAAGGTTAGCACGCGATCTGCGCGAGCTTTTTAGTGAAGTGTGAAAACAAACATGTCTCCTTGTTCCCACTTGTGATCCCTCCTTTGGTTTTCTAAGGGCCAGTACTTGTCTGACACAGAGCCTCCAATTAAGGCCCCTTGACACTCGTGACTGGGCCAAGGCTGGTACCTCCGCCGAGAGGGTTCTGTTTCTTTTTTAATGTTTCTGTATCTCGTACAAATGTTGCACATAAATGGAAATATTACAGAGAAACAGATTTTTGGAAGAATTATTGTGGATTTAATTTAGTTGCAAGAGTATAATATAACATCCTACAAAACATTGGAATTGAAAGCTGGATTGCCAATTAGAGATTCGAGTGGTGAAACACACACGCTCGTGGCGGTACCATAGCCGATGAGGTTTAACCGAGGCGTGGTTACTGCTACACCTATCTGTATTGTTTAAAAAAATCGGGACTTTACTGGTGTTGCACTGCCTCCTGGCATTGCCTCCAGTATTGTTCCCACCATCTTTGTATCTACAAATGTCCCATATGTGTCTGTTCCAGACCGAGAGGACGTAAAACACCATTTTTCGTTCGTTTTGGAGTGGTGAAACTATTTTGCTTAACTTCTGTGGGCGTTAGAGAGTAACACAGAAACACACCATTAACGTTTGTATTCATAATAATGTACATTTATATTCTCTACCCACGATCACTGTTTTCCTCCCTCATAAACATGTCCATCTCAACAACAGGGCATACACAGAGGCATTACTTCTGAAAATAGTAAATTGTGGATTTTTTTCCCGGTAAAACTTGCAAAACGGTAAACGTTTGTGAACTACTTTTGCTCCCTACTAGGGTCAAAGCTATTTTGGGAGGCACTCACCCATGCACCTAACCATTATCCGTAAGGAGCTGTGTATGTGTTACGCCCAATCCATGAAATTGCCCATTTCATGAAATGGTTTGCCCAGTTCGTAAAATAGCCAATTCATAACTTGCAATTGAGAAAAAAGCAATATGAATAAAAAAAATAGTTTTCGTTCATTAGCACACATAGATCAAGAATTGGTTCAAATGAATGAGAAATCTCATCTGTAGATGAGATACAATTATTTTATTTAGACTTAATTTGATAAAACGTTTGATTCAACATGTGGCTCAGGCATGCCCCAGCTTAGCATTGTGGTCGAGGTGGGGGCAGGATAGGGGTGCACATACAATGTAGAAAAGTGTGACACCATTGAATCAATCTTAATCAATACCTGTGTGAATGGGGATTCAAAAATGTCAGAAGCTATATGTAAACGTAGATACAATGCTTCGTATCTGTTACATTTCAGTTGTAAACTTTGGCGAACATTTTCCACCATACGCATGTCACAGCTCCTTACGGTTTTTGAAAAGAAATCCATGGAGAACTGGAGAACAGAAGGTCCTCAGACACACTGATATCCAATTAACGTAATGAAACCCTTGGGGTATACGCACGTGTGTGCGCGCGAAGAAAAATATATTTTCTTCTTTTTTTTCTTTTTTTGTGTGGGGGGTACTCAGTGAATTCATTTATTTGTTTATTATTGTAAGTACTTAGGGCTTGTTTAAGAATAAGCGCATATAAATGCTCATTATTATTTATTATTATACGAAGAGCTGGGTAACACTGTTTTAGAGACCCCCCCCCCCCCCCCTCTCTCTCTCTCCCTCTCTCTCTCTCTCTCTCTCTCTCTCTCTCTCTCTCTCTCTCTCGGTACCAAGTTTTAAATACACGCACAAGACTGGCGTCTTGGAGATGTATGCTGCAAGCATACTTACGAAAAAGTTGAAAAACGGAGTACTGAATGACGATCTGTGGTTGACTGATACACAGGAAGTGGCCTGACAGGTCATGGAACCGGAAGTAAGGCTCAGGAGACATAATGTGAAACGATCCTGTTTCCTATGCTATCCTGAAATGAAAGAAAGTAATGTTTTTAATCAAAGTACAGCGCGCGTCTAAACGTGGGAATGTTTAAGTGGATGCTGTGTTTTGATAAAGATAAAACTTTTATGATTACGCATTCTGTTAGGTGCTTAAAATTATCAGTTTTTGTTAGGACTTTTCAATGGGATATTGCTTTTATCCTATCTCGAGAGCCTTGATGTTAATCCCAAGAGGTCGAAGACCGAGCGACAGCTGGCAGTGCTGATTCAGTCGAGCCACCCCCTCTGCATTTCTCGGTTAATTGTATTTTTCCGTTTTTGCCTTTCTTACCATACATAAAGCTGTATTTTAGGAACATTTTTAGCTAATAACCTTTTTGGAATACTAACCCTAGCCCTAAACCTAACCCTACCCCCCACTATGTACTGCAGTACACCGTGATTTGTCACAGTTGTGGTTCGTTGCGTTTTTCCGTCTTATAGGGTGGGGGGTAGGTTTAGGGTTAGGGATAGGGTTAGTATTCCAAAAAGGTTATTAGCTAAAAAAATTCATAAAATACAGCTTTATGTATGATGTATGGTAAGAAAGGCAAAAACGGAAAAATACAATTAACCGAGAAATGTAGGGAGGGTGGCACATCTTGACCTTTACCGAATGTTCATCCCCACTGGCTTCTTTGTGTGCCAGCATTTGTCGTCGGCGCTGAATGAATCCTTGGGGTAGCACCGCAGCCTGTCAAATTCTGGGTCCAGCTTTGATAGGTATACAGATCGTGTTGACAAGACGGTAACGATATGGTAATAATAATAATGATATGCGAAAATAAATAACTGTGACGTCAAGTTTCTTGGCAACAGTTTATTCTTGCACCTTTTGCTCACGTGCATCTTACACTAAGCCTATGGGTGAATGATACCCAAATGATAATAATGCTATGTGAAGTTATCATTTTATATCCCATTCTTGGCACCCTTCTTTGCCTCTCTTGGAGATCGGTATGTTGTGTCTTGAAGGATGTTGTAATAATAGATATCGTAAAGTGTTTAGTAATGGATATTGTGGGAATGTTTAAAGTGATGTAGCCTATGTTTTGTATGATAAAGTATGTTGTGGAATGTGTTCATTACGAACGACAATGTATGAACCATCATAGAATGGAGAGAGAGAGAGAGAGAGAGAGAGAGAGAAACGAAAACGAAATTGTATTTAACCAGGGAACATGAGATAAGCAAGTTACAAGCATTTTTCCACCCAGCCCTGGGGGAGAGAGAGAGAGAGCGGGGGGGGGGGGGGGGGTAAAACGGCGATTCCTCCTTGGCGGAGATGCCGGAGAGAGAAGCCATTTTGGATGGGGTGGGTGGAGGTCACTCATTGTGGTTGAAGCTTTTTCTTCTTTGTAGTGCTGTAAAAAACAACAATTGGAGCTATTTTCTTTGTTGTGAGCGAAACTCCTTTTGGTAAACTGTATAACATTTAAAAAATAAATAAACAAAAAGGCTTATATTGTGGACATTTCGTGCAAACGATTTGGTCTAAACTCAGGCGGCCATTCTTTCACTGAAAGAATTTGACTTCCAGCACCTCCGCCAAGGAGGAATTGCCGATTTGACGGTTCGATTTCTAGGAAACCAGAGCAAAGTGAGTGTTGCGATCTCTGTAAAGGGTGTTTTCCTGGTGATCTCGACGCGTTTCTTGCAACAACAACAAAACCACATACGTCAGGATGTCCCTTTAAAGAACATTATTTGCTTGTATCAAGTATCAACTCATTAGCAGACTTTTATCTAAACAGGAGACTTTAGTACAGTGTGCCGATCAGCTGAAAACACATTGCCAGCATCCCACTGTTACTGTGTGGGTTTCAGTGACCGGCTGATTGCAGCAAACAGGGTCAACGTCCTGGAGAGAGAGAGAGAGAGAGAGGGGGGGGGGGGGGGGGGGGGGGGGGGGGGGGGGGGGAGAGAGAGAGAGGGAGAGAGAGAGAGAGAGAACAATTGAACACAATTAGAGAGAGAGAGGGGGAGGGAGAGAGGAGAGAGAGAGGGGGGGGGAGAGGGAGAGAGAGAGAGAGAGAGAGAGAGCAATTGAACACAATTGAGAGAGAGAGAGAACAATTGAACACAATTGAGAGAGAGAGAGGGGTGGGAGGGAGGGAGAGAGAGAGAGAGAGGGGGGGAGAGAGGAGAGAGAGAGAGAGAGAGAGAGAGAACAATTGAGAGAGAGGGGAGAGAGGAGAGAGAGAGAGAGAGAGAGAGAGAGGGGGAGAGAGAGAGAGAGAGAGAGAACAATTGAGAGAGAGAGAGAGAGAGGGGGGAGGGAGGGAGAGGGGGGGGGGGGGGAGGGGGGGAGAGAGAGAGAGCATCCCACTTTCACTTTGTCTATCTAACCTTTTAGCGGGCGAAAAGGTTAGGGTTACAGAGTGCAGGTAGGGTTGTTGTTGTCGTCGTCGTCGTACCCTGGCTTAAAGACTCCAGGGATCATCCCAAACAGCTGGAAGCACTTGAACACTGTGGTACAAATGCACCAGCTACGGGGTGAGAACATTACGTGTGTGAGCCGTTTTTGATTACCCCGCCACGTGGGCAGCCACACTCCGACTTCGGTTTTTTTGGACTGATTGGATTTTGTGCAGGTGGGTTGCGAACACTTATCTGAGACGAAGATATGACTCTCGGCTACCTTGAAATTTAGTCACCCCCACTCCACCCCACCGCACCCCAACCCCCACAATCAAATTTTTGTATTGAAAGTGTTTCCACCGAGAAGCAATACTCCGCCTTTTTTTGGGGGGGAGGGGGGAAAGGGATAGGGTTAGGATCAGCCTAGGATGGGTAAGGCGGGTTGTTTTCATAAAACTGAAGGAAGATGACTTTGAGATTGATGGTTGTAAACATGAGGGGGGGGGGGGGGGGGTGACTAAAGTACAATATTGCCCAACTTTCTATTTCCTCACCTCAGCCCCCCACCCCCCACCCCCTCTTCTACTGCAGCGAGCAGCTCCACGGGTTGATCAGTAGGCTGTAAGTAACCTATTGATTCAATTTTGTCCCCATAAATTGCATAATCATTTTTCACCGTAGTGATGTTATTTACTTTGACCCCTTAACCACTCTGCCACCTTTCTCTCTTCATTATTTAAATGGTAGATGCATGAGAACGATGAAGAAGGGGGGAAAAAAGACGAGAACATGAGATGTTAATATAAGTTAAATAATGGAAACATAAAAGGGGCGAAGACTGGTGGAAAATATGAATTTGGGAGGGGTGGAGGGTGGGAGGAGGGGGTGGGGGTTAGAGGTAAATACGACAGCCTGTTAGTGTAGTTAGTGTAGAGTGACACAGTGGTATCGCGTTCGCCTCGTGTCAAGTAAACCCGAGTTCGAACCTGGGTACAGGGGATTTTTCCTCTCACTCAGCACTAGGCCTTGTGGTCTGAACGTGGAGTCGCTCGGATGAGACGATAAATCGAGGTCCCGTGTGCCCATGCACTAAACACTCGTTAAACCCAGTGGCAACGAAAAAGTTGTCATTATTTTGGTCAAAATTCCCCCTCCCCCCCTCCCTCCTTCCTTCCTCATCAGTCACACAAAAATCGCATGAAAAAAAAAAGAAAAGCCTCTGGCTGCGACGCTCTCTCCAGGTGGGAGCAACCCGAATTTCATAGAGACGCCTATGCGACTATAAAGTACCTAAAAATAATAATAATAATAATATACAGCCCTATTCTATTAGATACTTATCTAACTGTGTAATATACTCTACGTGGACCCCATTCACTCTTTTCTAAGTCACGCTTACGGTTGGTTACCCCTCACCTCTTGCTTCACGCATAGTTGTTATACGGATGGAGCTGTCAGTGTCACGGAGACACTGCCTCTATCTCCGCTTGTCTTATCTCCCCTGGGGAAATAACAATTGTTGTATAATGTTGTAACATTCGTGTCAACCGAGCAAGACAATTACCATTCAGCGGCTGAGGTCTATTACTAAAAAAAAATAGTAACGTATAATACCCCCGTAGAATGGTGAGATCAAGGACAATAAGTCTCCCAGAGAAAGTCGACCCTCATCTGTGCTTAATTTGATGTGAAGTTCTACTAAAGCTTAAGTGGGAAACTAAACGTTGTTACTTTCTAAATTCAGTAAAATATGCTTACTGAATTTAGAAAGTAACAACGTTTAGTTTCCCACTTAAGCTTTAGTAGAACTTCATCAAATTAAGGGCAGAGTTCTACAGCCCCTCTCTCCCCCCCCCCCTCCCTCCTACCTCCCCCTTCCGTAGAAATGTGTGCTATAAAACTGTTCAAAACTGGCCAGGGTCCACTTTCCCCGGAGACTAGTGACCATGCTCTCACTTTTTCATGGGAGTCAATATTTCTCGTAACTTGGCACACCGCTAATGGTCTCAATACACGTGAACGTGTTTCACTATTTCTCCATGGCGACACAGTGATACACAAGTCGTATTATGGAGAAAAGAGCGAAAAATGTTCACGTGTACAGAGACCTTAAGAAAAGGGGAAAAGAACAATAAATAGAGCTTGAAGCACGATTGGCTTTGCATGCCGAATCTCATCCCGTTCACCATTAGTCACTGCTGAAAGCCGAGGGCGTGATAACTGGACTGACTAGATAAACAGCAGAAGTTCGGGTGGTGTTTCTTTTCCCAGAATGCCGCGCCATAGGTCAGGGTTAGACAAACGTAAACTGTGTTGTTTTTCCGGTAGAAACAGGAAGCAGTTGGTAGTGTTAGTTTCGTAATTGATGAGATCTGTTGTTGTCCATGTCGCCGTGTGTCTGTACATTTTTGCTTGTGTGTCTGTTTCTGTTCTTCTTTAAAAAAAATCCCTCTTTGTATAAACAGGCAATCAAAGAAAGTCCCCACAACTCAAATTCATTCCAAAAACAATGATAAAGTCTCAGTATTTTTAACAGCGCACTATAACAGATAAATTGCATCTTTAAAGATTTTGAAACAAACACGAGTAAAAGGCCTGCGCATCTTAATTCCATGTGTATGAATCAAATTAAATTAAAACAAGCAAACAAACACACACACAAATAGATAGTGATGTAACAGAGTATTGTGTTATATTAATGAAAAAAGCCCAACATTTGTGTAGTTATTAGGGTAAGACGGGGTAAAAAGCCCATGGGCGGGTAAGAAGCCCATGTCAGTCACATTTTCCCCATGAGACGAGTGTTAATGTTTAGCTTTCGTCTTATGGGCAAATTTGACTGAAATTTGCTTTATTTCATAAGATAATTGGCATGGGCTTCTTACCCGTCCATGGGCTTTTTACCCCGTCTTCACCTATCCGTTCTTTTTTTAAAATATTCTTTTCATGGCCAGCAGACAGACAGACACACAGAGACAGACAGACACAATGATTATAGAGACAGGAATAGTGAACGACCCTCAACAAACCCATCTGCCCATATAATCCTCCAGGAATGCGGATTTCCATCCTCCTTATGAGCTCTGTGATCCTCTAACAATAATAATAATAATAATAAGCAGTGATAGACTGGCAGTCATCTCCTGTTCAACAAACGCCTTGATTTTCATCCACCTTGACCTGACAGGTTAAGAAGAGGTCGAAGTTCAAGGACGACCAAAATGGCGTCGACATCTGGAATCTGCTGAGACCTTGCAAGCCGATATAGTAGTGGATGAGAGATGATTGAGAAACTAATCGGATTATTTAACTAAGGTATGACGGGCGCCTGAGCTATAGAAAATACCGAAGATTCCATGGGAAGTGTCAGCCATCTATTACTGTCTTATACAGCTATCAAATGCCTGACTTATGGAAGTGTATGCGAATCCAAAGGGAACACTAGCTATTGTGATGCAATTTATGTACAGTTTTGCATTTTGCGTTATGTTGTTGCACTGCACTGTATTGTATTGTAAGCTTATTGTATTCACCGTGGGATACTGGATTCTCTGGACATTTATAATTAGGCCTATTTATTTTTAAGACGATCAGTTACTAACATTCGCAAGTTTTACTTTTCTAACGTAGTTGTTCAATACTGGAATAATTTGTCAACTAACATTAAGGCTGCACCTAACGTAAATATATTCAAAAATCTTCTGGACAAAGACACAATGATGTCACATTTTTTATACTACTTTCGATGAATAAAAAAAAAAGTTCATTCTATATTTTTGCTAAATGTTATAGTTTAGCTGTAGAAAGCAAGCCACCCTGAAACAAATCAAAGTCACAAACGAGAAAGGGCGTAAAAAGACCGCGAGACCCACTTCTAACCCTAATTACTACTACTACTACTACTACTACATGTACTACATGTACTACTATAGCCCTTGGTTTCAGTTAAAGTCTAGACTATATGCGTCACAATCAAAGAGTCACACAATGGGTTGCCTTGTCTCAGTTGAAACACAATAAGCTCTCTGGTAGAGAGGCCATAACTGATGCCTGTGTGAGTCCCAGTCGTTCGTTCCATTCCAAAGGAAGAAATTGATCGTTTACAACGAATCCAAAACAGCGCGGCTCGGCTCACACTCCGAAAGCGAAGGCATGACCATGTCACACCACTCCTCAGGGAGCTGCATTGGCTGCCAGTGCAGTTTTGCTTAGAGTACAAACTGGCAGTCCTTGCTTTCCGACACTTTGAACAGACCCTACCATCCTACGTACCTCTCAAGTGCTCTCCAAACTTACACTCCTCGCTCACTCCGATCTTCCCATGCCAAACTGTTGAAAGTTCCTAAAGTGAATTTAAAGTCTTTTGGACAACGCAGTTTTAGTTTTTGCGCCCCCACTGTCTGGAACTCCTTGCCTGTTCACCTCCGTCACAATTCAGCACTTCCCGCTTTCAAAACCCAAATGAAAACTCACTTGTTTCAAAGAGCTTTCTGTCTGTAACTTTTCATATTAATAAATTAGATGCTGATCGAATGAATGTGTACGTTAGCCCAATTGCGTGTGAATCAATGAATGTGAGCGCCTGGAGTTTAATTCTAAAGAAAGGCGCTATATAAATACTATGTATTATTATTATTAATGCAATTCGTTCTTCACATTTCGCCTACATGTCCATCACAATGCTCTCTCGTTTCCTTCATTATTTGTCTAAATTCAGGATCGGGGAGACCGCAACATGCCCACGCGGAGCAGACGTGAACGCAGAGCACATACTTCAACATTGCTGAGCTGACTCCATGATTTACCCCCCCCCCCACCACCACCACCACCACCACCACCACCACCCACCCCGACTAACAATGTGGCAACATGAGAAGAAGGAAAAACACTGTGGGTAAAGCTCTAGGGCAACCTGAGGGATCTTCAGACTACTGCTGCTTTCGTGGGGGGCGACTGGCATCTTCCTCTGAAGTGATCGTCGAAGAAGAAGATTATTATTTATGTGTTCATCGTTCCATGAAGTCGGAGTATGGCCGCCCATGTGGCGGGGCCCTTTAAAAGCAGCCATATACGTAAACTTCCCACCCCCCTCTCCCCCTTTCCCCCCATCTAGATGTAAAGTAATGTCTCATATGACTTCGGTCGAGAAGACGTCAAACAAAATAATTCAAACTTCCCACCCAAGGCCATGCGAAATGTTCACATGGTACTGGGTGTGCCCCCCACCCCACCCCACTCCCGCATGGTTCCCAATCGTCCCGCAAAACAAGGGATCACAGGGACTGCTTCACTTACAGAATAGAGGGTCCTAGATGCGGGATAGAGGGTCCCAGTGGCATTGCAATGTGAAAATACAGTTATCCTTAGTAGTAAAAAACCCCAAACGTAAACAAAACCCGTTGTAATATGAATAATTGTGATGATCATTACTTTTTTGGGTTATTAGTTGGCATAGTATCTGAAAAGCTATCTAAACGGCAATATTAGTTATTAGGGGAAGACGGGGTAAAAAGCGCATGGGCGGGTAAGAAGCCCACCCCAATTATCTCATGAAATAAAGAAAATTTCAGTCAAATTTGCCCATGAGACGAATGCTAGACATTAACGCTCGTCTCATGGGCAAAATGAGACTGAAATTTGCTTCATTTCATGAGATAATGGGGGTGGGCTTCTTACCCGCCCATGCGCTTTTTACCCCGTCTTCCCCTAATTACTCTTATATCACACCAGAGTATTCCCATACTTTTTCTGCGCAGCGAAAACGAAGTGATTGATCGTCTCCGTTTTCAGCTCACGCGCCAATGATAGATAATCGCTCTATTGATCTGTCGTTCAGTGGATTGATGGTAGGCCTACTGCCAGCCAACCAATCAAATGTCTTACGGTCTGACCAATCAGCTTACCACGCTGTCAACCATCCATTACTGGAACAGGCGGGATTTGGTAGCAGTATCGGGCTTGTGTGGCCTCAATCAACAAAGCTCACCATCACGAGAAAAATCATGAACTTACAAAATAATAAACACCTACAAAGAAAAGGGAAAAAAATGCTTATTAGTTTTCATGAATGCAACATAAGCCAACAAAGATTCTAAAATATATAAAGAAACATTACTATTGATCATTAACTTTTAGTATACTGATCTTTATACATATTGTGCGAGATATACAATATCATACCTTGACATCCAAATGTTGTCGTCGTCGTTGTTGTTGTTGTCGTCGTCGTTCTTCTCCTTCTCTGTTGTCTCTAGTCTGCTTTTTCCTGCCAGTCTACTTCTATGTCTGGCTCTCTATTTCTCCATCTTACCTGTTTCCATCCCTTCCATATTTCTTTTCATTTATAGGTAGGCCTACCTACACACAAAAGCGCTCGCGTGTGTGAGTGTGTGTGTGTGTGTGTGTGTGTGTGTGTATGCCTCTGTGTGTGTGTGTGTGTGTGTGTGTGTGTGTGCACTCGCGCTCACATGCACGTGTGTGTGTGCGTGTGTTCGTGCGCGCGCGCGCGAGGACACACTCATGTGAGTAGGCCTATAATTATAATGTGCCCGCGTGTACACCTGTTACACTCTCATCTCTCTGTCCTAATCACGGCAATACAAGCGTGAAGAGACTTTAAATGAAAGAAACGCACCTGGCGGTTGACAGGACATGAACTGAAACTTGCGTTCCGTCCAAGTTGTTGTAGGACTTAAAGACACACTGACCCACCACGATTAAGTCCCTTAGGTTTTTTGTTTTTTTTGGGTAGCTATGACCCACATACAAATACCCCCAACTTCAAATTGAGGCTGCTCTTTAAATGTTTCGCCTTGAATTTGGGGGCATTTGTATGGGAGTCAAACAAGATTTCTTACCAGCTATTAGAGGGAAAACCCGTGAAACCCGTGGTTTTGACACGTGATCTGGTGGGTCTTTAAGTACACACCATGTGCGCCGCAAACCGCGAGGTTTCCATCATGGCTGTCCTTGACGTCATTAGTGATGCAGATCACGTCATAATGTGCCTGAATGACGCAGAGTTCGCAGCAGTGATGACATTTTAATTAGTGTGGTGCTAGGTCAAAAGATTGCCCCCGGTGAATAAGGAATAGAAAGGCCATGGGAAACTGAGAGTAATAAGTTGAAAACATGATCTGCAAGACAAGTAACTTGCGCACTTCTTCTTCTTCTTCTTCTTCTTCTTCTTCTGCGTCCCCAGGCCATATGGCCATAATGGGTAAGGTACGTATGTGTCTGGTTTTCAGTTTTCACTGGTCTCCCCGCTGCGTACAGCCGACACATTCCGATTTCGGAGGAGCTCAAAGGACAAAATTTATTAGGAAGATTTTTTTGAGGAAAAAAAAAGGCTAGGAGAATGGGCCAATAAGTCAGAAAGATAGTAGATGATAGAAAGCAAAGGGAAAAGGCAGAGTCAAAGAGAGTGGCAGATTAGAGGAAGTTACAAGCACAGAACTTCTAGAAGGTGGGGGAACTATTTCTACAGATGACCACCCCCCCAGGTATCCTCACGGGGAGAACTTGCGCACAAAACTCAGACTGATCATAGCGAATACAAAGACATTATGGAAACAAACAGCGACGACGACAACAACAACAACAGCAAACACAAAAAAGGGGTGAAGAAAGTGTGGGAAAAGACACAAAGGAAAGAGCTGAAGAATTTGCACAATAGGGGAAGACGGGGTAAAAAGCGCATGGGCGGGTAAGAAGCCCACCCCAATTATCTCATGAAATAAAGAAAATTTCAGTCAAATTTGCCCATGAGACGAATGCTAGACATTAACGCTCGTCTCATGGGCAAAGTGAGACTGAAATTTGCTTCATTTCATGAGATAATTGGGGTGGGCTTCTTACCCGCCCATGCGCTTTTTACCCCGTCTTCCCCTAACAACAGGATCCCACCCTAGTATAATAAAGGGGGACATCCTTCTTAGCCAAAAAAGTTAGCAAAGTTTCTAAAAAGTTGACACAGTTGGAGGACATAAAAAAAAGCAAAGGCGGTGTCGGTCACAATAAGGTTAAAGCGTGAATTAATCAACGCAGCGAAAGCGTTAATAATACTTTAACAAGCGCGAATTCGCAATAGTTTGTGGTACGCGGTCTATTTTTTACCACTCCAGTCATGAGTCACCTCCCCTGGCTTTTCAATCATTTTAATCTGTAAACCAGAATGCTATCTCTGCACCCTTTCGTAACTTTTTATATCTTTTGGAAAACATTTAAAACTATGTATCCTACTTATACTCATCGAAAGAAGCACCGCATACTCGTCGTGTCTGTTGTAGTGTCTGTATTACGTATGTTTATTATTTTGTACGCTTTAAAATACATCATTTAAAAGAGCGGCCTCAATTTGAAGTGCAGCCTCGATTTGAAGTGCGACAATTTTGTCAATATGTGCGACAATTTTGGACCGACAGACAGACCGACCGACAAAGTGAGTTATAGGTTTGTGGCTTGAGCCACAAACAAAAAAAGAAGAAGAAAAATCTACATAGTATAAGGTCAGCAGGATGTTGCTGCGAGTCCTTTCCGTGGCTAAACATCTTTATCTTATCTCCAAGGGCATTAGGGTCAAGCGACTGTTGTCAGCTGATGATGATGATTATGATGATGGCTGAATTAGCGCTCTTCTTTCGGGAGTGTGTCCCATTAAGGACGTGAAAAAAACAGATAAGAAATGTGTTGATATTATTATCAGGGTTTCTGATCTTTTACCACAAATGTCAAGTTTCTGCTTGCCGCTCTCAGCGAAAGCATCCTTTTTCAACCGAAAAAGGAGGGGAAAACTAACCTGGCGCAGGAGAAAGCCTGCAGCTAGCAGAGTCACTGGCTTGTTTCTCTCTCTCTCTCTCTCTCTCTCTCTCTCTCTCTCTCTCTCTCTCTCTCTCTCTCTCTCTCTCTGACTACCCGATTCCTGGGATCGGCTCTTTCATAACCCAGTTGTGCCTTTAAAGACACACTGACGCACCAGGATTAAGTCCCTTGTTTTGTTTTGTAGGTAGCTATGACCGATATACAAATCTCCCCAACTCTCTCTGAGGCTGCTCTTTAAAATGGTGTTTCGTTTTCAATTTTTCAATTTGTATGGGAGTAAAACCTGGTCAAAACAAGATTTCTTACCAGCTATAAGAGAAAAAAACACGTGAAACCCGTGATTTTGACACGTGATCTGGTGGATCTTTAGGAGGTACGCTCACCCCCTGCTTAGAATTGCAACGGGTATTTTCACCCCCAGCTGCAAATTTTAAGGGGTAAAGGTGAACACTTGGGAGAAGTTACATCCCCAACCCTACCCCATGCGCAATGAGCTTTCAATGAGTTGCATGGGCTTTCTGCGCGATCCAGTAGCCTACAGTAGAATGTTATAATTATCTAGCCTAAGATAGCTTGTGGCAGAAAGGTCTAACAGAAGATTGAAATATGAAGAACGTCATTAACCCTTTCACCGCCAATGTCGCATTTATGCACCACAATGGTTTATCACCCATGTCACTAAAAGGCATCAAATCGGGGCCTGTTATCCAAAGACCATATAATTATTATTTTCTTAATTTTGGAAGGTAAGGATAGGCCTAATGTTATACATGTCACAGATGAATTCGCACCATTGCAGAATTTTTTTTCTTCTCTACCCCGTTAAGTTTAATGGTATTTTTGGGCTGAAAAATGGCTGGCGGCGAAAGGGTTAACTTACTGATAACTAACTGCTGTGTTCACGCACGCGTCTTCATTTTAACTAATTCAAGTTGTTCCGGCCATATATATATGTCCGGAATTAATAGGTAGCTGTCAGTTTGATGCATTTGCTTCAAGCGAAGTCACTTCTAAACTCGCTTCGCTCCCTTAGACCACAATTTTGCTTCTGACTTTGCTTTTGTAGTGGTTTGTTGTGGGGAAACCAATCGGTGTAGAGAGTTTTTACATATAAAATCTATATATATTTTTTTTAAAAGTCTGATCTACCATTTCCGGAATCTGTATAATTTTAAATGCCCCAAATGGTCTTTTGACCCAGAAGGCGTTAAATCTCTATTTTTCTCTCTCTCTCTCTATCTACCACTTCCCTATATCTAAACCTGAAGTAAAAACCCGTAGTCTTCTTTCATTTCTCCGTTTGTTTATGTATGTTTTGTTTGTGTGTAGGGGAAGACGGGGTAAAAAGCGCATGGGCGGGTAAGAAGCCCACCCCAATTATCTCATGAAATGAAGCAAATTTCAGTCATTTTGCCCATGAGACGAGCCTTAATGTCTAGCATTCGTCTCACGGGCAAATTTGACTGAAATGTTCTTTATTTCATAAGATAATTGGGGTGGGCTTCTTACCCGCCCATGCGCTTTTTACCCCGTCTTCCCCTATGGCTGGAGTGATTTGTGATTTTGTTTTTAATAATTCAAAATCGTTGCGATGCAAATGAGTTAATGCGTCATTTCACCCCCTAAATGAGATCTTAAAGGGTAAATCTCACGCCACAGTTTCAGATTCTAGGGGGTGATTTGAGAGCTCTAGTGCGTAAATACGCGCAATCTGTACGTTTTCAGAAGCCCTGATTATTATCACTGAACGGAAGTAAGTTGTTGGACAATGCTTTTAAAGAATCTGTGTCAAGTGAGATAGGAAATGTACGAGGTTTAGAGACTATCCCTTTTCCTTGAACGCTCAATGGGATATTGACAAATTACATATCTAATTTGATTGCTCTTCTTCTATCTTCTTTAGAGCATAACATATAAACATTGCGACAGAGCGATTAATAAATGTAGTTTCATTTCGAAATAATACAGATAAACGCATATTTTCGTTGATATTTTTAAAGGCTTCAGATAAGTGGGTTGTTTTTTCTTAGCGTTTTACGCAGAGGGGGGGGGAGACTAGCAAGAAAAATGACGTTGAGAGAGAGAGAAAGAGAGAGAGAGAGAGAGAGAGAGAGAGAGAGAGAGAGAGAGAGAGAGAGAGAGAGAGAGAGAGAGAGAGAGAGGGACAGACAGAGAGACAGAGAGAGAGACAGAGAGAGAGAGAGAGAGAGAGAGAGAGAGAGAGAGAGAGAGAGAGATAGAGAGAGATCAATGAAGAAATTAAGGAAAATAGCCCGTAGAATAACAATAATAATAATAATAATAATAATAATGCGGGGGGGTGGGGGGAGGGGGGGGGGGGGGGGGGGAGAGGGGGGGGGGGGGGGGGGGGGAGGGGGGGGGGGGGGGGGGGGGGGGGGGGGGGGGGGGGGGGGATGGAGGGGGGGGGGGGGGGGGGGGGGGGAGATGGGCAAAGAATCATCGGCATGCAGGAATGTAAGCTGCGGAATTCGTAAAACTCCAGGAGTGCCATTGATGTTAATCCAATAACCCAAAGCGGCACGTCTTCAATCAAGTCATTTACTTCAGGGATGTCAATGACGCAGACAACTATTTCTGTAGCCAGTTCAAAAATCTCTACTTCCATCTTCTTCTTCTTAAATTTTTTTTTTTTTTAGCAGAACTTCAGTTGTTGTTGTTGTTGTGTTTCTTTGCCTCTGTCTCTCTCTCTCTCTGTGTCTCTGTCCATGTCTGTCTGTCTCTTTCCTGTCTGTCTCTCTCTCTCTCTCTGTCTCTCTCTCCTCAATTCTCTGTCTGGGGGGGGGGATCTTCTCTCTCCGCTCTCTCCTCTCCTGGAGGTCTCTCTCTCTCCTCTCACATCTCTCTCGTCCCCTCTCTCCTCTCTATCTTTCCTCTCTCTCTCTCTCTCATCTCATCTCTATGAGATCCTCTCCTCGTCTCAAATCTCCTCTCTCTCTCTCTCTCTCTCCTCTCTAAATCTCTCTCCGCACTACCTCTATCATAGTCAACTACGATCAACAGATCCGTCTCTTAATGTCTCACCTCCTTGACCCCTTCAGGAAGCCGGGCCAAAGGCCCTTAACTCTAAAAATATTCGTATTTCTCTCAAGCAAGGCAACGTCGCTCTCTCTCTCTCTCTCCTCTCTCTCCTCTCTCTCTCTCTACTCGTCCCTCTCCTCTCTCTCTCTCTCTCTCTTTCTCTCTCTCTCTCATCTCTCCTCCTCCTTCTCTCTCTCTCGTTTCTCTCCTCTCTCTCTCTCGCTCTCTCTCTCTCTCTCTCCTCCTCTTTCTTTTCTCTCTCTCAAGGACAAATTCGGAGACTCAGGCGTTGATACCTCAAAGTTACTAAGTTTTCAATCCTCTCCTCTCTCTCTCTCTCTCTCTCTCTCTCTCTCTCTCTCTCTCCATCCGTCGCCTTTCCTTCCCTTCCTCTCCTATCACCTCGTCTTACCCTCCCTCATCTCCCTCTCTCTCTCTCTAAACTCTCTCTCTCCCGTCTCTCTCATCAACTGTATCTATCTCTTGTCTCTCAAGTTCCTCAGGTCATATCTCACCCTCTCTCAGATGACAGGAAACTAATCTCCTCTGAACTCGCTCTCACTCCAATAAAAGTCGAAACGCTCTCTCTGAAACACCCACTACATCTCTCTAGCCAGTACCCGCTCCCTCAAAAATCTCTATCTCGAAAGAGCACCTCCTGCTATCTCTAATCGTCAATCTTCTCGGCTCTCTCTCTTACTTCCACAACCTCTCTAGCGGAATCTAACAAAAACTCCCCAACCCCCTCTTCCATATGTTGTAAGCCCTCCTACACCCCCTCTAACTCGCACCTACACCTCCTCTCTAGTCTCCCCTAACCGAAAGCCTTCTGTCTCTCTCTCTCTCATACCC
>CM065684.1:22557437-22559937 GCA_017654935.2 Phymorhynchus buccinoides
AAATTTCAGTCCCATTTTGCCCATGAGACGAGCGTTAATGTCTAGCATTCGTCTCATGGGCCAATTTGACTGAAATTTTCTTTATTTCATGAGATAATTGGGGTGGGCTTCTTACCCGCCCATACGCTTTTTACCCCGTCTTCCCCTACAGTCAAACTATTTCCTCATAATAGCCACGCAAAACACGGAATGCCCGGTATTACACCACACACATTCTCAAAGTTCAAGTTGCAAGGTATATTTTCAGACTCAGAGATATAATCGCAAGAAACAAAAGTAAAAGTAACAAGTGGATCGCCGAGCGGCAGATAAGTTCCCAAGCGGGCGAATTTGGGCACATGGCAGCAGCATGACGCATCTACGCTCCAGTGAGTAGAAGCTAAGCAATTGCAAAAAACCACTTAATAAATAACAAGATACAGCTCAGACAAGAAATATTTAGCGCAAAGAAGGAGATTTCGTTTTTCAAGGTCAAGCTTCAAGGTCAATGTCAGCACGCCAATAATTTAAGCTCGGATGTCTTCTACTCTATGCCATACATCACGACACACAATCTGAAGCGTTTCTGTCAAGTACAAATGTGGAAAATACCGCTAAATCCCCAATTTTTAGACCCCAACCACTTTCAAGGCCTACAGATCTCCTTGACCTTGATCATGACCTTGATCGCTTTAAACTTTAACATCATCGGATTCGCATACCCCAATGCACATTCATGCCAAATTTTAAAACTCTACGAAGTCCAACGGTGTAGAAGTTATGGCCCTTTACATATTTTAGGTTTTCAAGGTCATACGCCAAAGTCAAGGTCCCGATTGCGATAATGTATACGCTGATACCTTCCTCTCTTAGTGACACACCACAAACACAAAATTTGAAGCGATTCTGTTGAGCGGTTCGGGAGAAAACGCGGCCGGACGAACGCACGCACGCACGGACGGACGGACCGAGGGATGAATGAAACAGAAACAATACTTCCCGAAGCTTCGCTCGGGAACTGACAACCCGACTGATAAAAGGAATGTGTTTGGTGTAATGGCATTCCGTATGTTGCGTGGCTATTATGAGGAAAACAGTTTGACTTTAGCCCTAATCGAATGGAATGGCATGGGAAGAATGGCGATGTTTAATCGCATCGCTTTGGCCATACCCGTCTGCCTTGATAACCGGGTGGGTGGGTGGGTGAGCGGGTGCTCTGCTCTCTGTCCTTTTATGCCCCTGTCCAATTTTCACCACATGTGTTTCTCTCTGCTCTGCGTGTTGTTACCAACGGTGATCGTAAAGAGCGGATTGGTAATGTTTTCACTCGTGTCTGAGGTGGTGTTTGTATGTATCCTCTCTAGCGTTTGAACGGATGGACTTAGGGTGCTCAAATTTTGCATGCGGGTAGGTAGTAGGAAGATCTAGGCCAAGTGCGATAATGAAGGTTATGGGTCAAAGGTCAAGGTCACTGGAGCCGAATAACGCTGCCGCGCGGTTGGTGATTTAGCGTCTTAACGCTCTAGTTTTCTCTGCTTTTGAAAAAAGCATTCGCAATCATCGAACTATTTGTTTGTGCACACAACATGAGGGGGAGGGGGTGGGTGTGGGGGGGTTGAAAGGGGTGGGGGTGGGGTAGAGAATGCGAAATGGTTTAATTAATGCTTTAGAGTATGCAACTCCCTAATTAGCAATTCGGCGCAAAGTAAGCAAAGAACAAAACACCAAAAGAGCAAAAAGAACGACGCATAGCGAACAGTCCGACATGGATATACCACAGGGGGGTGGGTTGGTGGAAGAGAGAGAGAGAGAGAGAGAGAGAGAGAGAGAGAGAGAGAGAGAGAGAGAGAGAGAGAGAGAGAGAGAGAGAGAGAGAGAGAGAGAGAGAGAGAGAGCATTCAGGTGTAGGACGAAGCACATACATGAACACACACACACACACACACACACACACACACACACACACACATTTTAAAAAAGAATTCACGTGCGCAAACACGCAAGCATGTGGGCATGTAGGCTTACACACAAAACAAAATATTCAGTTGTACAATAATCATACTGTCAAATTCATAGCTTTGTCCTTGCATGTTTCGATCTCTGTTCCCTCCCCCTCCCCCACTCTTGCTCTCATCATCATCATCATCATCAACATCATCATCATCATCATCATCGTCGTCGTCGTCGTCGTCGTCGTCATCATCATCATCATCATCATCATCATCATCATCATCATCATCATCATCATCATCAACAACAACAACAACAGCAATAACATCACAACCACCACCATACATCATCATCATCACCACCACCACCACCATCATCCTCATCCTCAACATCTCTCACCAACTCCAGGCTATGTTGTTGTTTTAGAACACCCCCACCCACCCCACCCCCACCCCCCATCAAGTTTTTCGCATTGAAACATTTTACTGAGAAAATAACATTCTGGCATTCTCGGGAAAGGGCTAAGGATAGGACCAGCCTACGGTTATTGTCTTGAACTGAAACTGAAAGA
>CM065684.1:22564937-22567437 GCA_017654935.2 Phymorhynchus buccinoides
TTTGAGAAAAACGGACGAATAGCCGGACGGACGGAGGCACGCCGGACGGACACCGGACGGACGGACCAAACAAAAACAATAGCTCCCCGAACCTTCGGCTCGGGGACTAAAAAAAAAAGGAAAAAGGAGAGAGAGAGAGAGAGAAAAAAAAGGATATTAAGATTGTCAGTTGCTGACAGGCGTACGCACGCACGTGTTCTATTTGCAGCTTGTTCCACCGCCCAGGTATATATAGCAGTAGGTTTAGTTTAGCAGGCAGGTGTAAACCGTCTCCAGCACCAGACAGGCTATTCGGGGGGGCTGCTGGTGCAAGTCTACAGTCTGGCACCTTAACTCTTTCACCGCCAATGCTGCATTTTAGCACCACAGCGATTTAACACCTATCTCACTAAAAAAAAAGGCATGAAATTGGGGTCTATTAGTATTACCCAAAGACCCTGTTGTGTTAGTTTGGGGAAGTAAGGATAGACCTTATTTTTATGTATGTGTCACAGAAGAATCCCCAATACTGCAGATGGATTTTGTGCTCTACCCAGGTAAACATAATTAATGGAAATTGTTGGCTGAAAAATGGCTGGCGGCGAAAGGGTTAATGGAAATTGTTGGCTGAAATATGGTGAAAGGGTTGAAGCCTCTCGCCTGTCCGTGCCCATTAGGTCCTGCTGCAACTTGCCCCAGACTTATCCGTCATATCTCTTTCCCCTTCTGCCCCCACCCATCCCCAGTACCCACCCCATACTAGAGCTACAACCGGTATTAACGGCGACGACGCTAGCTTGTCACTCGGACTGCTAGACTATAATATTATTACAGGCCGTACAAAGAAGAAAGAAAGATGTAACAACTCTACAGGTTCCAATTCACAAGGTTCTGGCGATTGACAGGACTGAAAAATATAAGATACCATTATTTGGAAGTGCGGCTATTTCCTTGGACGGACGTTGCAGTTTTGTTTTTCTGCATGTAGTTGTTGTTTTGTGCTGAGCAACTTTCAAATCTTGTTTTATAGTCCTTCGGTGGGTGTCCTTTACGTGCATGACGACGAATCGAAGAAAGAAGAGACTCGAATGAAAGGTAACGTTCATGTTATTATGTGAATGTTTAACCCTTTCACTGCCAAAGTCGCATTTTAGCACCACAGTGATTAAACACCTGTGTCACTAAAAGGCATCAAATTGCGGTCTATAATCCAAAGACCCTATTGTCTTAGTTTTGGGAAGTAAGGATAGACTTATTTTATATATGTCAAAGAAGAATCCCCAATACTGCAGATGGATTTTATTCTATACCCAGGTCAATTTAATGGAACATTTTGGCTGAAGTATGGCTGGCGGTGAAAGGGTTAACAATAATTATTATCATATCATTTTCTTCAAAGGTGTTGTATGGAGACAATTCAACCCAAAACGTCATCGTCAAAAAACAATCGACAATCTTAGCACAGAAATGAATTCTGGAATGGAATATTGAAAAACTATTTTTTTATTCGGGTATCCAAAAAATATATAATACAGAAACATCTACGTAGCAACAATCTATAGTAAAAACAAAAAGTTTTTTTCATTCATCATCTATTCTTCAAATGTGAGACACCTAGAGATAGAGGCGACAACAGTAAGCCTAACCAGGGAAATGAAGGACTTTCGTAACTTAACAGGGAGGAAAGAAGGAACTTTCATTTGCTGATGATTGATACCATCAGCTGTGTGACACCCAACATCAGCATCCACGGCTCAAGACAGACAGGAAAGGTCCGAAAGATCCAGTGCTAAACCCCCATACAACAGAGTGCTTCTACAACATTCATTAAACAGACTAACAAGCGGGACAGAAAGACAGATACTCTAATCATCATGTGCGTGTGCACGGCTTTCCACGTGCTGTGTTCCAGCTTTCTGGTGCTTCTGGTAAGTTACACAAGTTGTTTGTTTGTTTGTTTGTTTGTTTTGACGAGCACTAGCGACACAACAGCGATGTGTGACGCGTGTTGTCATTGATAATACTGAAGAGGTAATATTGTCGATGGTGGTATCAATGACAGTATCGGCGAAGGGCATTGCATTGTGGCGATGATGCTGTTGATGGTGACGATGATAGTTCGGTTAATGTGGGGGTTAGATGGATGCACGTGATGATGGTAACGTCGACGACGGCGGCGACGATATGACGACGACGACGATAATGATGATGATGGCACTGATGATGATGATGATGATTACTATGGGTAGATGATCGACAATATTTAAACGATGGCTTGGAGTCAAAACGGACTATCTTTAGATAGTCCATTGACGTATTATTGAACAAATTACAAAAACTATTTCAACAGTCTTTTTGTTATACAAGTTATTAGTTTTCGTAGTAAGTTCAATAATATGTCAATGGACTATCTAAAGATAGCGTTTTGACTCCAAGACACCAACATTTAGCATTGATTGAAGAGATGTTGTTGTTAGAGAAATCTTTTGGTTTTGTTTTCTTGCCATTCGTCTCACAGTGT
>CM065684.1:22572437-22574937 GCA_017654935.2 Phymorhynchus buccinoides
TTAGGAACACAATGTCATTGAATAACAGACCCTGATTTCAAGGGTTTTAATGACATGGGTGTTAACTCATTGTGGTGCAAAAATGCGACATTTGCGGTGAAAGGGTTAATGTCCGCATTGAAGAATTTCACTGAGAAGCAACATTCTGCTAAAAAAAATTCTTTAGAAGGGGATAGGATTAGGATCAGCCTAGGGTTATATTTTCATAAAACTGAAAGAAGTAGACTTTGAGATTAAGGGTCGTGTCCAAAGGACAAGATTGCAAAAATGTTCTATTTAAACAATGGGTTACTTAGAAGCTATCACAGTGTTCATTGTTTTATTCACTAAATATCAGTGCTAAAAACAATGTCACACGACATTTACTTTATCAACAACTTCTCATTCACAAACTGAAAGCAAAGAAAAGAAAAAGAAAAAAAAGGAAGCTTTTATCAGCAAAGAATCAGATAGGACAGTAGTTGAAGGTTATATTGTGTCAATTCTTGTCCATAAATACTGCTGTATTAGCCAACACATACAAACAAACAACATAGCACCAAGAGATGCTAATTCAGAACAAAAGAGACTGAGATGTGAAGTTTTGACACATTTTGTCTGTCCTTAAGCGAATTTTATTGAAAATAATCTTATATAGCAGCGCCATAAACACATGCAAACGAGCACAACAAGCTTATGCAAGGCGCCCAAACACCAAGATTTACTGCCTAAAGAATGGGTTTCCTTGTTGAACTAATGTGGGTTTTTAAAAAATAGATTTTGTGAAGAAATTAAATAATTATGTATTATTTATAGCACGGTTGAACAAATTAACGTTATTTTCTTCCACCTTTTGTTGAACGGATGGATGTGCCTGTACAAGTTTCTGGGCATAATAATGTTGTATTGTTGTGGAACTAATTAGATTGGTGCTGTTCGATTGAACTGATACTGAAGAAATGAACGCTCACATTTGAAAAAAAAAACATTTAATTTTTTTTGTTTTTTTTTGTGGGGGGGGTTTGGGGGGTTGTTTTGTTTGGGTTTTGTTTGTTTTTTGAGAGAGAGAGAGAGAGAGAGAGAGAGAGAGAGAGAGAGAGAGAGAGAGAGAGAGAGAGAGAGAGAGAGCGAGAGAGAGAGAGAGAGAGAGAGAGAGAGAGAGAGAGAGAGAGAGAGAGATGACAACTTTTAATACTGAAAACTATGTCCATAACATAGAGTTGAAATTAAAAGTAAATGTATATAGCATGTGAACACACACACACACACACACACACACACACACACACACACACACACACACACACACACACAGAGAGAGAGAGAGAGAGAGAGAGAGAGAGAGAGAGAGAGAGAGAGAGAGAGAGAGAGAGAGAGAGAGAGAGAGAGAGAGAGAGAGAGAGAGAGAGAGAGAGAGAGAGACAGACAGACAGACAGACAGACAGACAGACAGACAGATAGACAGAGAAAAAATGGACCGACAGAGACAGAGACACAGAGAGAGAGAGAGAGAGAGAGAGAGAGAGAGAGAGAGAGAGAGAGAGAGAGAGAGAGAGAGAGAGAGAGAGAGAGAGAGACATACAGACAGACAGACAGACAGAGACACAGAGAGAGAGAGAGAGAGAGAGAGAGAGAGAGAGAGAGAGAGAGAGAGAGAGAGAGAGAGAGAGAGAGACAGAGACAAAGCGACAGACAGAGACAGAGACAGAGACAAAGCGACAGACAGAGACAGAGAGACAGACAGACAGACAGACAGAAATTCAGAGACAGACAGAGATGCGTGAAGTACCCCAACCCAGCCACAACAACGCAGTTTGTCAAACCAGCCCATTGTGTCACATTATCGACAAGGACCACTCAGACGACCACTCCGTGCTCTGATAACCCGATAACCCGATGAGGGGGAGGTTTGGGGGCGAAGAGGACAGCAGTGAGTTGTCGGAAAACAGTTATCAGCGTCTCGATGGTTGAGTACAATTGACAGGACAGATAATAGTAGAAGAAGCAACGCCAAGTGCGATAACACAGCCCTCGTGTGATCATTGACCGAGGTGGTTGGTGGTTGTTATTGTTGATGGTGATGGTGGTGGTGGTGGTGATGATGGTGTCATGATTTATCAGTATCCGTGACATCGATGATGCTTCACACAGCTGGGGGTATATGGATGAGCGTGGACCTGAGCGTGGACCTGATTGATGAACATTTTTGATTAAGATGTTTTGTTTGCGAACGATAATTATGCTAACGAAACATTTTGAGAATGTCGATTTTTTTTCTCTCTCCTAAATGATAAGCGATGTTTTGTTAGGATCTCGCAATCCTGTTAGACAACAGGACTTAGTTAAGAGACACGTCTATACAGCAATTTCGATAATAGATGTTTCGGGAATGGTGTTGGGAAATTATGATTTGGGATGAATTAAAGCGTCCGAAAAAGGCTAAAACAAAAAGGCTGAAGCTCCCTGAAACTGAACCGTTGTAGATACCTAAGCTTTAAAAAAAAACAGCGTTGGAAATGGA
>CM065684.1:22579937-22589937 GCA_017654935.2 Phymorhynchus buccinoides
TGGTGTGGGTCGTTGCTTGTAGGTCCGTCACGGACTACTGAAGACTTCCACATACAAAACAAAGGGGGGGGGGGGGGGGGGGGGGGGGAGGAGGAAAAGGACAGATTGGGGAGGGGAGAAGAGGGTTGTTGGGGTAAAAAGAAGAAGATTGTGGACAAAAAAAAAGAGGTTTAAAAACCCTTTCATCGCCACTGTCGCCTCTTGGCACCTCAATGATTTAACACCCATGTCACTGAAAGGCATCAAATTAGGGTCTGGTATCCAATGACAATATTGTCTTAATTTTGGGAGGTAAGGATAGGCCCTATTTGACGCATGTATACAGAGGAATCCCCGATATTGCTGCTGCAGACATCATCTTTTCTCTACCCAGGTAAGCTTAATGGAGATCTTTAGTTGAAAAATGGCTGGTGTTGAAAGGTTTAACATTAAGAGTGTTTTGGGGGATAGGGTGGTGATGACGATGCGGATGGTGACTGGAGGGATGAAAGGGGAGAACGGTTAACAGCTTTGGCTGAAAGGTTTTTTAACAGATCCTGGAACAACCCCTTTCTGCCCTCTCACTCGTCCCAACTTTAGTCTGTTGTCTCAGAGAGAGAGAGAGAGAGAGAGAGAGAGAGAGAGAGAGAGAGAGAGAGAGAGAGAGAGAGAGAGAGAGAGAGAGAGAGAGAGAGAGAGAGAGAGGCAGACAGATACACACAGAGAGAGAGAGAGAGAGAGAGAGAGACACTGAACACTGAACACTGAAAAACTTTATTTAACAAGGATGAAGATTAGAGAGAGACAGAGAGACAGACAGACAGAAACAAAGAGACAGAGAGACATGGATCAGCATCGGGGATTGGTCTTTACCGAAGCAAAGTCAAAATGCCTCGTCCTTTCATCACAACCTCATATCTTAATTTTTACACTACTGAGTGTCTTTGCTAAAACTATGGTCTTAGAGAATAGCCATGGGCAGGGAGGTAGTCAGGGAGAGATAAATATTCACCCTACATTTAGCAAAGTAGAATTTAGTTTGTGAGATATTCTCGATAGGATACACGTCTTCGTGTTGTTGTCTTTACATTACCACTTTCACAACGATATTATAGAGATGCCTAATTATTTACTTATCTTTGTCATTTGTATAATAACTAGAGGGGTCTTGGGCAGAATTGATAGATATGCAACCTTTCCAAGCTGCTCTGTACCTCGTGTACAATGGTCTTGAACAATAATTATTAACAATAGTCTTGAACAATGGTCTTGAGCAATAGTTATTAATTCGATATCTATTCAACCTAAAAATAATTGTCAACAATCTTTAACACAATTACGAAAAAATGTATATTAATTAAGAATGTAACCTCGCGTAATATATACATGGACAATGTTGGAAAATGATTGGGGATCGGGAAGTTTTGTTGACTCAATTGTATGGTATTTTGTAATGGCGGTGGTGGGGGAACTCGGTAGAAAATGGGCAAATGGGGGTGGGGACAGCTATGGCACGAGTTTATCCTTCGATTATCAGCCAAGCTCTAATCATCATTCGCTCTTTTAGTTTCAGCCAGGGTGAGTGGGGAAGCGCGGGGGGTTGGGGTCGGGGGTGGGGGGGTGGGGTTTGAGGTTGACAGCCTATCTTCTGTCCCTCGAAGCGCGAAGCTCGCTGAGGTGTGGCGCGTCAAGCTATACGACGTCATTCTGCCTGAGCGCACCCCGTGTGACGACGGCGTTGGGTGACGTCACGTGTCACGGGCCCTGGGAGGCCCGGTGGGAGGTATGTTAACACCTGCCGGAGGAAATCTCACCCAGCGATGAGGGGGGGTATAAAGAGAAGGAAGAAAGGGTGGATCAAGTATGTACTATGCACCTATACTACTACTACACCCCCCTTTTTCTTTGCCTAGCTTCCAGACTACTTATTACTACCTCCTTCCTATCCACACTTAGCTGATTTGTTTTCTTTCGTCCGTAATGACTAATCCTATGGGTAAGAACAAATTGGGGGTGGGGGGGGGGGGGAGCGAGAGGGAGTTGAAGATGGTGAGGGGTTTAGATGAGGAGGAGGTGGAGAAGGAGGAAGAGGGTGATGATCCTGATGATGGCAAAAAAAGAGAGAAAGACTAGAAAGACGGAGATGTTAACAAAAGAAAAAGAAATACGTGACAGAGAGGACAGAAAGAAGAGACTCGGGTAGACACGAGAGAGCTGGAGAGGGAAAGAGGGAGAGAGAAAGAGGGAGAGGGAAAGAGGGAGAGGGAAAGAGGGAGAGGGAAAGAGGGAGAGGGAAAGAGGGAGAGAGAAAGAGGGAGAGGGAAAGAGGGAGAGAGAAAGAGGGAGAGAGAAAGAGGGAGAGAGAAAGAGGGAAAGGGAAAGAGGGAGAGAGAGGAAAGAGGGAGAGGGAAAGATGGGAGGAAGGGAAAGGGAGAGGGAAAAGAGAGGAGAGAGGGAGAGGGAGAGAGAAAGAGGGAGAAAGAGAGGGAGAGAGAAAGAGGGAGGAAAAGATGGAGAGAGAAACAGGGAGAGAGAAAGAGGGAGAGAGAAAGAGGGAGAGAGAAAGAGAGAGAAAGAGAGGGAGAGAGAGAGAAAGAGGGAGAGAGAAAGAGGGAGAAAGAAAGAGGGAGAGAGAAAGAGAGATAAAGAAAGAGGAGAGGGAAAGAGGGAGAGAGAAAGAGGGAGAGAGAAAGAGAGAGAGAGAAAGAGGAGAGAGAAAAGAAAGAGGGAGAAAGAAAGAGGGAGACAGAAAGAGGGAGAAAGAAAGAGGGAGAAAGAAAGAGGGAGAGAGAGAGAAGGGAGAGAGAAAAGGGAGAGAGAAAGAGGGAGAAAGAAAGAGGGAGAAAGAAAGAGGGAGAAAGAAAGAGGGAGAGAGAAAGAGGGAGAAAGAAAGAAAGAGAGAGAAAGAAAGAGGAGGGAGAAAGAAAGAGGGAGAAAGAAAGAGGGAGAGAGAAAGAGTGGAGAGAGAAAGAGGGAGAAAGAAAGAGGGAGAGAGAAAGAGAGAGAAAGAAAGAGGGAGAGAGAAAGAGGGAGAGAGAAAGAGGGAGAGAGAAAGAGGGAGAAAGAAAGAAAGAGATCTAGGAGAGAGGAGAGGGCGAAGAAAGAGAGGAGAAAGAAAGAGAGAGAAAGAGAGAGATGGAGAAAGAGGGAGAGAGAGAAAGAGAGGGAGAGAAGAAAGGGAGAAAGAAAGAGAGAGAGAAAGAGGGAGAGAGAAAGAGGGAGAAAGAAAGAGAGAAAGAGAGGGAGAAAGAAGAGGAGAGAAGAAAGAGGGAGAAAGAAAGAGAAAGAGAGAGAAAGAGGGAGATAGAAAGAGGGAGAAAGAAAGAGGGAGAGAGAAAGAGGGAGAGAGAAAGAGGGAGAAAGAAAGAGGGAGAGAGAAAGAGGGAGAGAGAAAGAGGGAGAGAAGAGAGGGAGAAAGAAAGAGGGAGAGAGAAAGAGGGAGAGAGAGAAGAGAGAGAGAAAGAGGGAGAGAGAAAGAGGGAGAAAGAAAGAGGGAGAGAGAAAGAGGGAGAGAGAAAGAGGGAGAGAGAAAGAGGGAGAGAGAAAGAGGGAGAGAGAAAGAGGGAGAGAGAAAGAGGGAGAGAGAAAGAGGGAGAGAGAAAGAGGGAAAGAAAGAGGGAGAGAGAAAGAGGGAGAGAGAAAGAGGGAAAGAGAGGGAGAAGAGAGAGAGAGAGAGAGAGAAAGAGGGAGAGAGAAAGAGGGAGAGAGAAGGGAGAGAGAAGAGAGAAAGAGGGAGAGAGAAAAGAGGGAGAGAGAAAGAGAGATAAAGAAGAGAGGGAAAGAGAGGAGAGAAAGAGGGAGAGGGAAAGAGGGAGAGAGAAAGAGGGAGAGAGAGAGAGAAAGAGAGAAAGAAAGAGGGAGAAAGAAAGAAGAGGGAGAGAGAAAGAGGGAGAAGAAAGAGGGAGAGAGAAAGAGGGAGAAAGAAAGAGGGAGAGAGAAAGAGGGAGAGAGAAAGAGGGAGACAGAAAGAGGGAGGGAGAGGGAGAAAGAAAGAGGGAGAGAAAGAGGGAGAGAGAGAGAGGAGGGAGAGGGAGAGGGAGAGAGAGGGAGAGAGAAAGAGAGAGAGAAAGAGGGAGAGAGAAAGAGGGAGAGAGAAAGAGGGAGAGAGAGAGGGAGAGAAAGAGGAAGAGAGAGAAAGAGGGAGAGAGAAAGAGGGAGAGAGGGAGAGAAAGAGAGAGAGAAAGAGGGAGAGAAAGAGGAGAGAGAAAGAGGGAGAGAGAAAGAGGGAGAGAGAAAGAGAGAGAGAGAAGAGAGGGAGAGAAAGAAAGAGGGAGAGAGAAAGAGAGAGAGAGAAAGAGAGAGAGAGAAAGAGGGAGAGAGAGAAAGAGAGAGAGAGAGAAAGAGGGAGAAAGAAAAGAGGGAGAGAAAGAGAAAGAGAGAGAAAGAGAGAGGGAGAGAGAAAGAGGGAGAGAGAAAGAGGGAGAGAGAAAGAGGGAAAAGAAGAGAGAGAGAAAGAGAGAGAGAAAGAGGGAGAGAGAAAGAGAGAGAGAAAGAGGGAGAAGAAAGAGGGAGAGAGAAAGAGGGAGAGAGAAAGAAGAGAGAGAGAGAGAGAGAGAAAGAGGGAGAGAGAAAGAGGGAGAGAGAGAGAGAGAGAGAGAAAGAGGGAGAGAGAAAGAGGGAGAGAGAAAGAGGGAGAGAGAAAGAGGGAGGAGAAAGAGGGAGAGGGAGAGAGAAAGAGAGGGAGAAAGAGGGAGAAAGAAAGAGGGAGACAGAAAGAGGGAGAAAGAAAGAGGGAGACAGAAAGAGGGAGAGAAAGAGGGAGAGAGAAGAGAGAGACAGAAAGAGGGAGAAAGAGGGAGAGAGAAAGAGGGAGAGAGAGAGAGGGAGAAAGAAAGAGAGAGAAAGAGAGGAGACAGAAAGAGAGAAAGAAAGAGGGAGAGAGAAAGAGGGAGAGAGAAAGAGGGAGAGAGAAAGAGGGAGAAAGAAAGAGGGAGAGAGAAAGAGGGAGAGAGAGAGGGAGAGAAGGAGAGAGAGAGAGGGAGAGAGAAAGAGGGAGAGAGAAAGAGGGAGAGAGAAAGAGGAGAGAGAGAAAGAGGGAGAGAGAAAGAGGGAGAGAGAAAAGAGGGAGAGAGAAAGAGAGAGAGGGAAGAGAGGGAGAGGGAGAGGGAGAGAGGGAGAGAGAGAGAAAGAGGAGAGAGAGAAAGAGGGAGAGAGAAAGAGGGAGAGAAGAGAAGGGAGAGGGGAGAAAGAGAGAGAGAGAAAGAGAAAGAGAGAGAGAAAGAGAGAGAGAGAAAGAGGGAGAAAGAAAGAGGGAGAGAGAAAGAGGGAGAGAGAAAGAGGGAGAGAGAAAGAGGGAGAGAGAAAGAGGGAGAGGGAAAGAGGGAGAGAGAAAGAGGGAGAGAGAAAGAGGGAGAGAGAGAGAAAGAGGGAGAGAGGGAGAAAGAAAGAGGGAGAGAGAAAGAGGGAGAAATGAAAGAAAGAGGGAGAGAGAAAGAGGGAGAGAGAAAGAGGGAGAGAGAAAGAGGAGAGAGAAGAGGGAGAGAGAGAGAGAAAGGGGGAGAAGAGAAAGAGGGGCGGAAAGAGGGAAAGAAAGAGGGAGTCAAAAATGAAGAAAGAATGAGGTCTGGGACATAAACGTAGACAGACAGACAGACAGACAGACAGACAAGAAAATAGGCGACGACGAGACAGCCTCCCGACAGGACACAGGCAGAGTTAAGAGAGCGGTTGGCAGCAGTTTACTGTCACCTTTATGGGGTCACCCCCAAACAACAGGCGTCACTGAGGCTAACATTAGGACCAGGCAGAGCGTTTTAACCCTTTCGCCGCCAGCCAATTTTCAGCCCCCCCCAAAAAATACCATTAAAATGAACTCGGTCGAGAACAAATTGTATTTTGCAATCTTGGGGATTCCTGTGTGACATGTATAACATAAGAGAGGGAGAAAGAAAAGGGAGAGAAAAGAGGGTCTTCGGATAACAGGCCCTGATTTTTGATGCCTTTTAGTGACATGGGTGTTATTAAACCATTGTGGTGCATAAATGTGACATTGGCGGTGAAAGGGTTAATAATCATAGCCCAGCCTCAACCACACAGAGTCTCCTTATAGCTGTCACTACGTATGAAGAAGAAGAAGAAGAAGAAGAAGAAGAAGAAGAAGAAGAAGGTCACGTTGATGACAGAGAGTCACAGAAAGAGGGAGAGAGAGGGGGGAAGTGAAAACAGGAAAGGAACAAAAATTGTCTTAACAGACCAGACAGACAGACAAAAAAGGAAAGGCGACGACGAGACAGCCTCCCGACAGGACACAGGCAGAGTTAAGAGAGCGGTTGGCAGCAGTTTACTGTCACCTTTATGGGGTCACCCCCAAACAACAGGCGTCACTGAGGCTAACATTAGGACCACAGAGCCCACCCCCCGCCGCCAGCCCAGCCCCCCCCCCAAATATGATTAAAATGAACTCGGTCGAGAACAAATTGTATTTTGCAAAAATTCCTGTGTGACATGTTCTAAGACAAATTAAGAAAATAGCGTCTTTAAAAGCCCTGATTTTTGATGCCTTTTAGTGACATGGGTGTTATTAAACCGTTTGCATAAATCATTGGCGGTGAAGGGTTAATACTCATAGCCTAGCCTCAACCACACAGAGTCTCCTTATAGCTGTCACTACGTTGAAGAAGAAGAAGAGAACAAGAAGAATTTTGAAGCGTCACGTTGATGACAAGCATTCCAGAGAACAACATTGTTAACACCCAGACAGAATGTAAAAAGGAAAATGGAGAAAGTGACCCCTTTGATATGAGCACAAAGCTGGCAGTCGATTCTGTCAATAACCCATTCTCTCCAGATCGGCCATCTTGGTTTCTCTTCCCATAATTGTGACCCAGCACCACGAAAGGGACATTAAGTCGCTGGGCTAGTTTCTCACAACAGGCTTGTAAAGTCAAAAATCTCTTTTTTTTCAGTTTTGAGTTATGTATATTTTCGTGCTCTCTAACCTTTTCGTGCTCTCTAATCTTTCATATTTATAAAGGACAGTCTTTGTTATGGTCTCTAAATACTCTCAAAAGTGCTTTGAAATGAGTAGGTTGACGCATTTTCTTCAGCTAAGCTAAACTTTAGACTGTGATTTCTCAAAATGGCCGATAGTCACCCTACCAACTGTAAATGCTCATAACTCTAAAACAGAAAAAGTTACAAGAATTGTTCTTATCTCATTTGAAAGAGAATTGTCTGAAGTGTCTCACTGTACCATTTTCTCAGAATTGTCATTTAGACACTTAATGTCCCTTTCGTGGTGCTGGGTCACAATTATGAGGCGCGCTGTGTCCCCCAAGTGGATATCCCGAAGGGCAGTGAACCAAGAAGGGAAACAAATATCACGATTATTGGCCGCATGGGCCGTCAACAAGATACACTGGCAGGGAAATATTGACAGGCTTATAACCAGCAATAACAGCACCGTGAGATCGATGGAAAGGCCAGATAGCAGCAGGTAGGAACTCGGCCTCCTTACCTAAGACCTACCACTAACAGTGACTGACCAGAACCATGCAGAAAGCCGACTCAAGAGTTACAAAGACAATATCAGCATTATAAACTTGTACCAGGCAGTTAGGTAGCATAGGTTCTCGCCAGCCCCTAGAAACTATAGAATTACCCTTTAACTCATTCAAGTCGTTCAAGGGAAGTAAATCTGTGTGCACACCATACCTTGGTCACTTCTAAACTCGCTTCGCTCCCGCATACCACAATTGTGCCTCTGATTTTGCTTTTGTAGTGGTTTGTTGTGGGGTGAAACCAATTGGTGTAGAGAGGTTTTTCTATTTAAAGTCTCTATTTATAAAAAAAAAAAAGTCTGATCTACCACTTTCCTATGTCTAAACCTTAAGCGAAAACCTGTACTCTTTCATTTCTCCTTTTGTTTATGTCTGTTTTTGTTTGTGTTTGTGTGTATGGCTGGGAGTGATTTGTGAGTTTTTTGAATAATTCAAAATCGTTGCGATCGGAATGAGTTAAATAGTTGTTCTGGCGCAGCCCCCCCCCCCCCCCCCCCCTCCCTCCCCCGGATGTGTTTTGATCAATCTGATATGAGAGCGTGGCCCACAGACGAAGCCGATGTACGTACCTGGCTGGCTTTTTGTGCTGAGCAAAATGCCAGATCAAACTCCGAGAGCTAGAGACTAGTCTTTGTTTTCTTTCTCCAAGATTGTGATCAGCACATGTAGATCCGATTTTGCACCAACACTCCATAGTGGAGATCAGTCAAGAAAGATCCCGTTATCCTCCACTCGCACTGCATGACCGAGCGCGAGCCGGCATATTTGTCTTTATTTCATCAATGTTTTCTCTGATGGAGCTTCCAGTCCTGCCAAGTACAGTTTTGCTGGGAATCTTTTTATGCCAGGTGATTTTTTAGGATATAGTTAAAGGGGCACCATGACGGATGAGTTTTTGTAAGAAACACGTCGAGATCACCAGGAAAACACCCTTTACAGAGATTGCAACACTCACTTTGCTCTGGTTTCCTAGAAATCAAACCGTCAAATCGGCGATTCCTCCTTAGCAGAGGTGCTGGAAATCAAATTCTTTCACCCAAAGGGAAGGCGTGTGTCGTCTCTTTTCTAATGGCCGCCAAATCGTTTGCACGAAATTTTCGCAATACAAGCCTTTTTTTTTTATACAGTTTATCTGAAGGAGTTTTGCTCACAACAAAGGAAATAGCTCCAATTGTTTTGGGTGCACTACAAAAAAAGAAAACGCTTCAATCACAGTGAGTGTCCCCCACCCACCCCATCCAAAATGGCTACTCTCTCCGGCATCTCCGCCAAGGAGGAATCGCCGTTTTCACGGTTTAATTTCTAGGAAACCAGAGCAAAGTGAGTGTTCCGATCCTTGAAAAGGCTGTCTTTCTGGTGATCTCGACGTGTTTCTTGCAAAAACTCATCCGTCATGGTCCACCTTTAAGGCAAAGCGCAGGGTTCGGGGCTTTTTATCTATGCAATACAATATAATTTGTTTCATGGATACGCATCTGTTGAGCTCTGCAGATTCAAGTCCTTTGTTGATATAATATTGCTGTTGATGCCGACACGTGTTTTGGAAGTCGGGTGATGGTAATAACTGCCCTGCACATACCCTTATTCAAGCTTGATGTCGAGGGAGTTTCTTGCAATCACGTATTGGGAAGTTTCAACTGGCATCCACTTCATGGGCAACATTAATATTCTGTGCCTAAGTTTATGAAGTTCTACTAAAGCGTAAGTGGGAAACTATACGTTGTTACTTTCTAAATTAAGTAAATCGGTTTACTGAATTTAGAAAGTCACAACGTTTAGTTTCCCACTTAAGCTTTAATAGAACTTCATAAAATTCAGGGCTGATGTCTGGAGAGACAGGTTTCACTGCTTTCGTTTTCGCAGGGATGGTCAGTCTAAATTCTCTGCTTTACTGTGCTGAAGCAGATCATAATATGCTGATTTTTGTGGCCTTGAAACGGCGATGCCAGTGTTACCTGCAAGGTCAGAAATCAACCAGGCAAATGGCATGTGCAGAAAGATAAAAGAGCTTATGGCAAAAGAACAAATAGACCACGTTTCTGTGTATTTCATGTTCTTGCAAACACGTTAGAAATGAAGTCTCAAAGCATATTCGAAAGGAACCAAAGCCATTTGTGGACTCTCAGATTTTGGATCATACGCAAGAGTGCAAAACCTCATTAACTGTGTGATAATAAGCACCATAGTCACCCAGTGACTCACTACGGAGATCAGAAAGGAAACGGTGATAATGAATGTTCCTAATTATCTTAGGAATCTTAACTAAAAGCCGTGTTGTGAATGGCACAGAAAGCAGAAGTTGTTTCTGCTAGTGCGCATAATATAAAAAGCGCAGTATATAATCAGCTTAATGACAGATAACAACGTTCAGGCATCATAGTCATTCATATAGCAGAGGGTCCCAAATCCCAAATCACCAGAAGCACGAAATCTGGATACGTTTTATTTTGGGGGGGAATTGGTATTTGGAGATAACATAAAACTATCGTTGTATGATTTATAGTGTTTTTTCTTGTTAAGCA
>CM065684.1:22602437-22610968 GCA_017654935.2 Phymorhynchus buccinoides
AAATTTGATGATGATAGACTGAATAGTTTTGACGGCCGGAAAGAAGTGGAACATATCAGGCCTGTGACACAAAGGGCCTAGGGTACAGCGGGCTTATCCCATGTTTAGACTAAATACATCAGTGGATAGCTTGCATCTTGGCAAACTAGTATACCAAGTTTGATGATGATAGACTGAATAGTTTTTGACGTGGGACATATCGGGCCTGTGACACAAAAGGGCCTAGGGATTATCCCATGTTTAAACTAAATACATCAGTGGATAGCTTGCATCTTGGCAAACTAGTATACCAAATTTGATGATGATAGACTGAATAGTTTTTGAGAAAAACGGACGAATAGCCGGACGGAGGCACGCCGGACGGACACCGGATGGACGGACCAGACAGAAACAATAGTTCCCCGAACCTTCGGCTCGGGGACTAATAAACTAAGATAACAATACATCATAATTTTTGTTGTTCTGTGTGGGTGGGTGAGCGTGGGTGCATAAGTATTCCTATTGTTATGTTTCCACATGTCATACCCCTAATTGCTGCCATTTTTAAAGATGTTGAAAAAGATGATTAAAATCGAAAATTTGTGCTCTCAAAGGGGGTGTTTGGTGAATTATTGACCAAATCATATCTGTTCTTGTGTGGATTAAGACAGAGAATTAGTGTCTCATTGTAATGTCTGCCTGTCTGTTTGTCTGTCTGTCTGTCTGCCTGTATCTGCTCCATCTCCTCCCCCTTTCTTTCGTTCTCTCTGTTTCGCTGTCTCTCTTTTTCCTGTGTCTTTCTGTCGTCCCTCTGTGTCTCCCTCCTTCACTTACTCAGTCTGTCATTCGTCTTTCTCTTATCTGTTTCTCTCTGTCTCTCTGTATGCCTACCCGTACGTCTGTATTTAACTCTTTCTCTCGCGCCTCTGCGCGCGCTCTTGTTCGTATGCCAAGTTATGATTTCAAGGTTCAAGGGTTTTTTTTATTTCCAGAAAAGCCCCTTGGGGGTACATGGATTTTTATATATATATATAAACAATGAAAAAAGAAAAAGTGAAAAATAACAAACAATAAACGGACAAACAAACCTTCGACGACAACAATACTACACAGCAGTTCTTCCAACAATAATACAAGATAGGTGGTCCGAGATATTTAATATTCAGGTGATTTTCCAATTTTCAGGATTTTTATTTTGGTTATCAATCCTACCACGAACACGAACCCACATGTAAACCAAAGCAACAAACTGAATCGCATTTTGGAGAAAAAAAGACACCCCCCCCCCCCCCCCCCCCCCAATACAACGAGGGGGGTGTTGAATCTGTATCTTAGCCCCGATCCCCCAATACTACTACTACTGCTACTACTACCGCTACTGTACTACTACTACTGCTACTACTGCTGCTGCTACTACTACTACTACTACTACTACTACTACTACTACTACTACTACTACTACTACTGCTGCTGCTGCTGCTGCTGCTGCTGCTGCTGCTGCTGCTGCTGCTGCTGCTGCTACTACTACTACTACTGCTGCTGCTGCTGCTGCTGCTGCTGCTGCTGCTGCTGCTGCTGCTGCTGCTGCTGCTGCTGCTGCTGCTGCTGCTGCTGCTGCTGCTGCTACTACTACTACTACTACTGCTGCTGCTGCTGCTGCTGCTGCTGCTGCTGCTGCTGCTGCTGCTGCTGCTGCTGCTGCTGCTTGCTGCTGCTGCTGCTGCTGCTGCTACTGCTAGCTGCTGCTGCTGCTGCTGCTGCTGCTGGCTGCTGCTGCTGCTGCTGCTGCTGCTGCTGCTGCTGCTGCTTGCTGCTGCTGCTGCTGCTGCTGCTGCTGCTACTGCTACTGCTACTACTACTACTACTACTACTACTACTAGGGTAAGACTGGGTAAAAAAGCCCATGGGCGGGTAAGAAGCCCATGCCAATTATCTCATGAAATGAAGCAAATTTTAGTCACATTTTGCCCATGAGACGAGTGTTAATGTTAGCATTCGTCTCATGGGCAAAGTTGACTGAAATTTGCGCTTTATTTTCATGAGATAATTGGCATGGGCTTCTTACCCGCCCATGGGCTTTTTATCCCCGTCTTCCCCTACTACTACTACTACTACTACTACTACTACTACTACTACTACTACTACTACTACTACTACTGTTGCTGCTGCTGCTGCTGCTGCTGCTACTACTACTACTACTACTACTACTACTACTACTACTACTACTACTACTACTACTACTACTGCTGCTGCTGCTGCTGCTGCTGCTGCTGCTGCTGCTGCTGCTGCTGCTACTACTACTGCT
This sequence comes from Phymorhynchus buccinoides, assembly GCA_017654935.2. NCBI lineage: Eukaryota > Metazoa > Mollusca > Gastropoda > Neogastropoda > Raphitomidae > Phymorhynchus > Phymorhynchus buccinoides. The sequence goes on from CM065684.1 coordinate 22,604,722, forward strand.
ACTACTACTACTACTACTACTGCTACTACTACTACTACTACTACTACTACTACTACTACTACTACTACTACTACTACTAGGGTAAGACTGGGTAAAAAGCCCATGGGCGGGTAAGAAGCCCATGCCAATTATCTCATGAAATGAAGCAAATTTCAGTCACATTTTGCCCATGAGACGAGTGTTAATGTTTAGCATTCGTCTCATGGGCAAAGTTGACAAAAATTTGGGCTTTATTTCATGATATTATTGGCATGGGCTTCTTACCCGCCCATGGGCTTTTTATCCCGTCTTCCCCTACTACTACTACTACTACTACTACTACTACTACTACTACTACTACTACTACTACTACTACTGCTGCTACTAACTGCTACTACTACTACTACTATATGGAAGGAAGGGAAAGGAGAGGAAAGGATGGAGGATTGTTTTTACTTTTACTACTACTACTACTGCTACTACTAACAACTAATAATAATGATAATAACATTAATACTGACATCCCCCATTAACCCTTTCACCGCCAATGTCGCATTTATGCACCACAATGGTTTAACACCCATGTTACTAAAAAGCATCAAATCAGGACCTATTATCCGAAGACCCGATGTTTTTACTTTTGGGAGGTAAGGATAGGCCTAATGTTATACATGTCACAGAGGAATTCTCAATATTGCAGATAAATGTTTTTCTTTACCCAGTTAACTATAATGGTAAAATGGCTGGCGGCGAAAGGGTTAACATACTACATTTGTGGTGGCACACAGGTCAGTTCAGCCGTGGGTCGGGCGTCCAGGTACATGCCGACCTACGGAGCCGCCAAGGAGCTGTGGCCCTACCTGCGCTCACGCTGCGACCTGCGATGTCCCTACGGCTTTGAGACGGACGTGGAGGGCAACTACGTGTGTCTGTGTCACGACCCGTGCCAGGTAATAATAAGAATGGAAGGAGAACGCATAGTGTGTGTTAAAATCAGTGATTGTGGCGGTGCCATAGCCGATGAGGCTTAACCGAGGCGTGGTTACCGCTACACCTATCTGTATTATTAAAAGATCGGGACTTTACTGGAGTTGCACTGCCCCCGGGCATTGCCTCCAGTATTGTTCCCACCATCTTTGTATCTACAAATGTCCATGTATGTATCTGTTCCAGACCGAGAGGACGTAAAACACCATTTTTCATTCATTCATTTGCATAGTGTGTGACCCAGGGCCGGACCAAGTGATTCGTAAGATGGGGTGGTTGGGTGGGTGGGTTGTTGTTCTGCCGGGGGGGTCCAGGGAGCTGCATAGGTTCCGGGTTATAAGGGGCAGTGCCCGTTTCGGGTGGGGGTCTAGACAGAGAGCGAAGTCTTCGAAACCTTTTGCAATGTAGTGATTATTAAAGACCCACCACGTCACGTGTCAAAATCATGGTTTTCGCGTGTTTTCCCTCTTATAGTTGGTAAGAAATCTTAAGAAATCTTCCAAGCATAAGATGGAATGTGACACGTGACGTGGGAGGTCTTTAAGGCAAAACTCGAGTTTAAAGACCCACCGGGTCACGTGTCAAAATCACGGGTTTCACGTGTTTACCCTCTTCTTATAGCTGGTACGAAATCTTGTTTTGACCAGGCTTGAATCCCATACAAATATCCCCAAATTGAAAAAACCCGAAACATTTTAAAGAGCAGCCTCAATTTGAAGTTGGGGACATTTGTATGTGGGTCACAGATACCCCCCAAAAGCACACCAAGGGACTTAATCGTGGCGTGCCAGCGTGTCTTTAAAAAGTCATGTTCTTAGCTTGTACCCTTGTATTGTGAGGTATATGCTTGGGACAGAGAGGGGGTTTCCGGAGACTAGGAAACCACAGCAACCCCCCTCCCATAGATCCGGCCCTGGAGTCACGAATCAGAAGGGGGAAGTGAAAAGGTAGGGGTGGGTTGACGAGAGAAAGAGAGGGGAGGGGGGGGGGAGAGCGAGAGAGAGAGAGAGAGAGAGAGAGAGAGAGAGAGAGAGAGAGAGAGAGAGAGAGAGAGAGAGAGAGAGAGAGAGAGAGACAGAGAAAGAAAGAGAGAGAGAGAGAGAAAGAGAGAGAGAGAGAGAGAGAGAGAGAGAGAGATAGAGAGAAAGAGAGATAGAGAGAGATAGAGAGAGAGAGAGAGACCAGAGAGGGAGAGAGAGAGAGAGAGAGAGAGAGAGAGAGAGAGAGAGAGAGAGAGATAGAGAGAGAGAGAAAGAAAGAAGAGAGAGAGAGATAGAGAGAGAGACAGAGAGAGAGAGAGTGGCAGAGAGAGAGAGAGAGAGAGAGAGAGAGAGAGAGAGAGAGAGAGAGAGAGAGAGAGAGAGAGTGTGTATGAGTGCAAGAGAGGGGGGGGGGGGGGGGTGGGGGGTAGGGAGAGGAAGAGTTCTGTGTGACATAAATTCCTTGCTGTACCCAAATTAATGATCACATCAATCTTTATTACGAATCGACAACATCCACTCCAACAAGTTCGCTGACAGAAATGACAAGGTCAACCACGGGAAGCCAACAGGACTGGCAGGTAGCGTCTGCTTACTACAATGTACTACAGAGTCAACTCGGAAACTCTACAGAGAATGACACGAACTAGAAAGCACTCACTGGTACAGTGTGAAACGTTCTCCAAGCGACAACCTAAATTTCGATATGTCATAAAAGAATCCCAAGTATGAGTATTTCATGACAATAAATGACACAAACAAAATTGAAGTATGCAATGAGGAAAAAGATGTGGGTGCAATATTTGACCCGTCCTTATATTTTGACATACATGTTCAAAAAATTGTTAATAAAGCAAATCAAGTGTTGGGGCTTATTAAAAGATCATTTGAGTTCCTAAATAAAGATGTATTTGTTAAACTTTATAAAGCTATGGTAAGACCACACTTAGAATATATGCCAACTCAGTTTGGTGATAATCTTTAAAAGGCAATCAATAGCTATAAAGAAAGTGCAAAGAAGGGCGACCAAATTGATCAAAGCATGTCAGAACAAAACTTATAGTGAAAGATTAAAATTCCTGGGATTACCTTCTCTGAAGGGAAGAAGAGTCAGGGGAGATCTTATACAAATATATAAAATAATAAAAAATATTGATGACATAGTATCACAAACATGACACGAAATAGTACAGAGAAGTTATTATTAACCGAGTTGTTCAATACTGGAATAATTTGTCAACTAACATTAAGGCTGCACCTAACATGAATATATTCAGAAATCTTCTGGACAAAGACACAATGATGTCACATTTTTATACTACTTTCGATGAATAATAAAAAAAGAAGACCATTCTATATTTTTGTTACATTTTATATTTTAGCTGTAGAAAGCATGTCACCCTAAAACAAATCAGTCACAAACGAGAAAGGGCGTAAAAGGGTCGCGAGGCCCACTTCTAGCCCTAATTACTACTACTACTACTACTACTACTACTACTACTACTACTACTACTACTACTACTACTACTACTACTACTACGTAAAGACAGCCGACAACGCGGAGGTACCTCAATATTACTGATACTATTAGAAGAAATAAATCTTGTATGTGAATGAGAATTTGGATGTAGATCGTGTAGTCCGAAAAGCAGAGATGGGCAGGAAACAATTTAAAAAAAAGTTATATAAGATAACATTCAAAGCGGAGGTTATACTACGAAGAAGGAGTACGAGTGGGTCCTTATACTGGAAAAGGGGAAATAACTTGTACATGGAGATCAATCTGAACAAGTGCATTCAGTCTGCACAACCTAAACTCATGTAATAATAAGAGTTAAATTTCTTACACACGATAATCATTAAGAAGAGAAATAATTATATGATTTCCGTGTCCAACGGATTACTTCGATCAACGAACACTTACTATTAATATAAAGATTTTCTGGTCACGTGATTCTCCAATTTTCAAAACGTATTGAGTATGAATTTTTCAATCGATCCTACCACTAACACGTGATTAATAAAACATAAAGAAAAGAGTTTCCGTTTCTGAATGGTATGTACATCTGTATTGTTACAAATTCGGGACTTTCCTGGTGTTGCACTGCCTCCGGGCATTGCCTCCAGGATCGTTCCCATCATCTTTATATCTACTATTTCGAATATGTGTCTGTTCCGGACCGGAGGACGTTAAACAGATTTCCATCCAATGGTATGTAAGTCCGATGCTCTCAAAAGTTAACAGGAACTATTGTTCAGATAATACCCTAAGGTCCGGGCCCCTAACCCCCCGCAAAGTTAAGATCTGTCCTGACTCTTTGAACTAGGCTTTTAACAGTTAGTCATACAGAGGGGACAGCCGCTATTCCGGCGGACTGGGCTAACATTTGTTTATACAAATTAATGTAGTTGAGAAGCCTTTCTTTCAGCAAAAAAAAGGTAGTAAAGGCTTTTTGTTAAAACCCTTTCAACGCTAACCATTCCTGGGCCAAAATTTACCAATAAACTTACCAGGGTCGAGAAAAACATTTCGTTTGCAATATTGGGGATTCCTTTGTGACATGCATAAAATAGGGCCTGTCCTTACCTCCCAACATTAAGAACATAAGGCCACTGGATACCAGACCCTCATTTGATGACTTTTAGTGACATGGGTGTTAAATCAGTGTGGTGCCAAGAGGCAACAGTGGCGATGAAAGGAAAAAATAAAAATACTAGAGAGCACGGCGTTAGATATTTTAATACGAAGCTTATTTATGTGGGTTTTTTTTAATACTTTCTATACTTTTTTCTTAGGAAAACAAACAAATCATTAGAGGACTTTGAAAATGAGAATGCGACAGAAAATATATAAAAAAAAGTTAGGAATCCAACATTGTTTAATGAGAGGCAACTTGGACGAATTCGAATTTCAGCTGTTTGTTCCTTTGCCTCTCTTGTTTCTCTCCATCCTTGATTCCAGTCTCGCCGCCTTCTTCATCAGTCGTTTTCACCCCTTCATCTGCTGCCCCCTCCCCCCCACCCCCACACTCCCTTAACTCCCCCCCCCCCCCCCCTGCCCCTCGACCCTCTTGTTTCCCTTTTCTCCCCATCACCATTCTCTTCCAGACCCCATCCCACTTACCATTGTCGTGTCACACTTACATAAGGGCAGGCGACACTCTTCTAGTAAAAGACTCCAGGGCTACTGTGTATCCCCAGTAAAAACCCAGTACATATGTTACGCCCAATCCGTGAAATTGCCCATTTCATGAAATGGGCAAAATGGTTTGCCCAGTTCATGAAATAGTCAGTTTAAAACTTTCTACTTAGAAAAAAACACACCATGAAAGAAACATAGTGGTTCGTTCATTAGCACACATAGATCAAGAATTGGTTCAAACGAATGGGAAATCACACCTGTAGATCAGTTAACATTCTTTTATTCAGACTTAATTTGATACAAACGTGGCTCAGGCATGCCCCAGAGTAGGACTTGGTAGAGTTTGGGGGCAGGATGGGGGTGTGAAATACAATATAGAAAAATGTGCTACTGTTGAATCAACATTTATCATTTTATCAATACCTGTGTGCATAGGAATTGAAAATGTTGATATACTTTGTCCACTTCATGAATACTTCATGAATTGGGCAAAGCATTTTTCCCATTTCATGAAATAGGCAATTTCACGAATTGGGTGTAACACATACATTCTCCTCTAGAGCTGGCGGTACGAACCGGTAATACTACCGAAAATACCGGTATAATTATGTTTAATTAAAACGGTACGGTATACCGGTGCAGGTAGGTAAGGGGGATAAACGGTGTCAAGGTTGTATTAAAATAAACTGATGGAACGTTTTCAATACATTCCTAACGGTGCTGTCATGTCTTGCAATATTAACGTTCATGTGTGTCAAAGTCAAAGTCAAGAGTCAAAAATACTTTGTTATTCACGTTAGGTGAAATTACAGTGTGGACTCGTAAACGCACGATACAAGCCAGGAAACACATTTGCATGCATTAAAAGTGGAAACAAAACTAAGGACAAATGGACAACAAATCATCCTTCGCCAGAAGTTGGACATAGTTAGCGTCGATACAAGCGACTATCAAAACATTAGAAGAACTGCCCTGTGTTGTGTGTGAGTGCGCGCGCGCGCGCGTTTGTGTGTGTGTTTGTGTGTGTGTGTGTGTGTGTGTGTGTTGTGGTTGTGTAGTGTGTGTTTGTTTGAAGTTTAGAGAGGGAGAGAGAGGGGAGGGAGGGAGGAGTGAGAGAGAGGAGGGAGGAGAGGGAGGGGGGAGGAGAAGAGGAGGAGAG
>CM065684.1:22611468-22631468 GCA_017654935.2 Phymorhynchus buccinoides
TTTTCTCTTAGAGACGTGGCCCTACCTACTATTATATAAAAAAAAACTATTCAGTACGTGCTTTTTTGATGCGTTTTTATGTAAGTTACGTGCTGTTTTTGAGCGTTTTTATGTAGGTACGTGCGGTTTTGATGCGTTTTTATGTACGTGTACAGCCGCGACACATTACGATTTCGGAGTTAAGTACATCGGGCGATGCTGCGAGGGGGACTTTGCAGCCGCTCGGCGTTTGCACCTTGTTGATGTTGCTGTCACATTTGTTGTTGTTGTGTGTTGTGGTGGTGATCGTGTTGATGTCATGTTGTAAAATTAAGGAAATTGACTGCTCTCACACCTACACTCGTTCCCGCTCACACAGGTCTCAACACAAAAACTTCTGAAAGTTCCCAAAACAAAACTCTAAAATAATTTGGTGACCGCGTTTCAGTTTCAGCTTATTTGATAGGAATTATGGTTGTCTTGTTGTTTGTTGTTGATGTGACAATTTTTGTCGTCGTCCATTGCCGTTGTTGTTATCATATTTGTTGTTAGGAGAGAGAGTGTTAAGAGAGAGAGAGAGAGAGGAGAAAGAGAGGAGAGTGAGAAAGGAGAGAAGAGAAGATGAGAAATCGACGAGAGAAGAGAGAAGAGAGCAGAGATGAGAGAGAGATCTAGAGATGAGAAGAGAGAGAGCGAGCGAGCGACGAGAGAGAGAGAGGAGAGAGAGGAGGAAGAAGAGAGGAGGGAGGAGATAGATCGAGCGAGAGAAGAGAGAGAGAGAGAGGGAGAGAGAAAGAGAGCACAGGGAGAGAGAGACAAACACACCACACACACAACACACACACCCACACCACACACACACACCACACACACAACACAAGATAGGACAACGAGAGAGGAGAGAGAGACGTGAAGGGCAGGAGAGACGGAGACTGGACGAAGAGGACGACTCGAGATAACGAGTGCGAAGAGAGGAGAGAGGATCGGAGGAAGGAGAGAGAAGAGACGAGAGGAGAGAAGTCAAACAGAGGCAGCAAATACCAAATAGATCATGGGGAGAGAGAGAGGGAGAGAGAGAGAGACGAGAGAGAGAGAGAGAGACTGGATGAGAGAGAGAGAGAGAGAGAAAGAGACGAAGAGAGAGAGAGACGAGAGAGACGAAGAGAGAGAGAGAGAGAGAGAGAGAGAGAGACGGATGGACAGAGACACAGAGGAGAGAGAGAGTTCAATAGGGAAGCAATACATAATAGATCATGGAAGAAAAACACACCCATAGACGCTGATAACAAAATAAAGGTGAGACACACAGATTGTTCCCGAGTGTCAGATCGACACGTCACAGACAGGGGACACATAGACACATTAATCACCTTGTTGACAGTCTTGCTAATGTCACGTTTTTTCCTCTTGTGTCACCACCGCACAATTGTATACGTGATGAACACAGGGACAGACAACAGTCTTGTTTAATTACTCGGGGGTGCGGGGGGGGGGGAGGGCGGGGGCGCTGGAAGGGTAAAGGTGGGGGGGGAAGGCCCGCTACTCAACATTCTGTACACGTGCGCCCTCTCCTCGTCTCCCCCAGAGATAGAAATGTACCAGACAACTCCCTTCCCTTCCTTCGTACTCATTTGACCCGGAAGTACAGCGCCTCGGAGGAGAGCGCATGCGTGGAATGGCGTAAGAACGTGTTGCAGATATCCGTCACGAGAAACGTTAAGAAGAAATCCATTATAGTTACCCCCACCCACACACACACACCACACACCTACCCACCCCACCCCTCCACTACTATCTGTTTCTTTTTTGTTTTCAATGATTGCAAACGTTGTAAAGTTCACGGCTCGTTCAACTCTCTAGCTGCCGGCAGAAAATCCGGCTTGTTCTGAGTTGAGAGTGAAGTGCTTGTGTCACAATGAGGCCCCGTGGATAATGCCAACGACGTGGGTTGGTGGTGTGTGTGTGTGTGTGTGGTGTGTGTGGTGTGTGTGTGTGTGTGCTGTGTGTGTGTGTGTTTGTGTGTGTCCTCGTGTGTGTGCGTGTGCGTGTGCGTGGCGTGTGCGTGTGTGTGTGTGTGTGTGTGTTTGTTAGTGCCTGAATGCATCACACGCATGAGTTTGTTTTACCTCTCACGTTTTGTTTTAACCGTAATCTGGTCTTGGATTGAAATAAGGCTTTAAATGCTGATTTGTCAGATAAGTGCTTTCTAATAACAGCAATTATTGTCTTTGAACATCCACATTTTTCGATTTAGAAAAAAATAAATCTTGATATTGTCTATTGAACCTGATGCTGTCACAGACTAACTTTTACCAGAATGTTTGTATTTCAAAAGGGAAAAGTTTATCAATGAACAAGCACGAAATTCGTTGTTATTAATTTTGATTACACAATTCTACTAGCAAATGCTTCTTTATTTTTGCGTCACGGTATATGATTTTTTTTTTAACCCTTTCGCCGCAAAAGCCCTATTTCAGCCAACATTTTTCCATTAAATTTACCTGGGTAGAGAATAAAATCCACATCCATCTAGCAGTATTGGGGATTCTTCTCTGTAACATATATAAAATAAGTCTATCTATCCCTACTTCCCAAAACTAACAGACAATTAGGGTCTTTGGATTACTAGACCCCAATTTGATGCATGTTTTTTGGTGACATAGGTGTTAAATCACTGTGGTGCCTAAAATGCGACTTTGGCGGTGTGAAAGGTACGTTAAAATCTGCTTTGCCTATGACTAGTTTATGAAAATGGTCCCCAAAAGCAATTAAAGAAAAAAGACTTTCTGGGGTGGTGGTACACGGGTGTGGGGGTCGGCTGCATGGGAGGGAGGGGGGTGGGAGAAGGTTAGGGAGCAAGAAAGCAAGAAATTTAAAATCAGCTACGTTGTTTACCAGTCCCGTCTTAACCTGACCTAATTAATGACCCACATATCAAAATCCGTCCACTAAATGAATAGGGGCTTGGTGGGGGGTGAGAAAAAAAGATAAGGGAAAGGAGGAGGCAGGATCAATGATAAAGAGGACAACTGTAGTAAGAAGGCCAAGACAGACGCAGTAAGAGGAAGCACGGTAGTAGAGTTGGCCCCTACCGGTTACTGTGTTTTTTTGGTATCTGTCTTTTTCAACTTTTGGACACTCCTCTGATATGAGTCAAACCACCATTGACGTCACCAATGAGCCGTTTGAGTAATGACACTGCGCTAACACGTACAAAACATGCATAGTGCCCGCCCCGCCAAGTTAATGACGGTGGTATTAAAGATGTTTTGGTCACTGCATTCTTGTCAATCCTTCCATCCGCTCTTCTTTATTCACATCGTAGGTGGGGTGTTTTTGTAACCTTCTCAACCTCTTTCTCCTTGTTATAACTCCTCATCTCCTTCCTCCTTCCTTCCTCCCTACATCCTCCTCCTCTCTCCCTACTCCTAATCCCTTTTCCTCCTCCTCCTCCCTCCTCCTCCATCCATTACTCCCTCCTCTCCTCCTCCTCCTCCTCCCTCCCATTCAGCAAAGAAGAGTTTTTTTGAACGTACTTGCGTCTGTCCAATATCTGTGTGTCCTTTCTGTGTCTCTGTTTGAGCACAATATGTGCCTGTGTCCGTTATCGTTTTAACCCTTTCGCCGCCAACCATTTTTCAATTTAAAAACATACTTCCATTAAGCTTTATCCGGGAGAGGCTAAGAGAACCAAAAATTCGGTCTGTAATATTGGGGATTCCTGATGTGACATATTTACAAGTAAGTGCCTATCCTTACCTCCCAAAATTAACGGATTTCTTAAGAGGTCTTTGGATAACGGACCCTCATTTGATTTTGCCCTTTAGTGACATGGCTGGATTGTGGTTGCAAAAAATGCGATTTCCGTTGGGCGGTGAAAGGGCTTGAACAAAGTTCGTTCGACAGAATCACATTGCAGTAATGAGCATGCACGAGTTGCTTCCATGAGACACAACACAACAAACTATAAAGCTTATTATAAGCGCACTCAAAAACATTTCAGTTATTACAAACATAAGTAAGGCTGCGTCATGAATTTACTCGAAAATCTATGAGAATATCAGTCACATTGAAATAAGAAAAATTAAAAAAACAACAACTCCACTTATTTTAGTGCAACGCCAGAGCGGTTGCTGCAAGTCCCCTCGCAGCATTCGCCGAGCTGACTTCCAAAATCGGCAATGTGTCGGCTGTATCACACAGCCCAGGCGAGACCATTGAGAACTTGAAAACAGGACGCACGCACGGAACGCGATGGCACCCGGCCGGAAAGAAGTGGGACATATCGGGGCCTGTGACACAAAGGGCCTAGAGCACAGCGGGCTTATCCCATGTTTAGACTAAAATACATCAGTGGATAGCTTGCATCTTGGCAAACTAGTATACCAAATTTGATGTGATAGATTAGACCCCTGAAATAGTCTTTGACGGCCGGAAAGAAGCTGGAACATATCAGGTCCGTGTCTTGGACACATAAGCGGCCTAGGGTACAAGCGGGCTTATCCCATGTTTTTAGATACTAAAATACATCAGTGGATAGCCTTGCATCTTGGCCAAACCTAGTATACCAAGTTTTGATGATGATAGCACTGAATAGTTTTGACCGTGGGACATATCGCGGCCCTGTGACACAAAGGGCCTAGGGGATTTATCGGGTATGTTTTAAACTAAATACATCATTGTGGATAGCTTGCATCTTGGCAAACACTAGTTATACCAAATTTCGATGATGATCTAGACTGAATAGTTGTGTGTGTGTGTGTGTGTGACAGTAAGTCAGGTAAGTCAAAAAGACCTTTTTGATAGTAAAAGAATAAACTATCAGCGAAACAAAGCTCGTTTTTATTGATCATGTCCGATGAAGGAGTATTGAGATGTATGGAGAGAAGGAGAGGAGAGAGGAGACGAGAAACTGAAAGAACGGACGAATAGCCGGACGGAAGCCCACGCCCGGACGGACACCGAGATGGGACGGACCAGACAGATAACACATGATAGTTCCCCGAACCTTCGGCTCGGAGGGACCTAAGAAAACTAAAGATAACAAAAATACCATCAGAAATTTTTGTTGTTCTTGTGTGGGTGGGTTGAGCGTCGGGTGTCATAAGTATTCCTATTTGGTTATGTTTCCACATGTCCATACCCCTAATTGCTGCCATTTTTAAAGATGTTGCGCAAAAAAAGATGATTAAAATCGAAAATTTGTGCTCTCAAAGGGGTTTTCGTGTTTCGGTGAATTATTGATACCAAATCATTATCTTGTTCTTGTGTGGATTAAGACAGAGAATTAGTGTCTCATTGTAATGTCTGCCTGTTCTGTTTGTCTGTCTGTCTGTTCTGCCTGTATCTTGCCTCCATCTCCTCCCCCTTTCTTTCGTTCTCTCTGTTTCGTTGTCTCTCTTTTTCCTGTGTCTTTCTGTCGTCCCTCTGTGTCTCCCTCCTTCACTTACTCAGTCTGGTCATTCGTCTTTCTCTTATCTGTTTCTCTCTGTCTCTCTGATATGCCTACCCGTACGTCTGTATTTAACTCTTTCTCTCGCGCCTCTGCGCGCGCTCTTGTTCGTATGCCAAGTTATGATTTCAAGGTTCAAGGGTTTTTTTTATTTCCAGAAAAGCCCCTTGGGGGTACATGAAAAAAAAAAAAAATATAAACAATGAAAAAAGAAAAAAAGAAAAATAGAAAAAAACAATAAACGGACAAACAAACCTTCGACGACAACAATACTACACAGCAGTTCTTCCAACAATAATACAAGATAGGTGGTCCGAGATATTTAATATTCAGGTGATTTTCCAATTTTCAGGATTTTTATTTTGGTTATCAATCCTACCACGAACACGAACCCACATGTAAACCAAAGCAACAAACTGAATCGCATTTTGGAGAAAAAAAGACACCACCCCCCCCCCCCACCAATACAACGAGGGGGGTGTTGAATCTGTATCTTAGCCCCGATCCCCCAATAATACTACTACTACTACTACTACAACGCTACTAGATATACTACTACTGCTACTACTGCTGCTGCTACTGCTACTACTACTAATACTACTACTACTACTCTACTACTACTACTACTACTACTACTTCTACTACTGCTGCTGCTGCTGCTGCTGTCTGCTGCTGCTGCTGCTGCTGCTGCTACTACTGCTGCTGCTACTGCTGCTGCTGCTGCTGCTGATGCTGCTGCTGCTGCTGCTGCTGACTGCTGCTGCTGCTGCTGCTGCTTTGCTGCTGCTGCTGCTGCTCTGCTACTGCTACTACTACTGCTTACTGCGGCTGCGCTTGCTGCTGCTGCTTGCTGCTGCTGCTGCTGCTGCTGAATACTACTGCTGCTGCTGCTGCTGCTGCTGCTGCTGCTGCTGCTGCTGCTGCTGCGCTTGCTGCTGCTGCTGCTGCTGTTGCTGCTGCTGCTGCTGCTGCTGCTGACTGCTGCTGCTGCTGCTGCTGCTGCTGCTACCTACTGCTACTACTGCCTATACTACTACTACTACTTACTACTACTAGGGTAAGACTGGGTAAAAAGCCCATGGGCGGGTAAGAAGCCCATGCCAATTATCTCATGAAATGAAAGCAAATTTTAGTCACATTTTGCCCATGAGACGAGTGTGTTAATGTTTAGCATTCGTCTCATGGGCAAAAGTTTACTGAAAATTTGGGCTTCATTTCATGAGATTATTGGCATGGGCTTCTTACCCGCCCATGGGACTTTTTTATCCCGTCTTCCCCTACTTACTACTATATACTACTACTATACTACTACTACCTACTACTACTACTACTACTACTACTACTGTGCTGCTGCTGCTGCTGCTGCTACTACTACTACTACTTACTTACTACTTACTACTTACTACTAATACTACTTAATACTACTGCTAATACTGCTGCGGCTTACTGCTGCTGCTGACTGCTACTTACTACTACTACTACTAACTACTACTACTGCTACTACTACTACTACTACTAATACTACTACTACTACTACTACTACTACTACTACCAGGGTAAGACTGGGTAAAAAGGCCCATGGGCGGGTAAGAAGCCCATGACAATTATCTCATTGAAATGAAGCTAAATTTCAGTCACATTTTGCCCATGAGACGAGTGTTAATGTTTAGCATTCGTCTCATGGGCAAAGTTGACAAAAATTTGGGCTTTATTTCATGATATTATTGGCATGGGCTTCTTACCCGCCCATGGGCTTTTTACCCCGTCTTCCACGACTACTACTAATCTACTACTACTACTACTACTACTCCTACTACTACTACTGTTAAACTTACTTTTAAAACTTGTTTTGGAAACTTTTACTGTTTGTTGATCTGCTTACTACTACTACTACTATTGCTACTGTTGCTACTACTTACTACTGCTACTACTAACTACTACTAATAATAATGATAATAACATTAATACTGACATCCCCCATTAACCCTTTCACCGCCAATGTCGCATTTATGCACCACAATGGTTTAACACCCATGTTACTAAAAAGCATCAAATCAGGACCTATTATCCGAAGACCCGATGTTTTTACTTTTGGGAGGTAAGGGATAGATAGGCCTACTGTTATAACATGTCACAGAGGGAATTCTCAAATATTGCAGACGCCATGTTTTTCTTTACCCAGTTAACTATAATGGTAAAATGGCTGGCGGCGAACGAAAGGGTTAACATACTACATTTGTGGTGGCACACAGGTCAGTTCAGCCGTGGGTCGGGCGTCCAGGTACATGCCGACCTACGGAGCCGCCAAGGAGCTGTGGCCCTACCTGCGCTCACGCTGCGACCTGCGATGTCCCTACGGCTTTGAGACGGACGTGGAGGGCAACTACGTGTGTCTGTGTCACGACCCGTGCCAGGTAATAATAAGAATGGAAGGAGAACGCATAGTGTGTGTTAAAATCAGTGATTGTGGCGGTGCCATAGCCGATGAGGATTAACCGAGGCGTGGTTACCGCTACACCTATCTGGATTATTGTTAAAAAATCGGGACTTTACTGGAGTTGCACTGCTTCCGGGCATTGCCTCCAGGTATTGTTCCCACCATCTTTGTATCTACAAATGTCCCATGTATGTATCTGTTCCAGACCGAGAGGACGTAAAACACCATTTTTCATTCATCATTTGCAGAGTTAGTGTGACCCAGGGCCGGAACCAAGTGATATCGTAATATGGGGTGGTTGGGTGGGTGGCGTGTGTTTGTTCCGCCGGGGGTTCAGGGAGCTGCATAGGTTCCGGGTTATAAGGGGCAGTGCCCGTTTCGGGTGGGGGTCTAGACAGAGAGCGAAGTCTTCGAAACCTTTTGCAATGTAGTGAGTCTTTAAAGACCCACCACGTCACGTGTCAAAATCATGGTTTTCGCGTGTTTTCCCTCTTATAGTTGGTAAGAAATCTTTAAGAAATCTTCCAAGCATAAGATGGAATGTGACACGTGACGTGGGAGGTCTTTAAGGCAAAACTCGAGTTTTTAAAAACAAAAAAAAAAAAATTTTTTTTTTTAAAGACACCACCGTAGGTCACGTGTCAAAATCACTGGGTTTCACTTTCACTGTGTGTTTACCCTCTTTTATAGCTGGTAAGCAAATTCTTGTTTGGAGGCAGATTTGAAACTCCCATACCAAAAATATCCCCAAATTGAAAAAAACCCGAAAACACTTTTAAAGAGCAGCCTGCTCTCAATTTGTAAGTTGGGGACACAATTTGTATGTGTGTGGCGCACAGCTGACCGCCAAAAAAACACACCCAAGGGACTTCTTAATCGTGGCGTGCCATGCCGTGTCTTTAAAAAGTCATGTTCTTAGCTTTGTACCCTTCTTGTGATTGTGAGAGTATATGCTTTGGGACAGATGATGGGGGTTTTTTTTTTTTTTTTTCCCCCCGGGAGACTAGGAAACCACAGCAACCCCCCTCCCATAGATCCGGCCCTGGAGTCACGAATCAGAAGGGGGAAGTGAAAAGGTAGGGGTGGGTTGACCGATGAGAGAGAAAGAGAGGGGAGGGGCGGGGGGACGGAGGAGAGAGAGAAGCTATTCGAGCAGAGTGTGTGAGAGAGAGAGAGGCTGAGAGAGACGGTATGAGAGAGGAGGAGGAGCTCTGAAAGAGATAGATGACACTGAGAGAGTACCTCCTTGTTTGCTCCTGCTGTTTAGATTGCTGTTATTCCTTCCTGCTGTGTGATGGAGCGAGATCAGAGAATGGGTACGACACCAAAGAAGATGAGATGGAGAGAGAGAGAGAGACAGGGAAAGAAAGAACAGACAGAGAAGAGGCAGGACCGAAATGATTTATAAGAGAGAAGTGAGGTGAATAACGGAGTCGATAATGACGAGCGAGAGACGATTTGGAGATCTTGAAGAGTCTGAGGAGAGGAGAGAGGTCTGAGGGAGAGAAGGAGAGAGAAGGGACTGAGACGAGGGGTGATGAGAGGAGAGAGGGAGATGTAGGGAGAGAGAGCGAGAGGATAGCGCAGACAAGGAGAAAGAGACAGTGGATGAGAGACCAGTAGAGGGTGAGATGTTCTCGTCTGAGTGATCGACGAGCAGACGTAGAGAGATGAGAGCACGATGAGAGAGAGAGGAGAGAGATAGAGAGGAGAGAGAAAGAGAGAGAGAAAGAAAACGCTGAGAGAATAGTGAGGAGAGGACCATGAGATTCGAGAGGAGAGAGAAAGGAGACGAGAGAGGAAAAACGAAAAAAGATTCAAAAAGGAAAAAAAAAAAAAAAAAAAAAAAAGAGTAAGAGGATAGTGCGACTGGGAAGATAAGAAGCACGCGAAGAGAAGAGGTCCTAGGGAAAACAAAAATAAAGACGTTGATCTTACGTTTCGGCTATTATTTCCACGCGAAAAGGATATACACGATGGAAAAAAAAAAATGGAAAAAAGAAAAAAAAAAAGCTATGGCATTGAGGCAATTGAAAAAGGAGGTGGTAGAGGTAAAGAGGTGTGGGACTAAAGGGGGAGGGGGGGGGGGAGCGAAGACAGCACGTCACACGGTAGCATGGCAGGGAAGGAAAAAAAAAAAAGAAATGAGGAAAATAAGGATCCAAGAGAGAGAACGGGCGAGAGGAGAGTGATAGAGGACTGAGAGAGTGTGATGATGATGAGAGAGAAGAGGAGACTTGAGAGAGAGTGTGTATCTGAGACCCAGAGAGGGGGCGGGGGGGGGGTGGGGGGGGGTAGGGCGAGAGGAAGAGTTCTGTGTGACATAATTCCTTGCTTGTACCCAAACATTAATGATCTACATCCAATCTTTATTACGAATCGACAACATCCACTCCAACAAGTTCGCTGACAGAAATGACAAGGTCAACCACGGGAAGCCAACAGGACTGGCAGGTAGCGTCTGCTTACTACAATGTACTACAGAGTCAACTCGGAAACTCTACAGAGAATGACACGAACTAGAAAGCACTCACTGGTACAGTGTGAAACGTTCTCCAAGCGACAACCTAAATTTCGATATGTCATAAAAGAATCCCAAGTATGAGTATTTCATAACAATAAATGACACAAACAAAACTGAAGTATGCAATGAGGAAAAAGATGTGGGTGCAATATTTGACCCGTCCTTAAATTTTGAATAAAGCCCATACATGTGGTTGGGGCTTATTAAAAGATCATTTGTTGAGTTCCTAAAAAAAAATTCGCCGTTAATAAAGCAAATCAAGTTATGGCTTAATTAATGTTGGGGCTTATTAAAAGATCATTTGAGTTCCTAAATAAAGATGTATTTGTTAAACTTTATTAAAGCTTATGCTTATGGTAAGACCACATCTTTCTTAGAATATATGCCAACTCAGTTTGGTGATAATCTTTAAAAGGCAATCAATAGCTATAAAGAAAGTGCAAAGAAGGGCGACCAAAATTGATCAAAGCATGTCAGAACAAAACTTATAGTGAAAGATTAAAATCCTGGGATTACCCTTCCTCTGAAGGGAAAGAAGAGTCAGGGAGATCTTATACAAATATCATAAAATAATAAAAAATATTTTTTGTATGACATATGTTATATCCCAAACATGACACGAAATAGTACAAAGAAGTTATTTTTAAGACGATCAGCTACTAACATTCGCAAGTTTTACTTTTATAACCGAGTGCTTCAATACTGGAATAATTTTTGTCAAACTAACATTAAGGCTGCATGCCTAACATGAATATATATTCAATAATCTTCTGGACAAACAATGCAGGATCCTCAACAGTGTACCACCACTAGAAAAAATTGATTGTTTTTTTTTTGTTCACATATTTTTTTTTTACTACTGTCGTATATGTGTATATACTGATATTAATAAATAAAAAAAATAAAAAGATTGAGTGCATAAAATATAGTAAAAAGCCAGACGGATGCTGTGTGTAATGTCTGTGTTGTGTGTATATCCATATTGTAGCTGTTAGGGAGAAAGTGTATGGCGTCTGTTTGGGAAAAGCAAAATAGGTCCAAGTCACCCTATAATACAAATCAACTCCCCCAGTTTTCCGACCGAAAAGGGGGAGGAAATGGCGGTGCTGTGAATGATAACAGGGTGTTGGCAACGGCAACCGAGGTCGGCTCGAGGTCCACTTCTAGCGCGGTTTGGAAAATGCTACGTAAACGAACCAGCAGATCCACGCGGACTGGTACCTCAGTTAGTACCGATCTACTATCCGGTGTTTCTGGATCTTGATGTTAGTGAAGGGCAATCATTTTTGCAGGTAGATCGTTTGTTTTTGTAGGACGAAATAAAAGCAGATAGAGTATGGCACGGAGCACAACAAAATTAAGCGAATCGTTATTGTTATCAGATAAACATTCAGCGCGCAATACGAAGTTTGACTTTTCACGCAGCGAACTACCGTATGGTGTGCGGTGTCTCTATACTTGGAGAACCAAGGTCGAAGGCTGAAAAATAATCTTATAAACTATAAATTAATAATAATTTTCAAATAAAAAAAGGGGAAATAACTTGTCCATGGAGTACCGGGTGATTCAATACCTGGGGCAAGCCGTGCATTCCAGGTTTCAGCACAAACTTGAAGACATGTAATAAATAAGACGTTAAAGTTTTCTTACACACGAGAATCATTATAGAAGAGGAAAAATATTATAATGATTTCCCCCGTGTTGTGTTTTAAACGGTCATTACCCGTCTTCGAAACCCCAGACGAACACTACTATTATAAAAATAGTTTGTCTCGGGTCACGTTGATGTCGTCCTAATTTTCAAAACCGCTATCTTTGAGTATGAATTTTTCAAGCGATCCCACCGCACTAAAACGTGATTAAATTAAAACATAAGAAATGGGAGCAGGCGTCGTGTTTATGGAATGGTTATGTACATCTGCATTGATCCTTACTAACTTCGGACCTTTCCTGGTGTTGCCGCCGCCCCAGGATCGTTCCCATCATTCTTTGACCTATTGTGTTGGTGATTTTATGTGCTATGTCATTTTTTTTTTACCTTTTATATGGTTTTCTAGCCCTTGCATGCTCATGTATAAATCCTATCAGTCACAAACGAGAAAGAGCTTTATATAGCCGCGAGGCCCACTCTTTTTCTTTAATTACTACTTGTACTTTTCCTACTACGCATACCACCACTACTATCGCCTACTACTAATAGTACTACTCCGACACGAAAAGACAGTGTGAAACGCGGAGGTACCTCAATAGTAACTGATAGTCTTAGATTGAAGTAATCTTGTATGTGAATGAGAATTTGGATGTAGATCGTGTTATCCGAAAAGCAGAGATTTTCAGGAAACAATGTAAAAAAAAGCTATATACGATAACATGTAAAGCGGAGGTTATACTACGAAGAAGGAGTACGAGTGGGTCCTTATACTGGAAAAGGGGAAATAACTTGTACATGGAGATCAATCTGAACAAGTGCATTTTATCTGAATGAACCTAAACTCATGTGTTAATAAGAGTTAAATTTCTTACACACGATAATCATGTTATAAGAGAAATAATTGTATGATATCCAAGTCCAACGGATTACTTCGATCAACGTACACTTCCTATTAATATAAAGATTCTGATGTCACGTGATTCTCCAATTTTCAAAACGTATTGAGTATGAATTTTTCACAGAGATCCTACGACTAACACGTGATTGATAAAACATATAAAGAAAGAGTTCGTTTCTGAATGGTATGTACATTTCTGTATTGTTACAAATTCGGGACTTCCCTGGTGTTGCACTGCCTCCGCGGCATTATCTACATTATCGTTCCCATCATCTTTATACTCTACTAATGTCGAATATGGGTCTGTTCCGGACCGAGAGGACGGTTTAAACATGATTTCCATTCCAATGGTATGTAAGTCCGATGCTCCTCAAAAAGTTTTAACAGGAACTATTGGTTCAGATAATACCATAATGGTCCGGGCCCCCCTAAACCCCCCACCCGCCTAAAGTTAAGATCTGTCCTTGACTCTTTACGCTGACGCAAATACGACTATAATCTTGCTTGTTAAACAGGTTACAAGTCAATACAGATTGGGACAGCCACGCTATATCCGGCGGATTCATGGGCTAACATTTGTTTATGCAACTATAATGTAGGTTGAGGATTAGCCTCTCCTTTCAACGCAGAATAAAAACATGGTCAGCTTTTTTTTGCGGGTCAGTCAAGGTATTTTTGTCTAAAACCCTTTCAATCACGCTAACCATTCCTGGGCCAAACGCTGTACCATTAAACTTACTAGGGTAGGCGAGAGGCAAAACATTTGTTTGCAGTATGGGGGATTCCTATGTGACATGCATAAAAATAAGGGCCTATCCCTACCTTCCCAACATTAAGAACATAAGGTCATAGGATACCAGACCCTCATTTGATGCCTTTCAGTGACATGGGGGTTAAATAATCGTGGTGCCAAGAGGCAACAGTGGCACGATGAAAGGAAACAATAAAAAAGTACCTAGAGAGCACGGCGTTTAGATATTTGAATACGAAGCTTATGTTATTGGGGTTTTTTTTTAATTCACTTCTATTACTTTTTTTCTTAGGGAAAACAAAAACAAATACATTTAGAGGACTGCTTGAAAATGAAAAATGCGACAGGAAAATATATAAAAAAAATGTTAGGAATCCAACTAATTGTTTAATGAGAGGCAACTTTGGGATGGATTTTCGAAGTTTCAGATGTTTGGATCCGCTTTGCTATCTCTTGTTTCTCTCCATCCTGATAGATTCACAGTCTCGCCGCCTTTCTTCATCCGTCGGTTTCACCCCTTCATGCTCTGCCCCCCTCCCCCCTCACCCCCCCACCACTCCCCTTAACTCCCCCCCCCCCCCCCCCCCCTGCCCCTCGCCCCTCTTGTTTACCCTTTTCTCCCCATTCACCATTCTCGTCCAGCCCCCATCCCCCCCAATACTTTACCATCTGTTCGTGTTTGTCACACTTACATAAGGGCATGCCAGGCGACACTCTTTCTATGTAACCTTAAGAATCTCCAGGCTACTGTGTATTTACTATACCACCAGTACACCCCAGTGTACATTATGTGTATACGCTCCAATCTCGTGAATGAAAGAAATTGCCACATTTTCGTGAAAATGGGCAAAATGGTTTGCCCAGTTTCCCATTTTTTGGGAACAAATAAAAAATAGTCAGTTAAAACGTTCTACTTAAAAATACACACATCCATGGAAAGCAAGATAGTTTTTCATGTTTTCGTTTCATTAGCACACATAGATCAAGAATTGGTTCAAACGAATGGGAAATCACATCTGTAGATCAGTTAACATTATTTTATTCAGACTTAATTAGATTAAACCGTTTGTTTGGTTGATTTACAACACGCCGGTTCTCTAGGCGATGAACCAGATGGTAGGACGTTGGTAGAGTTTGGGAGGGCAGGATGGCTGGTGTGTGGTTTAGTGTGCGGGTGTGTGATGAACTGGATGAAGATTGAATGATGTGTGGTAGAAGGGATGATGTATGAATCGTTGGAGCAATGATTGTGTTGATTGAAAAATGAAAATACAATGTGTGTAGAAAAGTTGTGTTGTGCTACGTGTTGAATCAACATTTATTATATGTTTATCAATACCGTGTGTGCATAGGAAATTGAAAATGTTGATATTAACTTTGTCCACTTCATGAATACTTCATGAATTGGGCAAAGCATTTTTTCCCCATTCATGAAAATTAAGCAATTTCACGAATTGGGTGTTAACACATACACTCTCCTCTAGAGCTGGCGGTACGAACCGGTAATACTACCGAAAATACCGGTATAATTATGTTTAATTAAAACGGTACGGTATACCGGTGCAGGTAGGTAAGGGGGATAAACGGTGTCAGGGTTGTATTAAAATAAACTGATGGAACGTTTTCAATACATTCCTAACGGTGCTGTCATGTCTTGCAATATTAACGTTCATGTGTGTCAAAGTCAAAGTCAAGAGTCAAAAATACTTTGTTATTCACGTTAGGTGAAATTACAGTGTGGACTCGAACGAGCACAATACAAGCAAGGAAACACAATTTGCAAGCATTAAAAGTGGAAACAAAACTAAGGACAAAATGGACAACAAATCATCCTTCGCCAGAAAGAAGTTGGACATAGTAAGGGTCGATACAAGCGACTATCAAAACATTAAGAAGAAACTGCCCTGTGTGTGTGTGTGAGTGAGTGGCGTGCGTGTGTGTGTGTGTGTATGTGTGTGTGTGTGTGTGTGTGTGTGTGTGTGATGTGTGTGTGTGTGATGTGTGTTGTGTGAGAGAGTGTGGTGTGAGATGAAGGGAGTGGCGAGAGAGATCGAGAGAAGAGAGATTTGGGGGACGTATGTGAGAGAGAGAGATGGCGGGAGGAGAGAGAGAGAGGGAGAGAGAGAGAGAGACGAGGAAGAGAGAGAGAGAGAGGAATGATGGGAGGGGTGAGAGAGAGTGTTAGAGAGAGTGGGTTTCGTGAGAGAGCGAGAGATTTTGGCTTGTGAAGAGATGAGAGGATAAGAGAGAGAGAGAGAGATGGTGAGAGAGCTAGGAGACAGAGGAAGGAAGAGTGGTTGGCGTGGAGAGGAGGATGAGACGAGAGATTTCGACTTTGAGTTGGTGCAACGCCCGAGCGGATTTAGAGAGAGATGGACGAGAGCGAGAGAGAGAGAGAGACCACACCTTATCAGTTGGACATTGTGGGACAGCTCTTTTATTTTGTGTGTCATCGCAATGTTAATGCACCACCAGCACCCCAGCCGGTCGATATATACCGGTGCAAAATACCGGTGCATCACCACACACACAAAAAACACCAGTATAATACCGGTACAGAAAAAATACAGTGTAGAGTGTGGTAGCGCGTTCGCTTCGTGTCAAGTAAACCCGAGTTCGAACCTGGGTACAGGGGATTTTTCCTCTCACTTTGCACTAGGCGTGGAGTCTTTCGGATAAGACAATAAACCGAGGTCCTGTGTGCCCATGCACTTAGCATACGCTAAACTCCAGTGGCAACGAAAGAGTTGTCATTTGGTCAAAATTTACCCCCCCCCACCCACACCCACCCCCCACCCAACCACAAACACACACTCCCTTTCTTTCCTCATCAGTCACACAAAAAATCGCATGCAAAAAAAAAAAGATCAAAAAAAAAAGGGTGGCGCGCCTCTGGCTGCGACGCGCTCTCCAGGTGGGAGCAACCCGAATTTCACAGAGACGCCTCTGCGACTATAAAGTACCTAATAGCTAATACCTGAAATCCGTACCGGTACCCATCTCTCCTCTCCTCCCCTGGCTCCCTTGTGACACGTCAAGTGCTTATGCACGCTTCAGTTTGTCGTTTACTTGCAAGGGAGGGGGGGGCGGGGGTGGGGGGGGGGGGGGGGGGGGGGGGGGCGAAAAACGAAAGAAGGAGATAAAAAGAAGAAGAACAAAAAGAAGAAAGAACACGAGAAAAACCGAAAAGAAAGAAAGCATGTTAGTTAGTTCGTCTGTTCCTTCCGGCCATTTGGGGGGGTCACGGTGACTCATCAGAAGGTCACTTCCGCCTGGTTAGCTGCTTGCTATGTCTAGCTAGCAATAGGGTCCGATTCAGAGGGAGGAGGTGATGTCATTGAAGGGTCCAGAGAACGAACGAACGAACGAAACGAACGAACGATAATGACGTAAAGTTATTTATTCAGGATAATGAGAGATAAGCTCATTACAGTTACAGCTTTTTTTCACTCAGCCCTGAGGCAAACAACAAAAAAGCTACAAACAAACAAAATTAAGAAGAAGAAGAAGAAGAAAAAAAGAAAAAGCAAACTAAGAAAAGCAACAAATAATAGAAAAAACAAGAACATTATTTACATATATGTACATTCACCCGACTGAGGGAGGGAGTGAGAGAGAGAGAGAAGGGGGATGGGGGGGGGGGGGGGGGAGAGGGGGGAGGGGGGGGGGAGAGGAGAGAGAGAGAGAGAGGGGAGGGGGAGGGGGATGAGAGAGAGAGAGATGAGAGAGACGAGAGAGAGAGAGGGAGAGAGAGAGAGAGTGAGAGATGGGAGGAGAGAGAGAGAGAGAGAGAAATGAATGAATGAATGAATGAATGAATTTTATTTATTTATAGAGGGTAATAGAGTAAGCAATAACATGCTTTTTTTTACATCCAGCCCTCTGGACAAATACATGTAAAGTAGAAGGAAAAACGAAAATAAACACATACAAAGTAATATAAAGCATGCAAAGAAAGAGAGAGAGAGAGAGAGAGACGAGGGGAGAGAGGAGATGAGAGAGAGAGGAGAGAGAGAGAGAGAGAGAGAGGAGTTAATAGACGGGCAGAGACGAGCTTAATTGGCTTGAAGCGAGAGAGGCAAACAAACAAACATGTGAGGAGGGAGACGAGGAGAGATTGAGTTGAACAAGAGAGAATGGAGAGAGAGAGAGGAGAGAGAGAGATCGGAGAGAGAGAGAGAGAGAGAGAGAGAGGGAGAAAGAGAGGAGGGGGGTTCAACATTTCACAGATTTAGAGCTTAATTAATAGAGTCGCTTTTTTACATGTTGCTAAATCTTTTGGACAAAATAAATATATAAAAGCCTGATGAAAGAATGCTTAAACAGGGTGGGTTTTGTTTGTATTTTTGTATTTTCTTTACAACTTGTCCTTCAGAATGATAATAGAGACCACCACTGTCAGAGAGAGAGAGAGAGAGAGATGGTCTGTGACGATGTAGAGAGCGAAGAAGGTCTACTAGTCTATATATTAATTACCTAAAGAGAGAGAGAGGAGCCTGGGAGGCTTCAATTTTGATGGGTTTTGTTAGAGAGATTAGAGACTTGGAGAGAATTGAGAGAGAGGGGGGGGAGAGAGAGAGAGAGAGAGAGAGAGAGACACAGAGTTCACCAGAGAGACACAGAGAGAGAGACACAGAGAGAGAGATAGAGAGAGAGAGAGTCTACTTTATTGCTTTGTTGCTAAATTTAACCCTTTCACCGCCAGCCATATTTCAGCCACAAATGTCCATTACATTTCCCTGGGTAGAGAACAAAATCCATCTGCAGTATTGGGGATTCTTCTGTGACATATATAAAATAAGGTCTATCCTTACTTCCCAAAACTAAGACAATAGGGTCTTTGGATAATAGACCTCAATTTGATGCCTTTTAGTGACATGGAAGAAAAATCGTTGTGGTGCTAAAATGCGACTTTGGCGGTGAAAGGGTTAAGGTGAGGTCATCGTTCACAGTAGTCCAAGAAGCATTACTTCTTTTTTCTTTCACGAAGGCCACACGATTCTTCACGCTGACTTAACTAGAGGATTAAGAGGCTCTGTCTGTCTGTTTCTGTTTGTCTGTCTCTATCTCTGTGTTTGTCTGTCCTGTCTCTATTTGTCTGTCTGTCTGTATGCCTGTCTCTGTCTGTCTCTCTGTCTTCTCTCTCTGTCGCTTTCTCTCCTCTCTCTCTCACTCTCTCTGTGCCAGTAACGAACTATGACAAAACTCTGTGTGCTCTGTCCCTGAGTGTCCTGTGTGCTTGTGTGTGTGTGTGTGTGTGTCTCGTGTCCCTCTCTCCACTTCTGTGTGTGTGTGTGTGTGTGTGTGTGTGTGTGCGTGCGTGCGTGTGTGTGTGTGTGTGTGTCCCCTCTTCTCTGTGCGTCTTGCGTGTGGCGCGTGTGCGTGTGGCGTTGTGTGTGTGTGAGAGAGAGAGAGGCGTGTGCGTGCGTGCGTGTCGCGCGTACTTGTTCCACGTGTGTGTATGTGTGGGTGCGTATGACATCACTCTGTTGTGTGTGTACCGTGTGCGTGCGTGCGTGTACACCGTGTGTTGGTGTGCATATGTGTGGTGTGCGTGTGCGCGTGCATGTCCCACAATGCGTATGGTGTGTCGTGTGTGTAACATGTGTGTTTGTGAGGACGTTGCGTGCGTGCGTGTGTGTGTGCTATTAAGCTTGTGTGTGTGAAAGAAAAAAATCTGTGGCAGGCACCCCTCGATAAGGTCACCTCCCCTGGATAAGACAGGTTCACTGTATACCAGACCCTCATTTGATGCCTTTTAGTAACATAGGTGTGGTTCAAATCACTGTGGTGCTAAAATGCGACTTTGGCGGTGAAAGGGGTTGTTTTAAATCATTGTGGTGCAAAATGCGACATTAGGGTGCGGTGTGAAAGGGGTTAAGTGTAATAAACGAACTTTCATTCATCCTATATATCCTCCATGCTCCAAGAGGGGTCAAAGGATGAACGTTCTGGATTCTGGATGATGATTCTTCTTCTCGTTGCAGAACGTGATCTGCTTCGGTCGTGCCCGCTGTGTGGTGGAACTCCCCAAGCTGTGCACCAGAGACTACTGCAGACCCAGGGCCTCCTGCAAAGGTGGGTGCTGGAATCATCATCATCATCGTCGTCGTCGTCGTTGTTGTCGTCGTCATCGTCATCATCATCGTCATCGTCATGATCTTCATCATTATCTTCATCATCATCTCATCATCCGCAGCAGCAGCAGCAGTTTTATTATCATCATCATCGATAACATAATTATCGTCGTCGTCGTCGTCATCATCATCATCGTCGTCGTCGTCGACGTCATCGTCATCAGCATCATC